>JAPMOQ010013963.1:1119735-1292087 GCA_026543055.1 Argiope trifasciata
TAAGAATTTACATTTTATTAAAAACACATTTTTAAGAATTTACATTTATTTTAAAAACACATTTTATTTTATGTAATCACATTTAAATAAAACATACATAAACACATTTTATAAACACATTTAAATAAAACATACATAAAACACATTTTATAGAGACATTTAACTAAAACATATATAAAACACATTTAGAAACACATTTTATTTTAACACATTTAATCAGAAGATATTACAAGAATAGAAGTAGCACGGTTTTAATTATCTTTTTCGTTAAGAAAAGGATAAAACCATAAATAAGCTAAAAAGCAACGATTAAAATCATCTTTTTAAAAATTTATAAGCTTTTCTAAACAATAATGGTGAACAAGAACCCTATCTCAAACAAAATGAATTGTTCCGGTGAAGAATATTAAATACAAACTTTATTTATTAAACCTTCAATCAGACAATGAAACACATTTGAAAAAGCGAGAAACATTTGTTATGACTGAAATAACAATGAACGAATGATTATAAGATCGACATATTTTCAATTTTCATTATTTGAAAATAGTGCTTAGAAAGTTTGGATGAAATACATGCATTGATAATAAATATTGGAGCTAGAAAACTGTGAACGGGTAACAAAAAGTAACAACAAAAATCTTTTCATTCTCATGTTTAATTCACCCAACACAAGAATTTGAAACAGTGCAAACAGTAGAGTTAACAGGATCAATATCTCCGTCGGGTACCTTATTTTATTCTTTTCGAATACTGAATAATAAGTAAAGAAAACTGAAGAGATAGGAATAAGAAATGGTCCTTGTATCAATGGATATATTTTCAATGCGAATAAAAAAAACGTTCAGGTAAATTGCTTTCAGTTGCAGACATATGGAAACAGAATTTCACGTATCTGTCGAATTTGCATAGCTTTTTAGCCTGGTTAGCAATCCTCGCTTATTAGCGGCATGTAATTACAAAGGAAACCAGGCAAATAATGCTAATTACTTTATGTCTAGCACAAGCGAAGTAATTAACGGGATGTTAAGTGATAAGGAGTGGGTGTCTCGGATCATTTTTAAAGTAAATGATGCGTTTCAAAAGTAGCGTTTGCTTCAACTTTCTTGGAAGAGAGCGAAAGTATGGTATATCTTAAAGATCCATTGTCTTTTTAAATTATTCTGATGAGAACGTAAGGTAGTGATTAGTTTTTTGAAGAACAGATTCAAGGAGAGATATTATTGTTATAAAATTTTCCTTTTCTTTGTGGTATTTCTGGTAATTAAAATCATGTTACTTGCTAATCAATGACTAAAGGGATTTTATATAAATCTCCTTTTATCTAAATTAAAATATTTCAAATGCATATTCTAGTTATTCACAATAAAGTTATTGCAAAAGTATAATTTTCTATCTGAAGTCGTCCACTTTTGTCGATCGCTCGGGATTATACCGTGACCATTCACTTCAATTCCTTGCATCAACTGCCTACTCCCCTTTGCCCTTCACTAAAATCTTACACTGGGGGGGATTTTGTTTATCCGATCTGTCAGGGGATATCATAGAGCATAATGATATATAATACGGGATCTATCACTACATTTTATGAAATGCATTTAATGAATAATTTTAAACATCACGTAAGCTCAACAGTTTTATACGTAATCAAATGTTTCCCTATTTTTAACCAGTATAAGGATTTTAGCTTATCAGTAAAAGTACTTGGGATACGCAGCAAAAATTATTTATTTGCATTCCTATAGTTGTTCAATTTGCATAATTTAGTAATTTATAAATAAAACTAGATATTTATGATTATTTTAATTGAAAAAATGGAAGTGTGAGGCGAAATAATTGCACTAAGCAATTATCATTTTAATTAATATAAGTTGGGGAATTAAATTCAAATTGGATATTTAGTTATTTTGTATAAATTAATTTTCTCAACCTTGAACTGAATATTATAAAACTGAGCGATATAAAATAAATTTTAATTATCTTACCAAGAAACAAACTCGTTAATACACTCAAAAATTAAATATTTCTAATTTGAGAATAAGTACACAACGATTTATTTATGCCTTAATAAATTAGATTTTAAATAAGCAGAGATTAACTTACTGTTAGCCAAAGTTTTTGATCCCACAACTATGAAAAATGACTAACTGTTGCATGCCTATATTTTATTTTACGAAATTGCTTCTTATTTTAATGTTATTGATCGTAATTTTTGTTACTGTTGACTTTTGTCTGACAATTTTGATTATTTATTATTTCTTTGATTAAGTAATTCTTACTATTTTAAAGTTGGATATTATATGTAAATATTTCTTAATCATTTTTTTGTGTAATATCCTAAATGAAATATTTCCTAAGAATTGTTCTCCTTTTTCTTGGTAATTTATGTGTATATTGCTTGCTAATGTTTATGAGTGTATCCGATATATCAAAGGGTCCGATATTAGGTTATCAAAACTTTTTGGAGTGATCTTGAAGAAAAATTCTTATGTGCGGCATCTAAATAGGGTTGCAATCAAAATGACTATTCAGATGCAACATTAAACACAACTAATAACTACACTAAACTAACAATAATCACTAAAAGCTAAATTTATCTCGAAATTCTTATTGCTGATTCAATAATTTTCAAATTGAAATCTTCGCGTTTTGGTATTTGAAAAAAATTTTAATGAATTTTTCCTGTTTATCAAAATTACAAACTATTACTATTGAACGCATAAGTCTGTGTTGCGAATATTGCGTTTCTATACAAATTCATTCCAAGAATTTCATGATTTAACAATGAATATTGTAAAACACTGAATTCCTACAAATCCTTAAGGAAAAAAAATAGCTATGAACAAAAGCTTAAAATTTATCAGTTCTAAAGTATGGAGATTAGACATGTCCTTGAAAGATGAAAAACGTTTGAGATGCCTTAAAGAATGGCTTTTATAGTTTGAATCAATAATTACAGCTTGAGAAATAACAAAACCTACATTTTTATTTCTTTTTTTGGCATTATGACTATCTGTGAACGCAATAATAAAAAATCTTTGAGTTAGACGGATGAGATTTGTAGTTATATCAAATTTTTGGGGAATTCTGTCTGTTTGGGGACAGGCACTTGAAAAGCTACAAAAAAGTATAATTTAGCATCTAAATTGTAGATATTTATCAAATTTTGAATAGAACTTTTAATGATTGTCTTTTCACCTGTATTTTTGAATGCATTTAAATACAATAAGTTAAATTAATGAAATTCTAGGTTACAAATCGATTCTATGTAATTAAATCGATGAATGATATTCGATTCATTTTTGAATACATTTATAGTCCAGAATAAAATTTTATTTTCAAATCTTTTGTCTGAAAGTTGTCATGGAAGTTTCGAGAAGACTTCTGTTTGCCCAAAATGCCAAACAACATTGTTATAACACATTTATTTCAATGGCTGGCATTCATAATATGGGAAGACATCGAGGAAATGTAGTGCAGTGCCTTATGTTAATAACTACTCCAGCTGATATTTTAATAGGTTTTAACCCTTTTCAATTAAAAAAGTAATTCGATGACTAATTCACCTAATGCAAGGATTTGTTTATTGATCTGAAAAAATTAATGTATATATTTATTTTAAGTTGATTTCTTCCGTTTAATCAATTTGCGTCTTCTTGCTACTCAACAGGTATCAAAATTAAATAAAGGAAACGTCAAAATGACGCACCGTCTTGAAGGGTGAGTGAGGATCACTACCCGAGTGCAAAGAGTTAATTATTTGCATCAGTATTTAAAACTATTTTCTCCATTAAAATAATTTTGATTAATATTCTTCAATACTTCTTTTGATGCCTTAAGAAATCAAAAATATAATTCCACTCTTGGGAACGTTATGAATAATTCCATCTCCAAATAATCCAGAAAATCACGTCTTAAAAATATTGAAGAATAAGGTTAATACTTTTTTCTTTTGATAATGAAAAAGAGGGGAGAAAAATCGTGTAACAAGAAGAATAACTAATGAGGTACTTTGAAAGATAGTCATGCCCAAATCTCGATTTCAAAAACAGAAATGATAAAAAATATCAGAACTTCAGAAACTATGTATTAAAATGTAACCAAACGAACTACTCGAAGTACAAATAACAGAAAGGGATTGTGAAATTAATTCTACACGTTTCCTGTATTATGATGCGATGTTTAATAAGATGCGAATTTTTTAGTAAGGATATTGATAGTAAAAAAAGGAGTAGAGAATAATACGATAGTTATGAAATGTAATAAGAATCCATGGTCATTATTTTTAAGAGGACTGCATTCTGATCATTATGGTTATACCATCCGTAAAAAAATTCAAATTATTAAAACGCGTTCACGTAGATAATTTTTAAAAGTATTTCTTTTTAAAAGCGATCGTTTCTGTTGTAGTAATATGATTTTTATCCTTTTTGGAATTCGGATTTTGCCAGCTTATAAAATATTAAATGTAGCAATAAGAAATTGCTTAAATTACTACTTCAGCTAAAAAAGAAAGATTACCTTATTTGTAAGCACTGTTGTAAGAAATGAAGTATTATTTGAAGAGAAACTGCCTGTAAATAAAATGCTATTTTTCAGGTATAGTATATTCGGTTTAATATCAATTTCTTCTGTATTATTATCTTGGACCGTTGCGAAATTAAGATTATATTCATTAAAGTTCACATTACTTTGTAGCCACTTTTAAAAGAAATTATTGAATTTTTAAATTAACGAATTTTAGTAGATAGTTATGTGAAAGAAAATTTAATATTTTTTTTATTTAATCAGTTTAATTTATAACTATTCCCAGCATTTTTATCTTTTATGATAACGAGAAAGAAAATTGGAGTTTTTAAAGTATGTAACGGAATAGAAAAAGACTTATAAAATATTTGGAAAAGTTCTAAGAAGATTATCTATTAATTATTGACAGTGGTAATAAAAATTATAGTTTGTAGACATAAAGACATTTGTAGATATTTAATAAAGTCTATCTGGTGGAACTGCATTTTAAAAGTACTAAATATGACACGAAAATATACAAAGTCGTATTATTCAAGACAATGGTTTGGATTTTTAATTAACTACAAAAATAGAAAGGAATTACCAGAATACAAAATAATTTCCGCGAAATGCGTCTCACTGTAGAAATCTGAATTAACATTAATAATCATTCAGCTTTTGATCATATTTTACACTTATAGTGTTTGAAAATTAATCGAAAATCTAATGATGTAATTTTAAACCAATTTTTGAAAAATAGAATTGATTCAACTCTTTTCACAAACTTTCTCATCATTTATGAGTAGGTTTAGTATTCTCGTCTGATAATTGTGTTGATAACAAAGTGATACTATTTTGGTATATTTGAAGGAAATATAATAAATTAATAAAATGATATTCCTGTTAAATTTTGCAACCTTGTCCCAAAATCAATAATTTACTATTCAAACATAAATTGATAGAATATATAAAGTTAACTTAATGTACGCGCTTCAATAAATTCCTTGTTGTCAAGAAATCCGATCAAATTAAGTTGAGCTCAAGAACTAATTATTTTTTATTAGAAGTCAAACACATAGGATACTTTTTAAGAGATACGAAACCTAACATACAAATTATCTAGTACATAAAAGAGCTTTGGAGTAAATTTCATCGATATTATATTGTTTTTATTTTACTTCATGTGGTGTAAAATTACTAAATTAGAAAGGATGTTTCATAAATTAAAATCAAGGAAATTTGATATTTTATTTTTGATTAAAGCAGCCAGATATAGCGTTTTATTTATAGACAGTATATCTTCAAGAAATGCTTTTTATTTTGACTGTATTTCAAATAATGCTTTATTCATAAATACTTAACCTATAAGCAATAATTAATTCATAGGTAATAGGTGTCGACATAATCGTTTTAAACATTTCTTACAATAAACATAATAGGATAGAAAAAAATGTTAGATTTAAATTAGCACAGCGAAATTTGCCGTATAACATTTTTATGAATTCAATGTCTCTTTATCTTGTTTTTACCATTATTTAAATCTTTATTTTTTGGCTTTCCTGATGATATAAATATGTTTAATTTTCCAATTATCTTTGATTTTCATTGTTTCATATATTCCCAAAATACTGATATATTTTCCAGCAAAAACAATTTTTCTTAAAATAATTTTAAGTGTATAGAGTTAAATTTATAAAAAAAAGCAAGCAATGAGACAGAAAAAAAATGTTTGAAGCAATTAATATGTCATTACTATTCAACATTTGCAAGAGTTATTTAAATTTTTATAAATATACACAAAACAAAAAAATATAGAAAAATCAGAGTTGAATTTTGAAAGGACATAGATTTATTTGTTCGTATAAATAAGTAATAAAATAAAGTTTATAAGGAGCAATATTCCTATTGTAATATCCATCTGTTATTGTCCGGATTAAAAAAAAAACCAAAATAAATCCTTATTTGGAAAATATTTTTGTTAAATTTATTGCGAAGTTTTAATAACCATTTGCTTTTCTTACCAACATATTATGGCTAATAGTTTTTTTTTTCCAATTAAAGTTTTTGAATATTTTAGAATTTTTTAAAATGATATTTAGGAACATTTTTTTTTTTTGCTTCATGTTCATTTACTCAATAGTTTGATCTAGTATAACAACACATAAAAAGGATTAAAATATGCAAATTGCAGTACATATTTTTTGCCAGGCAGCAAGATACTACAAAATTCCTTTTTTTTTTCCAAATATTGACATGTAAATAGCTAGAACTTTTTAACTTAAAATCTAAATTAAATCTGCATAAATAAAAAGGAATGTGTGTCTCCCAAATGATGAAACTTTGAATACTTATTTCTTGCCCTTATTTGTTTCTACTGAAGATGGATAAAAATATTGCTAAACTTAAATTCTTGAATAATAAAGTTAAAAAAATAGAATTCATATTATTTACGCTTTTCCTTTATGTATCACTCAATTTCAATGAATGTAATCATTTCCGATTTGGAAATAAATAAATAAATATAATTCTTTCTATCCATCCTAATCAAGTAACGCGGTTATTTTAAATTTCAGACGATATTACCAAAATTATTTTTTCTCTGGCAGCAACACGCCGAGTACCAGCTAGTTTCCTATAAATTATCACACTTTAAGAACGTTGAACGAGTTTAAATTACCCTGGGCAATCCGAAATTTTCATAAGAAATTAATAAAATAAACAACGTTTTAATAACTAAAAATGTCTTAAAACGATTATCTGAGTGAGTGTTTCCCAAATATTAATATTTTGACTTCACTAAGAAAATTTTGAAACAAAAAAAAAATTTGAATATATCTCTAATTCTCATATTTTGAACTCGGGTCGCACTCGATGAATGTGGAACTTTAAACTAAAATGAGTATCATAAATAACAACTTAATAACTAAATATTACATAAAACAATCATGCAAATAAAAATTTCTGAGTGTCTTTTCTCTTTTCAAAATAAAGAAAAAGTGTACTTTTTCTTAAAAGCTTAATCTTAAAATGCCATGTTTCACTAATATTTAATTCATTTTATGTCTCTTTTAGCAATAGAAAGCTTTTTCCTGGACGCATTAAAAAGATCGCTTAATAGCTTAACATTTCTTAAGAATAGTGTAAATGCAGTTTTTTTAGCTATCGCCAAAAAGTTTAAAAGCTGGAAAATTAATTTGCTCTTTTTTATAATTTGGAATTGCTCCCTTCCTAAAAGTTTTGCGTCCTATTGTTCATCTCCTAAATATATGGTGGTAGCGAGCATAAGCCCTTAATGACACTCTAGGGATGACATTGTAGCAGATGAGCACACTCAAACATAAGGATTCATTTCCCAAATCCCGAGAGAATGATTAAAACTTTGTATGGAATTCCATGAGATTGACCGAGAAAGTTTAATTAAGATTACATAATTTAGTCAATTATATATTTGTCGTCTTCAGCAATTAGCATTTTCTACTTATTTCCAATCGCCAATCAATTATGCCTTTCTGAAGCGAAATGAGATCTGGAGCAGGAAACGCTAGAATTTTGGGAGCAATTTTCGTCTTAGTAATTGGTACAATTAAATTGACACATCTCAGGAAAACCACATTTTTCATTTTAATGATCCCTTATCCCAACAAAAAGAATCGCCATTCATTTTCAAAATTAATAAGTGTGGCGTAATTTAGTGTTAGAGGTATTCGTACGAGATAATGACGTGAGATCTGAGAGCTCAGTTAATGAAACCCTGTTAACAAAATAAAATTCAAACCTCTCCCAGGGTAGCGTAATTGTTTAATAAAAAGTGATTACGATGTCAGTTTCATTGCAATAATGCTATTATTAGTTTGAAAAATATTCGAGATTTACTTCATTGTGAAAGGTCTAAATTATTCGGTGGTTTAAATTCAAATGCATATTTTTGCAGTTTATTATATTAATAAATTACTAAATATATTAATATCTTATATGTTTCTCTGGTTAATATATTTATTATAAAGGCTCTAATCTATTTCTGTAGAAAAATTCATCAATGATGTTCGAAATTTAAGAATGAATATGGGTTTAATGAAAAATAAAAATGATGGTGGTTTATTTTTAACTGGTGTTTTTCAAACTACATAAAATTAATAACAATGAAAATTATCTTTATTATGATATATTCAAAATTTTAAATATATAAATAACTAATTAAAACTAAATAAAAAGCAAAGGGTTTGTTTTAGTAACTAAATATAGACGTAAACGGATTTTTATTCTAATTATATTTTTTGGATAACTATTGAACAGTTACTTTGGTCAAAAAATCAATAATATTGTTTTATTTCAAACTCCTTATTAAAAGAGGAAGTGAACAGAATCTGTGCTGATTGTCCTCCAACAGTAAGTGTCAGTGTTTTTCTAAGCAATCGGTAAGCATATAAAGTTGAGCATATCTAACAAATTTTTGAATATAACAACAGAACTTCGGCTATTTTAATTCTTCTAGAGTGATATCAATTTGCTAAGGATTTAGTTATTACAGCTTTAATAACAAAAAAATCGTGATTGGTTGTAATAAAAATGAATGAAAAGAAACTTTTTTATTGAAATTCCTTTTCTTTTAAAAGATAGGAGGTGAAAATACAAAAGTAAAAACTGTAATCTTATTTATAAACACTTTTACTTAGCTGGACATGTTCATAACTGCAAATATTAATTTTGTAATAGCTGTTTTACTCATTTCACCATGCTCTGAATTTTGTAGACTTGTGAGTTTCTTATTTCAGTAGAACACCTTAACATTTCAAGGTTTTTTTTAGTTATTATATCAATTTAAATTAAATATTGCCTTCAAACAGGTGGCGCCTTCTATTAGCTTTTTGAAAAATATTAATGTGATGACCTATTTAACTAAAATAGAAAATCACGATTGAAAAATGGAAAATAATAAAAGAAATACTAATAATATGCTATTTGTGTATAAAAAGTGGAAGATTATATATTTCTAAATCGAAAGTCAAACAAGAAGGCAGACAATTTGGACAAAACTACAAAAATAATTATGCCTTTCCGTATATAGGAAGAAGCATAAATCGCCCAATGTTATGTATCTTCAAACAATATTTGTGATTTGTTTCATGATAAGAAAATATTAATAAGCGGGTCTGTCTTTTAGAATTAATGTCTTATTCAAATATCGTCGCCATTGGAAAGTATGCATACCTTGACGTTAAACTTTTGCAGTGAAAAGTCAGGTCCAAGCATATTTGTAATTTTTTAGACATTTTATCTTCTAATGCTACAGTTTAAATACATCAATCATTAAAATGTGTAGAAGACATTTTAATATTTGGAATTTATGATCTTTCCAATTAAAATACTGGCCATTTTTGTTGAAGATACTCAATCACAATGAATAATACAAGGATTTTCTTGAACATTTATTAATGCTTGTATTATGTACTATAAGCATTATTGAATTTCTAGTTTGCTTAGAATATTTCAATCAAAATCTCCTGCTTCAGCAAGATTCAACTAACATCAGATATTTGATAAAAATTATTTAAAGCAAATGTACAAAAATATTAAACTAATTAAATTTTACTCTTTACATTTCTAGGATTTATTATTCTTAATTCAAACAGTCACGAATCCATTATGAAAATACAACATCTAACTATAAACCGCACTTATATACTCTTAAGAAATATTAACCAATTCATTCTCGCTTCTCATTGCAAAAAAGGGCAATTTTTTGTGATAATTTTTAATGAATATTTAATAAAAAATGTTTTTCTCTTCAAATAAGTTTGAATTTTACTAACGAAATTTAGTTTATTGCACTCGTATATTAATAAAATTGATATAAGAAGTATGATTTTTCTTGTATTTTATGCTGGATGCTCCACATTCCCTGAATAACAATGCTATGTTGAGTCATAAATAATGTTACAATCTATTATCCAAACAATCATAGCTTTCAAGATATCAGTAGAAACATAAATCAACAAATATTGCGTATGACTTGATATCAATATTAATCATTTATTTCTTGATACAGGAGGGATATTAATAGGTGAGCATTTCTTATGCATTCAGTATACTCTGTTGCTCTTTCGCTACCGCTGGAGGGTGTATGATTACACGATTCGGCATTGATCATTTACAGGTCGAATTCAAACCTATGTGTACTGTTAATTACTTTTTGTTCTTTAACAAGTTGAAACAAATGCTCAACATTTTTTCCAAGTGATCAGCTCTAACCTTGATAGAATTAAATCTATGAGACAGAATTGTTTTTATAAAGCCTTTTTTGCATGATAAATCTTTTAGTTAACTAAATTAGAAGAATAATTAAGGCAATATTAACATTAAGATGACACATAAAAGCTAATCCATCATCTTAAATATCCCAGAGGAGACAAAAAAATCAATAGCAACAAAACCCATTTATATCCATCAGCAAGAGTCTTAACCTTATATAATAGTATAGAAGCAAAAATAAAATAGACGAGGCATATTCCCGAATGTTAAGTTTCTGAATATTCAGTGGTAGAATATGACAGAGCTGCTTCTTGTAACTTACGAAACAATTTCTTTCAAAACTGAAACAAGTTCTTTTACTTCTGACTGCGGTTTCTTGCTGACATCATGGGTCGTCACTCTGAATAAGTATCGGAAAAGTTCATGTCATGTCAAGTTTCTTTTCCAGATTTGAAATTCAAGGCCTCATAGATAGTTTTCGGCTTGGAGATTTATTTTTAAATTTCTTCTGACACGTCAAGAATGAAAGAGAATCGTTCATTCTTTTTAAGATTTATTGTAAAAGTCTCGGTCTTGGAAATATAAGCAATTGGAAATAAGGGATACATTACAATTAATGACAAGGGATTGAAGGAAATATGAAACATTCACCTTTGAGAAATAGGCCCATGGAAATGCAGGTATATAATTCAAACGATCGAATATAAATTTCAAAATGAATAGAACTCTGTATACTCGTGTAAAATATTATTTTCGTAAAGTATATTAATACGGCATGATGAATTCCAGTGATAATCATCTGAAATATCAATAGATTGAGAATTATTTTGAAATATTTAGTTTAAAAAATTCAAATGCATGCATTACATTTTAGAAGTGAAAAAAGTATACCCTCCCCCATCAAAAGTGAAGTTTAAAAATTAGTCTCCTGTGTAAATAAAATGTTAAAGAAACATTTAATCTATACTAATTTGAAATGTAAATCTCACACTGTCAGTTTTTGTAGTTACTCAAATTACTCAATCATCAAATGTATATAAACTATATAGAAGGTCTCCCCTAAAGGTAGATTAAGCTTTTATATCTTGAATACTGAATATGGTAACTGTAGGTCAAACAGTCTCATTTGCGCACGCCCACGTACATACCCTTTTATTGTTTGTATAAATCAGAGGATTCCAATAAGTTTTGGTATGCAGCATACCTTTCGTTATCAGATGTTATGTACCATAATATTTTAAAAACTACCTTCGAAATTATTTAAAATTAACTAACCAAAAACTATTGGCGCACTGACTTCATCGTTTTGTTTCTTCGAGATTTACGGCTCTTTAAATAAGTGTCCTCGAAAAATTTAACACTAAGCATATCAGATATATGATTAAATGGAAGATTATATCCTGAATTTCGCATTCAACTATCTGGTATCATTTGCCATCAGTAGTTACTAGAGCTACAAAGAAAAACGATATATATTCCAACGTTTTACCTTCAATTACCAAAAAAACACTTCATAGGAAAAACTCTTTTCCTCAGCCGCAGGAGGAGAAACCCGAATTTAACTTTTTTTTTGGTAAACGAAATATTGACTTGTTGCACTTTTTGAAGTTGCAACTCTTCCCAAAATGTAAAACTCGATGGTGCAAGACATTGCTTGGATTGAATTGCAGAAAACTTCTGAGTTCAGGACGGAAGTCGAAGGAAAAGCTATTGACACCCATACATTCGTTGTATATATGTATATACATTCGCATATATCTATAGAGATACATATATATTGGTTAGGACGACTGATCTTGGGAACATATCGGTTCCATGAAGGTATGTCTTACCGATTTACTTTTCTTATTTATTCCTTTTTTATGAGCGGAATAGGAAGGGCTGCCTTCGAAACCAAATTCTTTGAGAGAAAAACGATAAGAATTTTTTGTGTGTGTATTCCCTCTAGCTAGTGAGGAAACTTGAAGGAGACACTCTTCTCAGATTCCAATACTTCGATAATCCCGCTGGTTGCAAAAAAAATATATTTTTTGAAATATTCTCATTGGGGAAGTAAGAGCATAGTTGAAAAAATGTCCGCATCGTGCACAGGTGTCATTCATCTGAAACTTAGGTTCGAACTTTCTTTCGATCACTTTTGGCGAAATTTTTACTACAGTTCATTAGAGATCAAATCATGAGAGATTGTCGAGAGGGCAAAATAATTTTTAAAGAGCTTCTGACCTATCCGTCTTTAATTCACAAGATGACTGTTTTTATGCCGGTTTTTAGTCTTAACTCGGATGTAGTTAAAAGGATTTCAGGGAAGATTTTTATAATAAAGTCAATACACAGTTGCGGGATATATGGTCGAAATGCATTAATATGAATTTTGAATTTGACTCATTTTGCAAAAGAAACTGATCTGATGTTAGAGTAAAAGTACTTGCAGTTAAATGTTATTTCCAAGTATATTTGTCATGTGACAGCGACTTAATTAATCTATAATAAAGGAATTCTTAAGAGAAAATTAATCCCACATTATCACAAAACACACAATAATACTCTTATGATATCTTCAAGATATCTTACGACATTCAGAACTCGATTGAATGTAACTTTTATGAAAATATCGTAAAATATTTTGTGCTGATAAAATCGATTTTTAAATCATTTGTAGAAATTCTTGCTGAATGTAACAAAATACATAAAGTGACTTTTAATCATTATCAAACTAGTTTTCTGGGCAATTTTTGGAAATTTTCCTTGAGCTCGAAAAAGTGTATTCTTTACAGATAGATTTCATTATTTTTTAATAATTTGGAAATTTGAAGAAGATATTACTTTTTCATCTTTCACTGTTTCAATTTATCATCATAATGGGATACTTTGTAAAAACTGTGAACAGGGAAGTAAAAACAAATTTTAATCAAAATATAAATCGATAATAAACAGAAGATCAACAGAAAATGCCATAGATTTTCTGAGAAAAGTTTAAATGCTTTATTTTAAATACTTTTAGTCTTTTTAGATCAATTTTCCTTCAGAAGATTACAAAAAGATGAGCTAATTTCTTCTATGGCTGCACATGTGTTTCAACATTACATAATTTAGCATCTGTCTTCTGATATCCAATGGATTTCATTTCGAAATGAGTAGGAGTTAATTATTACTCGTTTAGTAATATTAACTATTGTTGAAATTAGTGAATAGGGAGTTAATACTGACATTTCATGATTAATGATTTGATACTGCAATGATTCAAACTATAAATTTGCCTCGTACTATATCATAATAATCAATACATTGTCCCTGAATCTCCTTTATGGGAACGTCTATTTCATATAAACTTACTATTATGAATAAACTGAGCACACCATTTTTATTAAGAATTATTTTAAGAAGTTTGCAGGCTGTGATAAGAGAAAATGTATGTTAAATTTCATTTTATGAGCAGTTTACTTACTTAGGGCATAGTAAAAGCAACGGTATGAATGATATATACCTATATCTGAGCTATAGTTAGAACAAAATCATCAAGCTGGAAACTAATTGCTTGTTAAAATATTTCATCTAAGACTACATATGGCTATCTAGTATTATTTTAATTGCATCTTTTTAAAGCAAGCTATGAAACCCCTAGACTTTCTAATCAATACAGTTCCCACGCGATACGATGTGACTTAAGCATTCGCTCTATCTTCATCGATTTGAAGTGACTGGAAGAAATATTTATGTATAGGGCTATATAGGTATTCCCATCCATTACACACTCGCATTGTCCCGTCATCAATTCTTATCATACCAAACCATTATACTTGGTAAACTCAATCTTCTTGTGAATTTTATCTAAAATAACTAAGATTCAGAAGTAAAAGGAAGATTATAGGTTCAAGAAAGGAACAGATTTCCGTCACATAAAGGGTTTTTGTGATCCCTATACTTTGACATTCAGCATCATAGATATTTTATTCGTAATGACTGTTGATACATCTTATGCAAGGTAATTTAATAACGTTATACTAGCGATATGAGTTCTTTTTATTTTTATTTAAGGCATACGTGCAATATTTCTATTTGCTTCCCTTACACCATTATATATATTTCGTGTTTTCTGCTATGTATAAGCATTTATGAGTTGTAAATATCAATGCTATTGAAGTTTATGCCCCCAAACGCATTTAAAACTTTCTCTTCGACAGTCCATTTCTCTTCGATAATCACGGAATCAAGAAACCCACCGACAATAACAGCATTGTATCTCCAGAATAGGTTTCATGACTAGCACAAAGTCTGTAGTTTTTTCTCTTATGTCAGTTCGATGAGCACCTCATCACTCATTTTTCTCCTTTTCTCCATAATTAGCTATTCTAAATTTTTTATATGATATAGAGGTATTTTAAATTAAAGCGAACCAAGCAATTGGTTTTGAAGCGGTAGAATTTATAGTTCCCTAATTTCTTTAATAAAAAGAAACGTAGTATATTTCCCAAAATTATAGAACTTAATAATTATTATACCCTTGAGAGTTGAAATATGCTTCTGTGACGAATTTCTATTTTTGATAGCAAATATTTGCAAAAGCATTGCCTTTGGTAATTCTTTTAATGATACCCTTTTAGTGTAGGCTTAGAATAAAATGTACATCTTATTCTAAGCCAGCAGTCTCCAAGAAGTGATTGTTCAATAGGCATGTGACAAAAATATAATAAAAATTAAAAAAAATTCTTTTCTTTTTTTTTTTTTTAAATTTCTTGTCCATAGTAAAACTGCCTGTTTGTTCTCAATTCTACTATCTACTATGGCGGAATGTCAATTTTAAGCTAAGAATTTATTCAAAAACTTTTGTAAAAATGTTAGTCTTACAACATGGCTATATAAACTTGTTAAAATATTTTCGTGTTGACATGTCTACGTTTTATTCGAATTAAACTTTCGGTAGCATTTTCATCAAAATCTCTATATTATCTCGTAGAAATTTTCTGAGATAAAAACATTTACTCCAAAATAAAAGCTGAAATAGTTTTTAGCTAAAATTATTCTGCGTTTCTATTTCAGAATCAAACGGAACTACTATTATGCTTGGAAGAAGAAATAAAGTTTATTCTCAAGAGAGCGCTTTACTTTCTTTCACTTTAAAACCGTCACCGGTCATAATATTACTGATCGGGCGTCCTGCTCATAAGTAATAAACGTCTAAGGTCTTTTTTATGAGTATGAAGTTCTTCTGCTGTGCAGTTGAGTTTTCTTTCAGTAGCATTTTTTAAAGAACTGAGAACTGCCCTTTTTTATCATTTAAGTTCAACAACTTTAAGGTTTTTTTGAGTTATATGAAGTCCAAATTTTCAAATGTACAGCCATTTTTTTCCTCAAATAATTTTATGGAATGGGTAAGGCATCTTCCATTTAAAAATTTATTGTTTCATTTTTTGTTCTAATAAAAATTATTTATTTTAAGAGTTCTTTCCCACTATTCTGAATTAAAATTTAAATATTTAATTTTTAAAATGGTATTTATCAGAAGTATTTACCTTTCATGAATTATTACTCGCCTATCCACAAAGACAGCAGAGAATTAATTATCTTATAAAAGTGTAAATTCCCTTGTAAAATTATCAAAACACCGGCTCAAGAACAAGTTTCATCGATGTCCTAGCATCAATAAATGCTTGATGGTGGTCAACATTGTTGATAGGGGATCTTTTTTTCCATGATAGAGGGAATTATCTTTTCATAATTATTTTTGTTGATTCAATCATGCTTTAGAATTACAAAGGCATTTCTAAATAGCCCTTCACCATTGTATAAATTGTGTTATTGCGCATTTGATGCAAAAAACAGAACGCACTAGAATTTATCAGATAAGGGTTTAGAGAGTTACTTTATGCAATTCGTCATAAATTTAACCATTGTCATATAGTATGGACGACACCAGAGTTAGACTTTCACGATATACTGACAGCTTCTTTAGCAATTAAAAATTATAAATAAACTGTAGCAAATTACACCATTTCCTCTAACTATGATAAGTTACTAGCATTATTGATCATTATGAACTTTCACTAGACCAAGAAAATCCTCGTTTCAAATTATGCTAATTCATCGATACCTTCTGTGATCATTTTATTTCTACCTAGGCATTTGAAAAACCTTCCTCAAACTGTCAACTTACCTAATGGAGAAAGGGTTTTTATAAGAGTTTGAACATTTCTTATTCATGTGGATTCTGAATAATGAATTTTGCTTCCTTGGAACTCCTTACATTTAGCTACATAATCATGTAGGCATTGATACAGATAATTAGTTAACCATTTGCATTCGGAAAAGTAATTCGATGTATTATTATTCACTTAATACATGGACTTGTTTATTGCACCAAAGATAAATACATACAATTGTTATAAGTTCTTTCATTAAAACATAAATCTACATCTTTTTTAACATTATGTAGAAATTTTGAGCAATTAAATTTTAAAAAAATAAATAAAATAATAATGATGCATCGTCTTGAATGGCGCTTGAGAAAAGACATTCAAATGCAGAGGGTTAATAGCTTTTCTAGCCTATAGTAAACTCCTACAAACTCAATTATATACATTCCGGATATTTTTTAATATTGCTGTTTTATCAGGACTAATGCATTTCAAATGTTTGATTTCTTTTTTGGTTTTAATAAAGCAATATTTCAATTTCCTAGGCTGATGAGAAACTTTTAAAATAGGTTGGAGTAACATTTTTATGCAATTATCTTATGCAGTCTAATGCATTCTTTGTATACTACTTAAACCATATATACAAAAATTATTGAATATTGCATAAAATATTTAATCATGCTTATGTGTATATACTTCTAATTTTATGTATTTAAAAGGCGATTATGGATAAATCTGGAAATATTTCGTCAAAATATGTAGTCTTAATATTGCTCTTTTAAGATTATGAAGTCAAAGGTACATTTACGTGGATATGGTAAAAATAAAGGCTGTTTTTCTAAAGCTCAGACCATTGAAAATAAAAAGACTATAGTAGGAAGATTTTATCAATTTGTGTATAAGCATAGTAACTTTTTGAAGAACCGCCTGGAGATTCTATTTTTCATATAGCTGAACCATGTTTTTGATCCGTTCTTCGAAGAGCTTTATCGTTAGTGCTGTGAAGTCGACCTTAAGATTCCTTCGAAGCTCCTCATCTGTATGAAATTATTATCTTAGGATCATAGCCTGTTCTTCGGTTTAGGAAATAGATGAAAATTCCTAGGCTAGAAGGTGCTTTCACCATGAAGAGGACTAGGGCGAAAAACTGTGGCAAAAAATGTTTTTCGACGAGTTAATCAAGTGGCTGAAAATAAGTGGAGGATGTTGGAATACCAGTTAACGAGGTAACCGACCAAAATGTTGAAATTGTGACTTTGGAGGACGGATGCTCAGACATTCCTGCTAGAAATTCTTTTCTTAAAAGAAAAATCCATGGAATTTTTACACTAATGAGGAGCTCGAAAGGAAGGTTAAGGCCCATCTCACATCAATGATGATAGTTTTCTTCAAAATAGAATCAGAAATCTGGCCTAGATATATGGCAAATCCACGACTCTTCACGGAGGTTAGTTCGAAAAATAGCTATGTGTGTATGCGATACTTTAGTAATAATTTCAGTTTTATCTTCTGCCTACTTTTACGGTCCAACTCAATTTGGAAAAACAATCATTATATCTGCTTCTCATTGTTTCACCTGTCGAAAAGTGCATGGAATTTTTTGTGCATTAATTTGGTTGTAATATATATTTAACTGACAATAAAAGAAAAGTAGAAATGTTTTAATTACTGCTAAGATTTCATCTTCTAAAACTGAGAAATTTGAAATTTGCGTTTGATTAAAATTTTCTTAAATTGGTTTTGGATTTCTATTAAAAAAACCGCCATTATCAAAATGCGCATTTGAGTTATATTGTCAACTTTTAGAAACTAAAAAGGGAAGTAAAGTGAATTTATATCCAATAATTCCAATTAAAATTTTGAAATTTCAAATTCTGGTCACAACTAAGTATTTTCGAGCATTGTCGTTCAGACATTGGCGAATTAAAAATCAGTGAAATTCTGGTTGAAAAAATATAATTTGATTTAAAAAGACATGCAATATTTAAGCAATTTCGAAAGAAAATTTCAAAATTAGATGATTTTGGGTTCTTTACACCACGATTATCCTATCGAGTATTCTGTAAAACTGAATTAAAAAAGTTTCATTTTTTTATCAATTATTTTTTTGAATAAATGTTTGATTTTCATTAAAATTGAATCAGGCAAATCATATTATATTCTCTATGAAAAATTTTTTGATTATGAATTGAAGTGCTTTGTAAAGAATTTAAAATATATTATGCCTTTTCACATTCGCAATCTTTTCCTTTCAGAGCATCAATAAACATGTTTGCATTTCACATTGGCACCAATTCAAAATCCTAAAAGTTACTTTTTCAACACTCGTAAATAAATTGTTTAACAAATCAATAGAATTTCTATAAAAATAAATAGCAGGATGCCAGTTATTTGTATCTTGATGATGATTATCTTGATTTTCTGAGTTGAAAATTTCTAAGAAGCTTTCAAGAAAGCTACATTTTATGAGAACTAGTTTGAAATTTAGTTGCTTCAGCTAGCTAAGAGCACTGTATAAAGTATAAATAAAGCTCTTTTGTAAGCAAAATTATTCTCTCAAGTTAGCTTAAAATATTATCATAACATTATTTTGATACCTTGAGTAAAGTCTGGTATTTCTTAAGAAGATGGCAAATACTTAAATTTAAAAAAAAATAAAGGTGTTATTCAGTAAATGCATTCATCAAAATATCCTATCAACTATTTTTCAATAGCAACAAAGTATCCTTTTAAGTTAGATTTTATAACTTCAATATTAACCTTTTATAACTTTGTTATGTAACAATAAAACTTTTTGATTAAATTTACTACGATAATTCATTAATAAAAGACGATTATGTTTAAATCTATATCTATACTAATAATAAAGCTCAATGTGTGTGTGTGTGTTTTGGCGCTCCACAGGCCATACCGTTGGACCTACAGCTACCAAATTTGGTACATGTATACCTTGAAGGTCGGAAATGTGCACCTCGGAGCCTTTTTTTAAAATTTTTAATTAGAATTTGAGTTAATTAAAATTTAAGTGAAAAATCGACGTTTTTCTGCTATAACTTCCGGAAATATCGCACAAACATGATTTTTACATCAATTTAAAGATTAGAAAATTAGCTTTCTAATGGCATCAGTGTTTTAATGCATAACTGAAGCTTCTATTTTTAACGAATTTTTAAAGAAATATTTTAACCATGTTTTTTTTAGCACGTCACTGGATAAAATAAAACAATGACGGAAGTTCAAATAAAAAAACAACTATCATCGCAAGTCAAATTTAAAGAAATGCAACTTCTTGCACGTGACTGGATAAAACAAAAGAAATACAAAATGTGATATTTTCTAAAAAAATAAATGCAAAGCAAAGGTTTCTATAATCGTTTGCAATATCTAAATGATTAATTCAATAACTTTATATTCAATATATTTACAGTAAACCTGACTGAATTTAGACAGGATATGCTTTGAAATCCCGACCTAATGGCATATTTCTATAATCGTTTGCAATATCTGCATCTTTAATTCAATATTTTTTCCTCTTTTTCGCTTTCTTTAAAAAAACATATTTAATAGTTTGGCAACATCACCGAAAAAACATTTTTAATACTTTGGAAGCATAACCGATAATTAAAACTGACTGATTTATAAAATTAAAGACTATTATTAGGAAAACGTATTCTTTTAGAACTTTCCGTCCATCATCTTAAAGAAAATATTTATTTCAGGCCAATCAATGCCCGGAATTACTTCAAGGCTAATGAATATGTGATTTAATTGAAAATTTTAGAACGCATTACTCATGGCGAACCATCTGGTCGCCAAAGGTGGCAAGTTCTAAATAAAAACCATTCATCAAAATATCCGATTATTTACTATCTTTCTTTGGCATTAAAGCATAAGTTTAATGCAATTTATATTTCAGTGTTATAATTCAATTAGACAAACGTTTGTCCGAATCGAATGAATACAAGAAAAGGAATAAATTTTCGTAATTCTACACTTTTCTGGTCTTAACATTTAAAATTTTTTCATTGGTTATTTTTATAAACTTTTTTTCTTTTAAACGTAAATCTCGAAATTAAATATAGTTAAAACTTTTTCAAATTTTTTAGTTTAGTTATATTGTTCTGTTTTAAAACAACAGTAGGGCTATTTTGGGACGGACCTCGTAATTTTAAACCACGGTCAGATAACGAGGGCGATAAATCAGCTGGCACCAATTTTCCAGTGCACACTGCGCCAATGGGTTCAAATCTTCTTTTCAATGATTTTTAAAGCGCAATGTGAATTATTGTTCTTGCGCCATTAAACTACATAAACCAACCAAAACATGACTTATTGTCTTCATTCAACAACAAAAAAATACTGTTAAAATTATATTTTTAGTTTTATATATTTTTACATATTTTGTTTAAGATAACTTTTGCTATCATTGACTAGTCTTTAAGAATTTCAAAATATTCTTTCTCTTTCTTTTAGTCTTTATCTAATTATTAATATCACAGAACACATTGTTTTATTTTAAAAATTTTTATATAAACGAAGGAATTGTATGAATTTCTTCCTTGAACCAGAATTATTTCGTTATCATAAATTTTTTAGATTTTTTTCTGAGGGTTTGTATTACCAGTAAGGTATTTTCATTTATTAATCCTTTTGAGAGCCACCAAATTAAGGAAATTTTGCATGAAGTTATGCAAATTGGAGTAAGTTCTCACCAATTTTTCAGTCAGACAGGAATATAGTTGCTTTAGTTCCTTATTTCTCATCAAATAGTGTATCTTGATTACTTTCTTAATTATTAATCAAGTTAATCTAATACACTAATTAATTCACTTCTCTTAAGCCAAACTCAATCCTAAAAATGTTTTAATTATGTCATGACTGGAAAAAAATGGCCCTTTAAAGGATTAGGTAGCGATTAAAGTATTTAAAAACCTTAAAACGAACATAAAAACTAAACATATAAAATGTTCTATAAACATGAAGATTTTTTTCTAATCTACCATAAGATGGTAATGACATTTAGTGACAATGGAATAACATTTTTAACAGATATACTTTGTTTATTATATACACATGGAAGTTTTCATGAATTGGTAAATAATAAATGCGCATTTTAATTAAGAGGAAATTAATTTTGATAAAATGACTGATACTTGACATGAAGTATTTCTATTTTTTTTTTCTTTTTTTTTACTGTTAAATACTAATATGAGCTGAAGTTATTCGCGAAATAAATTAATGAAAACAAGGCAAAGTCTACCATAAATATTAACTGTTATTCACTAATTTCGGAACATAAAATTTTTACAACCACAAGTCTTCTCTATTAATAAATCATACATTTTTATAGAAATCTGGGGAGTTACTATTGAAATATCTAATGTGGTGAATTTTTTATGGTTATTATATTCAACTCAATCGTACCTTTTTCCGGACGACGAATTCCTTCAATATTTTAAAGAAATATAAAAGTATTTGAAAACTTCTTTTTACAGATTTTTAAAAAGTGTGCGCATAAGTTTTTCAAATCATAATATTGCATTTAAAATACCAGATCGAAGTAATATTTAATAAGCGACAAGAATTTTCCCGTTTTCTTTAAGGTAATAAACATGTGCGCCAAATAACCTTAACGCGAACTGGCATTCACCAACTTCAAAGCATAAGTTTTCCCACAGACCTAAGTAAGTCTTTACTGAAATGTCAATAGGACAGACATGTTTATTCAAATCCATGGAGCCCTCAGTGAAAGAAATATTCAGCATGGGGTGAGTTTTTCCAATGTTTATTAGATTCTACTCATTCTTTCCCTTTGCTTTCATTTTACTCGCGCCGTTATTTTATATGAATTGCGTTTTTAAGTTTCTCCACTCCCAGAGCTTTTTCATTAAAGGTACATTTTTGTGGATTTAGTATTAGCATTCACTTTTTTTAAAAAATAAGAATATTTCTTTAAATTATTTCGGTAAAAGTATTGCATTTTCTCTGTTTCACCAGGCAAATTCTTTTGTTTTTTCGAAAATATTCTTTGTCTTTTTCTTGCTTTTGCTGTTGTTTTATATGTTGCCTCCGCTAATATTTTTCACCGACGTCCTGTTATTTTAATGGCCAATATTTTCTCGAGTTTAACTGGTGAAGGGAAAGTCTAATGACTATTCTATCATGCTAGACTTTATATCATATGAAGTAGGGCATTTTCAAATGGCGTTATTCAGATTGCACAAGAAAGTATGATAAAAATATTTTTTGTTTTCTTAAAGGTTGAATATGCCATTGCAGGCATATATGGTGAAGATTAGAATCGGTTTATTCCATGTTTACTCACTCGAATGAGCTTGGCTGGTTATATTTCCAACCATTTTTCAATTCCTACTATTAGTTTGCACTATCCTTATATATATAATATATTATATGCCTATATTTATTTATATATTTCAATTGTTAATAAAATACATTTTTTTAAACTTGAAGAGGATAACAATTGATGTCACTACAGTTTTTTCAAATATTAAATCATTAATTAAATAAAATTTCTAATACGTTATATAGAGTTTCAGAGTTTTTAATGAAAATTGAATTCTGCAGGCAGTTATTCAATCGGTAAAACGTAAGGATTTTAGTATTTTTCACGTGAAAGTGAAGAATGAAAGTTCAATTCTTGGGATGAGAAATTATAGGCCACCATCAGCTTCATAATTTAGAAACGAAAAAATAAATATTAACAAATAAAAATAATAGTCCAACACCATATATAAAAAGGAAAATAGAAAACTTCAAGGAAAGTCGCTTTCTATTCGCCACTTAAAATTATGATTTTATTATATGTATATCATATTTATATTGATTATTATTTCATGAAAAGTAACTAAAATAAAAATTTTCTTTGTTGACAGTAGAATTTAACTTATTTTTCTTATATTACTTGTTTTAAACAATCTTAAAACAAAATAATTCATTTGAAATCAACAATTAGAAAAAAAAATTCCATCTGTATTATTTAATCAATCGTAATGAAGTCTTAATGTTTAATTTCTTATTAAAATAAGTAAACCCTTATCTTCTCAAAATTCCATCTTAAAATTAAAAAGTTAGAACACATGGAAAGATTATTTATTTCCGAAAATTGATGCGATATCAGTCAGTGAATCACAAATACAACAATTTTTAATAATGAAAATTGTTGAAATTACGAGATTGTTAGCATTTTTAATTATTCTATTTTTGAATTAATCAAACCATATGATAAGAAAAACAAAAAATTTCTATTGACTATTATTAAATGGAACTTTTTATTTACTGTTAAATTTTATTAAACTTTAGAAGAGAAGCTGATACTATAATTCCATTTCCTTATAAATTAAACTGAAACTGTTTTTTTTTAAATTTAAATCTTACTTTAACTAAGTTTTATTTAAATTTGACTTTAAATTCGAAAACAACAATTCTATACACAAATAAAAATATGGAAGTCAGTTTTCGATAGCATTATTTTGTTTAGAATATGACTACAAGAAAACGTTGAAAAATATTGCCTAGAACTCGGAAAAAACTTCTGGAATATGATAAAAGCAAAACATTTTTTCATCCAAAGACACTGTACTGAAAGCATTTTACAGTTAAATCTGAAAGAACCACATTTTGCTGAGCCTTTCAAATAAAGTTCAAATGTAAACGCATGCTTTCTCGGGCAGTGATATTCGCGGAATGCCTATTGTTTCAGATATATAGGCGGAGTGAATAAGAGAACTGTATTTATTATTTGAATCTCAAATATAGTGTTATCTATTTATTTAATATCACAATTTCATAACAAATTAAACTGTTTTTGTCATTTAACATTAAACTATGAATTTCTCCAGACTTCTCCAACAGTAACCTACCAACAGATTCGAAAATTAAACTATACGTTGAATATCGTTGAAGATAATTTATTCCATTTAGATTTTTTAGATTTCTCATCAAATTTCTCATTTCATAGTGTTTAATGAAAATGACATTACAGTTAATATCGCAAAAAACTCAAATATATCAACAAAAGTGAAGTCATGATTACCTACCATAAATGTCATTTAAACAGAAATTTATAATATGCTCTAATAAAATACATTCTTTTTTTTCGTTTTACTAAATTTGGTGTTGACTCCGTAGTTAGAGTTAAGCATTTAATAAACTTTGTTAGGATTGCTAAAATTTCAGAGTTTTCAACATACTAGAAACTGTAATCGCATGGAAGCCGGGCATTCTTAGCTCAAAATGCATGTTGTCTTATGCTGTGATGCGGTATGACTTTTTTTATAGAATGGGGTAATCTGTTTGGTAGGGCTTAAGGTGCGCATCCCTTGAGTTGCTAGTTGGAACCCGGGCGACCAAAGACCTTCATGTGTGGTGGTGGTGGTGGTGGCTGGTGCACGTATAAATCTGTCGTGGTCACAAAGTCCTCTATGTTGAGAGTAATACCACTACGGGTAATGGTTCAGAGATGATCCTTCACTGAACCCGTCTAAATTACGATTTACAAATGAGTTAATAATATGTAGGAATGAAGTCCACCCCTTAAGGAGTTGTGGTGCGTAAGTAGCTAACTCGGACATTTGGCTCTAGATGGCGCTATTGAAACTCAAGAGACGCAAAACGGTTTAAATCGCAGACGCTATAATCAAAGGGTTTGTCAATGACATGTGCTATTATAAATAACATGACTTTTTTTTTCGTTGCTAATTTTACAACTGATTCCGAAATTAAATTGCTGCTTCACATTTAATAAACATCCCACTAACATGAATTTATTTTTATATAAACATCGAAAGTGCACCACAGGCAATAGAATAATTAACATTCAATCCAATATTGCAGTTAATATCTGGGCTCTCATCAATATCACTCTTTACTGCTTGGGAGATTCTCAGAAATCTAGCACGATAACAATCATACGATTATGAGCTAGCGTTTCTTACGGGAAAGTGAGAAGATTTAAAAGGAAAACAGGTGATTGTATATTGACTATGAGCTATGAAATAACTTTAGAGCTAAATGGAGAATAGAATTTTAAATTGTTTTATCACATTTATTATATAAATTATTTTATTTAGTTTAGTTATATTAACCTCCCATTTTGAAGCAACACTAGTGCTATTTTAGGTAGGACCACGTAATGTGAGCCACAGATGACAAGGATGACACTTAGGCTGGCACACCCTCTCCAAATTTCCACACCGCACCAGTGAGAGGATTTAAAGCACATCAGACCAACTTACACGACTGTTCTCCGGCAGAATCTGGTTTCGAACCTGAAAACCTCCCGTACCGAAGTCGTGATCTTAGAAACAACCCTTTTTGGCCTCCAAAAATATCTGAATATTTAGATGAAATTTGTAGTATATAGTATATAGTTATTATATTCAACTACTAAAATGGTTTTTAACTATAATACTTCGGAATAAATTCTTTGTAAATCATTTAACAGAATTATAAAAAAAATGGAAGATTTTAAATTAAAATTCTAACAATAAAGTCTGATGTTGTTTTTTTTTTTTGTTTTTTTTTTTTTTCAGAACAAAAGAAACCACAGTAAAGGAATTTCTTTAAGTGTTCAAAATATCCCTCGTATTTCACCATCTCAATGCGATAAATTGTTTTCGAAAATTTATTTTCATTCTGTAAATTCTGTTAATAACTGTTTCTAAATTAGAATAGTATTATATCTGTATTATCTTTCCAATACTTTGTAAGACATCTAGCATTTATTAAATTTAATAGAATTAAAGAAATAGAGAGAAAAAATTAATTTCATAATTAGTTTCTATTTGAGAATTCAATATGCTATCTAATTTCTATCTCATTTGTTAAATTTATCTTTTATTATAATTTCATCAAATCTCGAAATTAATTTCTTTTCGTCAAATTTATAGTCAACAAGGCCCATAATCATAAGAAAATTTTAGCCAAAGTATTCGATTATCTATTAATGAAGACTTAAAAATATTAAAATGGAGCTCCTTCATCACGAACCACAAGTTGATAAAATTTCAAGTACATCAGAAAATGAGTGAAATAAAGATTATAAATTACTTATTTACAAAACAATGAAACTGGTCAAATAAAAAATGTATAATAACTACTTCATAAAGTTATTGATCCATTTGATTTTAGCTTCTGGGTAATTCTATTGCAATAAAAAATGCACTCAAAGCAAATTTATAACTTTCGTCGATGCATTCTATAGAATGGAGTTAATAATTCTGATTAACATAAATTAACACTTTATGCTCTAAAGTAGCGATATTTACAGAATGTGAAGAATTAGAACATGTTTCTTATAATTTGCTAATATTTGTTAATTAATTGAATCCTTTCTGAATGAATTTATAGAAAATTCTTTTCTATATAAATTTCCCAAATTTTTCAATATTTCACTTTTAAAGTATTTTTCTAATTAATTAAACCAGTAATTGTCTTGAATGATATTTGGTACATCAAAATAATTAGTAAAGGGATTTCTAGTCGCAGTTGGTGAATTCAGATAACATGTGAGTATATAACCTTGATTTTGTGATTTTTCTTTTTTATGAACGAAAATGTTTGTAAAATATAATGCAGAATACTGATAAAATTTCTGATTAAATATCAAGTACAATTTCTATCATCAAGAATAAATGGAATTCCTTCTGTTTTCAAGGGGGCCGCGGTGGCCTGGTGGTAAGGACTCGGCTTCGGAACCGGAGGGTTTCAGGTTCGAGACTCGATTCCATCGAAGAACCATCGTGTGAGGAGGTCTCTTACATGTTAAATCTGTCAGGACAAACGTCCTCCCGTTGGTGTGGTGTGGTGTGGAGAGGGGGGTGCCAGTTCAGGTGTCGTGCTCGTCATCTGTTCCTCGTTCAAAATTCAAGGTCCGTCCCTCTTGTTGCTTTAAATGGGACGTTAATATAACTAAACTAAACTAAACTAAACTGTTTCCAAGGATAGTGTTTCTAAAACTTTATTTGAAAACACTCTCTTCTAATATAGTTATATTTTATGTTAAAGAATATTTATAAATGTGCGCATGTTTCTGTTTTTCCCAGAAATTAACCATCAGATACAACTTTTATTATGTATTGAACAGAGCATAAAATCTTTCCACTTTTAAAATTCATTATCTTATTAATTCTTAACCAGTTAACTGTTTTTGACAAGTATACATCATGGAAAAAGTACATTTTGAGTTATAAGGAGGCTATTCAATGCAATTGTATATTGATATAATAAATATTTATGACAATTTATAAGCGCATTTTCCAAGGAGGTCGAAATAGTTAACTGGTTAGTAATCTAGATAAAATATTTTAATCGTATTATAGTTGATTAATATTTTGATGAGAAAAAGCTTGAAGATATGTTTGCGATTCAACAAAGAATTTTTATAAAAAAGCATTTGCGATTCAACAAAAAGGGTAATTTTCCTTATTTTGATCACATTTTTTAGTATTTAAGACATTATCTTTTTTAATCTTTTCTTAAGGTTTGTAACTATGCAGAGTGCTTTTTGAAATAGTATCTTTTTGTAACAAATATAACACAAAAATTATGTAAAAAGAAGAAACAGATTTCCTTTATAACTTTATAAAGTTATCTACGATAAAAATGATGGATATAAATAAAAATTAAAGGGTAGTGAAATGATGAAATGAACCCTCTGGACCAAATTACGCATCATAAAATTCACACACAATTGAGCGTGAATGAAATCCTGCGAAAAAAAAGCTTATTCTTAAAAATAGAATGGGGTTTTAGGAAATTCAAAATAAAGACTTTAATGTTATGAGCAACGTCTGCGATAAGTGAATTAAAGAGCAAAATTATAAAGATGTTAAAATAAGAAAAAGTGCAGCTAAATAAAAAGTTAAAAATCCGAAACTTGCATAAGCACTAAATTATATTTCATAACCATTATTTTATGTTAGTGCCGTTAATAATTTCACTTATTTGACTTCCAAATTTATACATCACTTTTACATTATACATAAAATAACAGTTCAACTATATCCTACCATGAAGACATACATGATTAGTATAATGGACAAAGCAATTAAAGGGCATTATGATTTTGGATTTGAACTGCGAATGAGGAAATGTCTTCTTGACTGATATATAACATATGGTAGTTGTAAGATATGAAGAAGCAAATAATTAGGATGAATTAAATTTTATTGGAGATATTTGTTGGTTATCCAAAAATTTACAATTCCTGTTTATTATAGAAATGAACATAAATCTGACTTCTCAGATAAAAAGGAGTTCCAATAAAAAGTATGATTTTCCCTGTCTGAAAGCTATGTCGCACACCTACAAGACATGGAATAAGTGAGGGACTGGGGTAATCTCTCCCACTTCTGTGAAAAAAGCTTTCCAATAGCTGAATTGTTTTTAGAAGTGATACTCTACCATCTGTCATTTTCCGTAGAATGTCCCCAACATATTTCAATAGCTCTATATCTGATAAATATCTAGGCAAATCAATGCGAAGGATTCATTCGTTGGAAAAACAAAGCTGGGGAGGATGTTGCTAAGCGTTATCATTCATGAAAATGGATTTTTCCCTGATAACTGCAGGGTAAAGGATCCCATTAGGTCTGAAGTTCAGATGAGTCATTAGACCATTCCTGCTAATGTATCAGTTGTTGTGGTCATTGATAGAAATACGGCCACGGACCATAAATCCTCCAAATCTCATACTATCTTGCACACATGATTCTGAATACCAATAATTCCTCCAAATTTGGAACATGAACACATGCAGATTATTCTGAATACGAGTTTTTTCTCACATATTCAAGCATTCATTCCAAGTCAATTGTTCCGCGTCCATCTTTTACGGGCACCATAGTAGGACCCTTGTCAACAAAATACGATTCAGAGGTATGCGAGCATGCAAACTCGCATAAAGGGATTTTGAACAGTTATATTTAAAACTCTGATACCACTAATCCTGTAAAGAGTTTGTTTTTAATAAAAATAGCATTTTTAGTATAATTTATTCTGAATGTTAAATAACAATCCTCATTGTGTGTTGCTGTCTTGCGGTCTTATCCCAATATGCTGCATTTACGGTTTCCAAAAACTGATTTCATGAAGACACTTTGATAAACTCGTCATGTTTTTGTTACACTGGATTGCATTTGACCAGCATCTAAATAACCGAAGGCCTCCGTGATATCGATTCACGTTGTCAAGACATCTTATTTATTGTTACAAAATATTCAACACCTGTCAATTGTTTTTAATCTATGTCAAAAAAAATTAAGTTAATAGGCCACTTTTCATTCCATGTGTAAAACTTGTACTTTTTTATATCAGAAACAATATTTGTATGTTTTTCAACTATAACGTTATTTTTTTTAACTTTCATTTTTATTTTAAATTTGTCGATTATACAGTTGTTTTACACTGAACTCAAAATACCTCCTAATTTTTTTGGCGGGGTGTGTGTGCCTTGAACTATTACAATTGAACCATCTTGTACGTCTAGTCGAGTTTTTCTATTGATACATATCAATCCTTTTATACTTTTAATTCTTCTATAAATACTTGTACAAATCTATTCCAGTGTTTCCCAAACTTTTGACATATGTGTACCTCTTTGGTTGTTGGTAAAAATGGATTTATTTTAACAACAAACAAATATTTATATTGTGACATATCCAAATAATGAGAAAATAAAAATAGAATTATTCATTATAAGATATAAATAAAAGTTATATTTTAAGTAACATTTATTTGGATCAATGAGAAAGACGAAATTCTTTGGCCTGAGATGACAGATCGTCATAATTTGGTTCCCTGTTTGTTAATTTTAATCTCAGATGCAGTTCCATTTCCAATAGTCTGTCCCTTTTTTCGACTTAATCTCTACAAATGCTAAAAAAGCAACTTCACATAAATATGAAGTTTAAAAAGGCAAGATGTATTTCAGAACTTTTTCTATTAAGACCGGATACACATGTTGCATTTGTAACCAGAATCATGTTAAAGATATTCTCCTTATGTTATACAGATGATTGGATTGCAGATCAAACTCTTATTGTACCCGTGGAGTACGTGTACCATACTTTGGGAAACATTGATCTATTTCCTTCTATAAGCGCACTTATTCGATTTATTGCTAACTAGCAAAGCAACTGTTATTTTTGTCATTTAACCATTACTCTAATGTTATTTTTGCCATTTGCTTTTTAGCTATTTTTGTACTCAAATATTTGGTAATTCGGAATAGAAAAATTATAAATAAATAATAGCTTAGTATTTTTTTAATATAAAATACGTTATTTAAATTTTAAGTAGCGTTAATTCCCTAGTATTTTTCCTTTCGTCCTTTATATTATACGTTTTTCATAGTGCAACCTGTGAAAAAAATAGAAGAAATATCAAGAACAGCTTATAAAGTCAATTTATCCGTATGTGATACATGTCAAACGCTACGCTCACATTCTTTTCGCATCTAGTAAGCTTCTTAAAGGATTAAAAGTGACATGACATGACATTGCAGAGCAACAGATGGCGTTACTCTCCCTCTGCCAGTTGGCATTGAGGTTGTTAAATGACCATTGTCGCAACAGCATGGAGTTCGGATGTAAGATTTAGTTCTAATGGCCATCACTGACCACAGTACAATCCCTCCTGTAAGAGGAATAAGCGTCTTATCTTCATATCGAAAATGTCCGCTTCCGGGTAGAAAGAACTTCGCATATAAAATCAATACCAAAATAAGCATTGGGGGGACACGTATTTGTCAAGTAGTTGTGATATTATATGATTTATTTTTACAAGCGCTTCATAACTGCTATGAACATCTGAAACAAAGAATTCCTGCTAATCAGGTTTTTTTTTTTCCTTTCGTACGATTATTTTAGTTTCTGTTTCCCATTCAATATTTGCTACACTAAAACTGCCTTAATTCGTATAGAAGTACGAAAAAATGTATTCATGTAGAAATCTTCAGTCATTTAGTCCTCAATAATTAAAGTAATAGTGATAAAAATTAAGAAGAGCCGGAAAAGTATGAATTTTCATGCTCGCGTATTTAATGTAAATAATTAGGTTATTCTCTTTAAGGAAACTAAAGTAATGCAATAATCTCTGCCATGTAAATACAAGCACCAAATCTCACTAACTGTTAAACAGGTGATGAGTTTCTATCTTGATTCTAAAATCCATCTAAATCAAGTTATCTTAACAAGCACTTCCTAATCCAGTTAGTTAAACTTTCGCTATTATGTCGCTTCTATATATATCATTTAATTAACTAAGCTTCTCAACCTACAAAGAATTTTAACTAACTTCTGGAACTTTCAAGTTAATGCATTCTTCTCTTAGGGACCATAAAACCACTTAGGATAAGTTAATAATGGCTGTATAACTGCTCAGATTTCTTTGTTAAACGCATATCAAGATAATTAAAGTATTTTAACTTGAAGTGGATGTAATAGTTTAACAAAATATAACGACAGTACTTATTTGAAGGTTGTTATAAAATATGGCTGTAGTAACTTTTAGAATTTTAAACTGGATTAACTGCTAATATCACATAAAGCACTTCGAGAGATCAAGTATGATTGTTAAATGCGTATTTATATTGCTGCTTATAAATGATCCATAAATAAAATTATTACAATTTTATTGATAAAGACATATTCTGTTTTTGTAACAATGTTTAATCATAACGTTTCTTTATATTTTCACTATTTATATTCTGTTGATATAGAATACTTTCATTCTAATTCAAAAAAATCAGTTTAAAATTAATTGAAACTGTTTTAATAAAAATCCATTAATACAAAACGTGTTAATTTAAATAAAATGGAATCGACTCATTAGAAAAGCAAAGAATAAAAAGCAAAAGCAATAAAGAAAAGAAAAGCAAAAATAAAGAAAAGCAAAGCATAAAATAGAATATTGTTATTTCAGAAGATGTATTCCAAAATACATTTCGCAAGTGTGCAGTAACTAATTTCAAGTGAAAAAGAATATCTTTAATTAACTTACAAAGATCTGGTATCTACAGGGTCAAGTCAAAGTAAATGAAATACACTGAAGTGACAAAAGTCATGGGATAGCAATATGCAAATATACAGATGGCAGTAGAATCGCAGCGAAAAAGTATAAATGCGCAGTCCATTTTCCAGAGCTTTCATTTGTGTTCAAGTTATTCATGTGAACAGGTTTTTCGCGATTTATGGCGGCACGACGAGAATTAACAGACTTTGAACGTGGAATGTTAGTTGGAGCTAGACGCATGGGTCATTCCATTGCGGATATCGTTAGTGAATTCAACATTCCGAGATCCACAGTATCAAGAGTGTGCCGAGAGTATGAAATTTCAGGCATCACATCCCATCATGGACAGCGCAGTGGGCGACCACCTGCACTTAACGACCGAGACCGCCGACGTCTGTGTAGAATGGTCAATGTTAATAGACACGCAACAATTCGTCAAATAACTGCAGGAATCAATGTGGGACGTACGAGGGACGTGTCCGATAGGACTGTGCGGCGAAATTTGTTTTCCTTGGGCTATGACAGCAGAAGACCGACTCGAGTGCCTTTACTGACAGCACGACATCGGCTGCAGCGACTCTCCTGGGCTCGTGAGCATATCGACTGGTCCCTAGACCAGTGGAAAACCGTGGCGTGGTCAGATGAGTCACGATTTCAGTTGTTACGAGCTGATGGTAGAGTTCGAGTGTGGCGCAGACCTCACGAAGCCATGGACCCAAACTGTCAGCAAGGCACTGTTCAAGCTGGTGGCGGCTGCATAATGGTGTGGGCTGTTTTTACATGGCATGGACTCGGTCCTCTGGTGCAACTGAACCGATCATTGACTGGAAATGGTTATATGTTCAGCTGCTTGCAGATCACTTGCAGCCATTCATGGACTTCACGTACCCACACAACGATGGGATTTGTATGGATGACAATGCGCCATGTCACCGGGCTCGAACTGTTCGCGATTGGTTTGAAGAACATTCCGGACAATTCCAGCGCATGATCTGGCCACCTATATCGACCGATATGAATCCCATCGAGCATTTGTGGGGCATCATCGATATTCCTGGCTCAATATTCCTGCAGAGGACTTCCAACGACTTGTGGACTCCATGACACGTCGAGTTGTTGCTCTTCGCTGGGCAAAAGGAGGACCGACACGATATTAACACATCCCATGACTTTTGTCACTTCAGTGTATAACATGAACAGATGAAAAGCAATATCAATTATGCCTCAAACTGAGAATATAAAAAAGTGTAATATAATTTTTTTGATATTGCTGGTGGCCAACATGCCATTAAACATTTTTTTACAATATCTGTAACATGGGAAGTTAGTACTTGAGTATTAATTAAATAATCGGTCTATATTTTGTTTTGCGATTGCAAATTTATACAATTAATTTAATACAGTTTGACGTGAAGAAAGCCCCATTAATAGGCTTAAAAAGCCACCATGATTTAAAACATTTTTATTCCGAATTTTTACATGGGAACAGTATCTATAAAAATCCTTTTTACTTTATTTTTTTTTCTCAATTAAATCATAACCTCTGTTCTTCATTTCTAAATATACTGCGTCTATTTTTATCGCAATATGGATAATGTAGTTTTTTTTACCCTTATCAAAAATATTTACACTTGAATTACAAATTTTGCAATTAGATTTATTCATATTTTTAACATAATCAGATTCATTATTTTCTTTACATTTGGCTTCAGTTTTGAAAGTAGTAATATATATAATGCAGTAGACAATTTGTGTTTCAAACTTCTGCTCGAGAGAAATGAATACTTTTTTTTCAATTTATCACTTAAATTATATCGATCCAGTAATTTAAGAACAACCTGAGTGGAATGAGTATTAATATTATTCTTTTTAAGTAATAAATTATTATAAATACTTCAACAGAAATATAATGGCACACCTTAAATGTAGAATATAGTATATGTTTTCTTATTAAATATATTTACACTTTAATTATAAGTTTTGTGATCAGATTTATTTATTTTTATCATAATCAACCGTCCTTTTCTTGATATTTAGCTTCAAATTTGATATAATTTTGAAAGAAGGGATATATATATAATGCAATAGCTAATTTTTATTTCAAATTTTTTACTTAAATTACATCGATACAATAATTAACACACATCGTCATTGAAATGAGCATTAAATGAACATGTTCTTTGTATGAAATAAGTTAGTAAAAATATTTCAATGGAAATATAATGAAATAAAAAATAAACGAATATACATACACATAAAAGGAAAAAAAATCATCTTGCAATTACATCTAAAGAAACTACTTTATATAGAAAAGATATAGCCTTAGTCTTATCAGGAGTACTGCACTCTTATCGAGTTTAGTTGTATTAACGTCCCGTGTTAAAGCAACATTGGGAATATTTTGGACTGGATTTAATTTTGAACAACGGTCAGATGACGAGGACAACAACTGAGCCCTCCTCCTCTCCCCACCATAACAGAGGGAGGACGTTTGCCCTGAAAGGATTTAATGTGCACCAAACCGGCTTACAAGATGGTTCTTCTTTGGAAACGGACACGACCCTGAAATCCTCTGGTTTTGAAACTTAGACCTTACCACCAGGCTGCGGTTGCCCACTCTATCGAGGAAGAAAAGAATAAAGTTAGAAATTTTACGATAATGATAATTGATTTTAAAGCGCTTTAGTGTATGAAGCAGCTTTCCAAAACGCAAGAGATTCGTTCCATTCGTTACCGATTTATCACAGTATCAAGTACCTGAAAATGCAATCGGATATGCATTCCTTTAGTGAATAAACCAGGGATAAGAATTGAACTATTGCGTTGATGTAAGAACACGTTGACGCATATAACAGTTTGGAGTTTCCAAATATCGTAAAGATATTGCATATAATTTGATAAAATGCATATAATTCGTATTTAATTAATTTTAATAAAAATTTGAGGTAAATTATTTTTATATCAAAAAAGAATAAAAATATTTTCTAAGATAGAAAACATTATTATGCAATATCGTTACAGTTTATGAAATCCCAAATTAATGAAACTCGTTTTCCTTTTTTGTTGAATGTAGTTGAAAATCATATTTAAGAAAAACTGTAGCTCCAAAGATAAAGCATTTCTAATAATATATAAATTTTAAATATAAGTTAGTTAAAATAATATTTGCTTAAATAAGAAAAAAAATTATTTGATAGAAACTACTTATAATATTTATATTATATTGATAAATTTTGAAAAATTCTATATAAAAATCTTGAATCTTATTTTAATAAATATAATTGAAAATTATGTTTAAATTGTGTAGTTATAGTCAAAAAAGGATTAACACCTGCAAAGTTATATAAAGCAACGTGTAAAAATAAATTTATTGCAAAACTTTCTTCGAAATAAAAAGTAAATCAAAACTCATAAGAACATTTTTGAAAAATTTGTTTCCATTTTTATTTTGAACACACGAGAAATGAAAAGTGGTTCATAACGTGCAGAGAAAAATATTCCAAGTAATTGTAAAACTATGCTTATATATTTCAAATCTCCAGACGCATACATTCCTGGAATTCAAAGAAGTAAATATGCAAAGAAATAAAAAAAGGATACAGGCTTTCATTTCCTTTAGAAAATTCTTACTGTCCGGAAAATTCCTAGAATTACCTTTTGAAGAACCTTGGACAAAGAATTATTAAATAATGAAAATAATATATCTTTTTGGTATTTCTCGAAACTGGCATTTATTATTTTTAAAGAATTTAATTAAATGTTTTATAAACATTTTGGAATCAATGTTACTAAGTTACTTGGAAAGAAATTTAATATTTTGAAAACTGATAAACTTCTATTAGGTTGGTGAATAATAGTTATTAGTTTTAGAAATAGTTTATTTCTAATGGTAATATGGCACTAAGTGTACTCTCCTTTTGATATTAAAATGCTAGATGTTTTTTTTGTAATTAATAACATAAAACATATTGTAATGCAGTATTTTCTTCAGTCTTGTTTTTTTTTCTCACCCGCAGTCCTAAAAGTATGACGGATGGTGCTTTACAAGCCCGCTGACAGTAATCTCTCAGTGATTTAAGCCGTGTGAGTGTCTCTTGTTTATTCAGTAGAGCCAATTAGGGCAAAAAGTACGATTTAACTACTTCAGGCGCCACATTCACAAGCACAACCCCTTTTTACGGGGAGGGGGACAAATTTACACACCTCACAGATAGAGCACAGAATAACAACCATGTCCGAACCGGGACTCGAACCCCTGACACTCGGCTCAATAGGAAGGTAGAAACCCTATGCTAGGATGCCGACTTCTCTGAAAATACATGAATCGTAAATTTACGTTTTAAATTTTTAATTAAAATCTTAACTTTATTCAACAACAGATATGGGTGGAATAAAATTAATTTGTTAAACAATTATATTAAAAATATAAGTAAATTATTTCCTTAATAAATTATGAAATTATTAAAAAATAATCTTTGACGCTAAAATGAGATTTCATGTACGCATGCAGTTGCTAACACAAAAATTTAATAATTCGTCTTTTTTTTTTTTTTCAATTTTAACTTTTTTTCTTTATTTTTTTTCAATTTTAACTTTTTTTCTTTTTTTTTCAATTTTAACTATTAGTTCTTACTCTCTCTCTCTCTCTCTCTATATATATATATATAATATAAAATATTATTATAATAATAATTAACAAAATAAGCCAAGCAAAAACTGAATTGTCTCAGGAAATGGGGTTTTAATTATTTCAATGCTTTTATAGTTTTATAAATATAATCTTGTTGAAATTTTCAATCGTTAATAAAATGCTTTTTATTCATCCACACAAATTCAAATACCTTTTTTGAAACTTGTATTGGATGGCATTTGATATTAATACAGTTTTTTTATATTAATTCCTTAATCAAATTTAATTAATTTTTAATACTTTAAATAGTTTTAGCAGTTTTTAACGAAAATTGAAATCAACAGGCAGTAGCTCATTTTGTAAAATGCAAGGATTTCAATATTTTTCTCGTGAAGATGTAGAAAGTGAGTTCAATTCTGGCGAAAATCACATATTTTCATACTTTATAATTTTTTGATAATTATTTAATAAAAAGTAACTAAAATAAAAAAAAAATTCATCTAAGTAGGAATTTAATTTAAATTTTTTGCATTACATGTTAATATCTAAATTGAAAAAACAACCGAATTTCATTTCTTCATTTTATTTATTTATGGAAGATTAAATACGTTTATAAACGAACGAACCAGGAAGTTATTAAATAAGTGTAAATAAATAACTGAAAATGTCATGTAAACAAATATTTTGTCTTTCAATACAGGATTTAGTTTACAGAGCAGTTATTACAATATTTTATAAGAACTTGCAAAGAAATCAAAGCACAAGAGGGGAATCTTGATTAAGCTTTCCCAGTTTCAGTTATTACACGAGAAAGAAAATGCTCGATTCGCTAGGGAGGGAGAAATGTTCCGTATAATTGTAAAAGTATGCTTCTAGATTCCGAGTATTCTCTAGACACGTATATCCCTGGAGTTTATATGCACAAATAAAATAGCCTAATAAAAAGGAGGATAAAGTGGGAGAGCGAGGGGGGCATCTATTTCTCTCCGGGTTCTCTAGTTCTTTTTTGCCCTAGAAGCTGCCAGGAATTATCTTTGAGGGAACTTTGGAACGAAAACGGCATAAAAAGAAAGAAATGGGGTAAGGGAAAAAGAAGGGAAGGAGGGAGAGTGTGTGACGGAGGGAACGGTGCCTCTTCTCAAATACACAAGCTTCTCATAGGTACAAAAGGTCAAAACGGCGCTACGTTCTCCAAGTGAACAAACAAACATCATTCTTTTTCTTAGGCACACAGCCTCTGGCATGCAATCTTCGGAGTTGAAAGACTTAACTCCTCGGATTGTCGACAGCATTAGAAAGAAGAAGCTACAGTTTGCCTAACGACGCAACTCTCCAGCGTTTCTTTCTCCTCATAGAGAGGTTCTAGAGATCGATGTACTCGTCTCGAGAAACCCCGCACTTTGTGTATGGATTGGCACTGGAATATTACTACGGAGACAGAGCCATCATTCTTAAGGCAATGGGACGTGGATTTGGAGCAACGCAATCTCAACTCGAAAAGTGCAATAAACGGGGCTTATGTAACTGCGGAGAGTGTGTAAAACGGAATCCTTTTCGATGCTAGAGAAGGAATAAAAAAAAGGCATTTTATTATTATTTTTATTATCCTTTCTTTTCTTTTTTTCTTGCAACTATCGTTGAATTGATTTATTCGATCAAAGAAGGTGGAATGGTTTGAAAGAGGCAGGTAACATTTCGTGTTGGTCGTTAGATTTATCATAAAAGTTGAGCGAAATGGGCAAGAGATTATCTAATTTGATAACGGTAATAAAATAAATGGGTATAATGAAATAGTTCAATGGCATTTTAGAAATCCACTTAAAAGTGGGATGATTTCAAATTTATTTAAGATAGTAAATTTATTAAATTTGGGTTAATCTGTTCTCACATGTCATACGCTAAATATACTGGGACAATCTGCGAAAGAAATGCGAGTTAGTGATAGGTCGAGTCATTTCTTCGAGTTACTTCAGTAATCTAGCCTCTGCGACGATAAAGTAAATGCATAATAACTTTCGCTCAAAGCACACTTGTCCATCCCTGACTTAAGAAGTAGGGCCAGTTATTGGAATGGAAGTAACTTGACCCCACAACAATTTTGCATCTATACCAGTGAAGCGAGGATCTGCTCACTTATAAGGGATCTATATCAAAGACATATACAACCTCCAACGCTGACTCTTCTATATCTTGTGCAATTGATGTTTGTTTGATTGATTGATTGATTTGATTTATGAGGCATTACATGAACTAACAATCTTTTTTAAGAATTAAGTACCTCTTAACATTTTAAATAGTTTCTGTTTTGTATACATTTTATTCATATAAAGTCTTTTATTATTTATAAAGGCATTACTTGCCGCCAATCTGTACCTCATCTTTTGAACTTACATAACTAGTCACTACGTATCAAACACCGAAATCAAGAATGTATAGATAGAAATCATTTGCTGATGCGAGGTCATTGAATTTTATGTTTGTTTAAAACAACTCAGTCTTATTCTTTTATGTTAGGTAAATACAAAAACATTTATTTAATAAATATATCAAGTGTCATTAAGGTTTAATGAATTTCAGCATTTACCTGTATAGTTTACGAAAGTTTAAAAATCACAAGGTAAACAAACATGTCATCTATCCAAGACCAGGTTACACTTTTTATACGCTAAAATCCCCCAGGTGAGTACTTCAAAATCAGAATGAGAACCTTCTGGCATTATGGGTGGATATCGCCAACCTGGAAGGTATACGAAAATGTGGGGGTCTTGTTCTTTCCATCGATAACGGGACGTGCTTCTTCTGGGAAAGGTTGTACCGTGGTCGGTGATGGTCCTTAACACTCAGCCACAACTCTCGCTAGTGTTGCTGTTGCGGTGGTCCGGTCATTCAGTTTTATTTGAATGTGTGGCTTCCGATGGGTAGGAGAGTCAATGATATGATTTTTCAGAGGATAAAAATGTATTAATGAGGAATATAATTATAAGCCATTAGATAATGATGACTTAATTTATCTGAGAACAAAACTTCAGAGAATTTAATGTTCAATTATAAGTCATAATTTACTTAGTTGAGAATTAATTCAATTAATTTTCAGCTAATTTCATCATAATTTATAATTTTTTTTTCGATAACGTCTATATAAAGTCACCTAAAAAATCTTACTTCTTTTAAAAAATAATTTTAAATTCAAATCGTTATTTAAAATTAGTTTTAAAGTATTAATGATTTAATTGAAATGTTTTCATTAAAGCTTTTTTATTTCATGTTAGATGTAATCAGTATAAAGTTTTTAATAAGTATTGAATTATTCCTAACCAAGTTATAATAAAATTACCGAAAATGTAAGCTTTATAAACATGCATCAGGGTATGACGGAATGTTAAATGCCATCTACTTATCGGTATATTTCTCTTTGAGTAATATATTTCACGGTCATATGTTGAGAAAAACGTATAAAGTAAGAAAGGCTTTGCAAGCTAAATTAATTATTTCTTCAGACAACATCTGTTGTTGAAAGATTAAAATAAATAATTTACTTCAATCAATTCTTGACGTACTAAAGACTCATAAAACGAGTATTACTTAAAAAATAAGTAATCTAAAAATATTAGGTACATGCAGTTTTCTGTATAAAAAGTCATTTATTTTATGCCATGGATAATTGTCTATTGTTTTCCCCTTCATATGAAACAAAAGAGCACTTTCTGCTAAGGCAATGTATACAAATTTAAAATGTTTTATTATTCTTGTTATTAAAGCGATAAAATTTATTAAAATAGAAGAAATTATTTTGCTGATGTTTATTTGAAGCGTTACTTAAGCGGTGCATTTTCCATTTTAAAAAATAAATAAAATTATATAATATGACCTAAATTGTACCTTTTGGCGAATTTTATTCTTAAATTTGGTAAATTAATATAAGTTCACATGCTTAGGAAAAATAATTGAGAAAATTAATTTTGAATTAAAATTTTAATAGAAGAATTATAAATGTTTTATTAAAATATATTCTCTAAAATCTGTATGTTCAAGACAAAAATGTAATATATAAGTTATTTTATTAATCAGTAATACTTGATTAGAAACTAATTTTTTTTAAAATAAGAAAATTCTAATTATGCAAATTTAAATATTTGCAACGTGTGCAGACAATTACCAGAATGAAATTTTTTGCGTAAATAATGAAGTTAAATATTAAGAGATTTTATATTTGAAGTGTTTATGAAAGATTTTTTTTTAATGTTTATCAAACTAAATGCTTTAAGTCCTTAAAACAGAAAATTATTTAAAAGTTATATTAATGTATGAGAGTAAATCTACCTGCTCGATGAAGAAAACTCATTGTACTATTCTTAAATATAACCGACCTGTTACAGAAAATTACTATGTACACTTTGTTATTAAAACAGCATATTCTCTTGAGATTTCATCTCCATTAAAGAGCTGTTTGTACCAAAAAAAGCATTAAAAATACTAAATTTAAATTTAAATGGACATTTCGAAGCTATTTTGGCGTGCTCTCACAAATATATTCTGACATTCAATTTAAGTAGATGTTTTTGAAATACATTTGTGTTCAGTGTTTTTTTTTTTTTTTTTTTTTTTGAAAAATAACTTGTTAAAAGCAAGCCATAAATGCAAAACATTTAAAAACAAACTTTTCAGCGTTTTTTCAATCCCGTGAGGAAAATGACAAACGATAAAAAATGAATGGAAAATAATTCAATAAAAAAAACACTTGCATTATCTCTTATTTTGCATGAAAAAGGTTTTGGTTTTCAAATTTCTACTGTACATTCTCAATTTAATATCTCTCAATTATTTATATTTTACATCTCTCAATTATGAACATAGAGGATTAATAATAAGATTAAATATACTCATGAAGCTGCATTTATTGTAGAGCATTTTTAGAAAAATTTGATAAATTGATAATCCTTTCGAAATTCCGTCAGATATATAAGTTACATCTTATGCTATTGTTCATCGTACAAGAGTTTTGTTATTCCATGCAAATAAGTGAGTTTTGGTAATGAGATCAGTCTATAACTCATTTTTGCACTTCTAATACAGTCTAATAAAGGTAATTTATTCTTACAAATAACACACATTGATCGCACCAAGACAATTTTGAAATCTAATAAACTTCTTTCTAAAGGTTTATAGTGCAGTAGAATACAATTACATGATAGTACGTTAACATTTATAAATTTTTCAGAAAAAAATACACAAGAAACAATTTTTACTGTGAGATGATACAAGTTGTACGTGTCTTGAAAATTTGGAAAACTAATGTGTTTTTTGCAAAAAGTGAAGAGACGTCACAGAGCGGTATATGTGAGCTTGGAGTTATATAGTTTCTTAGGTTCACTCTTGTTAGTTGTATTACACTGCTAAGGAAGAATATAGAAATAATTTATAATGCGAAATAATATCCGTTCAGTCTTTCGAAACAATTTAGAGATCCAATTTTCCTCATTGTGAAATGATTTTCTTCATTTTAAAAGTTTGTCGTTGAGACTCATTGTTTTGTATTAAATAACCTACTAGCTATTTAATATTAAAGAATTATCCGACAAGAAAGAAGATTGTATTAAAGTCTGTTCTGATATGTGAGAGTGGAGATGCATCTTTCTAATGTGTTATAAAAATTAAAGGCACTGGAGAACAAACCTATTAATTTTCTCTAAATTACGTATGCACTACAGTTTTATTCTTGAATTAAATGTTACAAAAAGCACCTTGTATGCAATTTTTCAACCTTTAGATAAGACAATCAGTGATTCATTTTGAGTTATTCAAGAACTCTAAATTTCGCTGTTCTGTAACACAAAAATTTAAACATAAAGCTCATATTTTAGAAAAGCATTGATAATTCAGAAATCTATCAAGACTAGAGCCTAGTAGTAGCATAGTAGCATTCCATGGTACGACTAAATGTATTTTATACGTTAATGTACTTTTATATATTTAATTACATATTTCTAGTCTAATTAAGGCCGACTAATTTCACTTTAGTGTTAAAAATTGGAATTGCATCTGGAGTAATTATAAGAAAGCTGATAGAATAAAATAATTAAACTTAAACCAGCGGAATCCAAAAGCTCTTTAAAAAATTAAGAAATTAAAAATAAAACAAAGGAAAATATCTCCGAAACTGTCTGACATGCTATTAAATAAAAGCATTAACCCGGTCCCACCTCCGCATATGCTAGTAGGCAATGTTGGGAATAAAATTAGTGCTCAGATTTTCATTTTCTAAATTCTTGCTTGAGGGTTTCTTAAAATAGAAAAGAGAACATATAGGTACTTCTGCTTTGTTAACTGTATGCCGTCAGAAAGAAAGATTATATATATCAGAAGGTCGAATAGGCACATTGGTCATCTTTATTCCAACCAATTTAAACCAGGACTTGATAACAAACTACTTTGTTCTACATAACTACATACCAGATCTAATTTATGTAAGTCATTACGTTTATGCGTTATCACGCTTACAGGCAGACAAAAGTACTGACCGACAGACGGTCAGCCTTTCGACTGATTTGACATACATATATGCATGGTAAATCAGTACACCGAATTTTATTTACCTTATTTTTTTAGTATTTATCTTGTTATCTTTATTCCGTTAGGTGGATAAATAGACAGACCTCTTTTGTATCTATATTGCTCAAAATGTGATGGTAATGTACAAATTTGTTGTAAAGATCACATACAAAATTTCGTTCATTCTAACTCAAAGCTATTTTAAGCTGTTATGTTTAAAAGGAGTCATAATTCCAAAAAGATGTAACGAACTTAGAGGGGTTTGGAGCATGAAGATGCTAGAGTTCACATGTTTTGACAGCAGTTTTAATTTATACAGTCTGTGTATGCGGGAAAGTAAAAATAAAATTGTATGAAAAGAAAAGTGCTTCATTAACTTGAAAATTGAATCAAACGAATTTCTTAGAAAATGTGTACAGGTCTCTATGCTGAAAGTAAAATTTATAGAAAAATAATTAAATTTATTTGAATGGAATACAACATAACATTTCCATAACAAATAAAAGAATGAATTTGAAATTTGTTTATCATACGTTTTTCGTTGTTTACATCAAATCGGTTAATGATTTTAAGAATTTAATCTACAATACAATGCTATTTACATTTAACTATTTCATTATCACTCTATTGCACAGAGTTTTTATCTCTCATTTATTAAAATTCAGACATTTCGAAAATGGCATCAAATATGAAATATAAATTTTTATTCTATGTATATCTTTAAAAGTGTTTATTCTTTGAATCTTATGTATCCCATTCTTTATTTACCTATCTGAACAAGATGAAGAATCACAGCCATATTTTTCCACTAAATTTAATAGAACAGAAGGAAACATATATTATCTATTAATATAAAACTAGTGGAACTATCCATTGTTAAAGTAAAATTCTGGTCTTGAAAATTTTAGTTTTATTACAAACATTTCGATTAATAATTTGTTATTTGAAATATTTCAAATAAAAAAAAAATTTTAAGTTTGATTTCAAAAAAGATTCTTTAGACGCAAATTCAAAGCTATTTTTCAAAATATCTGTAATCTTTTAGTTTGAATTTCTTACTTCTACATTGTTACTTTGCATTGGCTCTTTACATTATTTACATACGTCATAACGAAAAGCAAAATAATAACAAATTATGAACCAGTTATTCTGCTAAACTGAATATAAGACAAATAAATCAATAACTTCTTGAAAAATTTATTGTCTTTTGTAATTGTATTAAAAATTTATGGTATTGTATTGGGTAAAAACATCACATATTTTCATCCCATTATTTCATACAATTAGAAAATATAAAATAAAATAAAAAAATATTATAATAATAAGAATAATTTATAAACCAGTCGTTTCTATTGAAATGCTATCCATTTACCGAAAAGCGTCAATTAAAACTAACCAAAACCTAGTATTTCATAAAAATGATACCCTTCAGAGACAAAAGGAGAAAAAAAAGAAACAATTGTGTGCTTGGCAAAATTAAAATTCCAAAAATTACTTATCTAGAAGATCTTAATAATCAAGTGATATTAATTAAAATGTGATGCTATTTTAATGTAATATTACTTAATTAATCAATGCTATATGTTGTAATAAGATATGTAATGAATTTCGAAAGAAATTGGCGTAGCATATTTTTCGTACCATGAGAGCATGCAGAGACATAATTATCCATATTTGATTTTAAAATATTTCAAAAATTCTATTTCTTGTAAATTAGCTGCTAAATATAAATATATAAATTAAAAAAAACTTTATACAGTATTCAATCTTTATTTTCATCGAACACTTTTTCTTTTTGACTTTTTATAACTACGATCCATGGCAGGTAAAAAAAATTCTCATTTAGAAACTGAGCAAAGTTGTAGCATGCATTTCTTTTTTTAGCCTATTAAAAACGTAATTTTTGTAATAACTGAAAGATAAATATTCTTCAGATGACCTTTCTAGTCCCTTTAATTTATCAAAAAATGCAATGAGCATAAAAGTATGTAGCATTTATAATAAGTAATCAATTCTTAAAGGCGCTATATGCAATCAGCTACGCGCGTTAATGCGTTAAGTATAAAAACAGTGTTATATCCTTCAGAAGTAATTAAGTTTAATCGAAATTATGTATTCAGCGATTAAAAGTTTCGGTAATAAAAATGTGTGAGTAAATTTAAATAGCAAGGAAAAGTCAAAACCAATGCTTAAAAATACAAATTGTAAGTTTTAATTTATTTTTCCATAATATCTTATATTCCGTCTTTCACTTAAATAATAATAAAAATTCTCTTTTTTTGTAATTAACTTTTCGAAGTAATTAGATTTCAGAGATAATTCCTAAATTTTGAATTAAATGCATGCTATGATAATTCTGTGACTGTGAAAACAACCCCTTCAATGTACGACTTTTTAACCTCGATTTATGTTTAGAAAGAATTCAGTTTTGTATTTCTGTGTCATCTGAAAGCATAAATATATGTGCATTGGTTCGCATTTTTTTGTGTTATATAAACAAAATGTGGAATTATTGTGGCGGCTAATTTATCAGTCTAGACTACGTCTAATTCTTGTAATAGATAAAAAAAAACGCCATTTTGTTTATTTTTGCATGACTTTTCGAACAGATGTAGACGAAACATAACAGACAATTAGTTCCGCACTTTTTCATGTTGGCATGAGACGCTCTGTTGAGAATTCAGTGAGCCACGTGGTCTTCCTGGGCGGAGCTAGCTACGAATCATGTAAATACCACGTGGTGTCACTGTTGATGTACGTATTTTTTTTCCTAGTAGAAGGGAACTTGAAACCAATCTCCAAAGAATCGTCTCCCTTGAGAACAAAACTGTTCGTATGATTGCAAAAGCTAGATGGTTTCATAGAAATGAAGATATTCTCAAAGCCCTCAGCATCCCACCTATAAAAAAATTCATGATTAAACTTGCACAACACTTCTATGGTAATATTATTCATATTGACAATTCCACTTTGCAAAATCTCCCATTTTTTTATCACTACGAAAATTTAAATAAACGCAGACCACGCTGTTCACTTGCCCTTTAATTCCCCCCCTAAGTATTCTTCATCACATTTTTTCCCCTTTCTTATTTATTTTTTCTCAATTCACTCAGTACCACTTAATCTCTTTCCATGATTCAAATCATTTTATGATGCACACATTAAACAAATAAGGTCAGTTCCATTTTCACTTAAGTCCTACATTACAAAATTTACAGATGGTGGAGCCTGCGGCCCCAATGAGCTGTAAAACACTTTACAAATAAGAAGGGAACTTGAATCGTGTACTAGGGGGAGTGTGATCTTGACTGTGTTTCCTAAGAAATTTTATGTGTAGTTCTCTAGGCCTATACTATGGCGTAATCATGTGCTTTTTGTTGTTAATATCAACCAAGAAACCACATAAGAGACAGCCTGTGTCTTCAAGTCATTTTAACGAGGCAAGAATCTTCCCTGTCAAATAAATTATTATGAATCTAGAAAAGCAATAATACTTTTTTAAAGCTGTGTCACATTTCTTTTTATCGATACATTTAGTAAGGTAACACACACATTTTAACATTCGGTAACTATGATGTACCAATGAATTTATTCTTGATAAAAACCCTATCAAATGAGGGAAAAAAATTGCTTTCAGAAAATGGCAGATTTCTAACAATGCAGATCAGGCAACTGCCTAGGGAAGCTGGACTAAAAGATGGCAGTGAGGGTGAATGAAATTGGGAAGTGGATTTAAAAATATTAGTAACTTAACAACGAAATTTATAAATCATAAATAATTCAATGTATAAGTACACTTCGAATTATTAAAATATTCTTAGAGGAATCAAAGTATAATTACTTTTTCATAATATAATGGATTTTTATATCGTCATTTAATTGGTTATGCTATTTTACACTTATGGGGTCTTTAAAATAAAATTTTTCTGAAGTTTATTATTTTTATGATTCATGAAATTTATTGGAAGAATATTTTTAAATAGCTAAATCTATTATAATTAATATATAATGAATAAATTAATATATAATGAAATCTATTGGAAGTATATTATTTCTATGAAATCAATAATAATTAAATAGTTTTATTTGTAAGCAAAGACATCTCTATCTAAAAATTAGTCATTAGTTTTTAAGAATTGTATGATTTAATTTTTTTTTCTTGATATATTTAAATATAAATTATAAACTTATTATTTCAGCAGTTATTAATGTTTTAAATTAATTTCAATGTTTTGAAGCTGAAAAAAATGTAATAAAATCTTAAACATTTAGATTACATTTTGAGAACAAAACATGTAAATACAAAATACTCTTTGAAACTGTTCTGTGATATTATAATCAGAAAACTCTAACAATTTTTTTCAAGAATATAGCATGAATTGTTTTTTAAAAAAATTGAAAATTTCCACATAAGGAATTTTAATTATATTATATGGCATTCTTCCAGTATAAATTTAAATTTGGAAACAGATTCGAAACAGAAAAGGCTGTTCAGTTAATTTCTTTACATCATTTTATGGTAATTAATTTCGAAATTTTTCTCACAATAAAAACATGAACACTAATACTACTCACCATAAACAAACAAACAAACAATCAATTTTGAAAAGAACAAAACATTTGTACCCTTTGGCAAGTTGGCTTAAGAAGAAGAATCACATATTACTGACAGATACTTAAGTTACTTCCAGATTATGTATTCAGCAAGACAGCCCAATTCTTGCCTTTCGGAAGCAATAATGCATTGAAAACTTATACGCCAGTAACAAAAACCAGACAAATGCTGACAAGCTTTTCTTTCAAAATTACTTGCTAAAGTCACAAGGCCCGATTGTCCACTTGGTAAAGTAATTAAATTCCCATCAAGAGCTGCAAGGAATCGATTATGCTTCGCTACAAATGTATTCCAAAAAATAATTCTTTATTTCTTGCAACGTTATTTTTCCACGCGAATGAGATGCAGAAGTGCTTATTACTGCTGGCTCGAAAGAAATATGAAAATATTAATGAGATAGGAATGAGGGCGTCAAAATGCCGACAAGGAAAAAGCAAGAATGTGACGTTCTTAATGATAATTTTTTGGATTTTCTGGATTAATGGATTTTTTAATCTGTAATTACATGAAAAGAAATGATTAAGCATAAAAAATTGACGATGGTGAATAGCATTTATTATCATCATTATCCCACCGGTTTTCTTTCTATCGCAAGTAGAATTTAATGGTTTCATCTAATTTTACACAGATTCATTAAAAAATGATTGTATTTGTTTGTGGCAGTGTAAATTTGTCTGTCAAGAGAAGATGCGTTCTTAATTTATTTAAGAACTTATGACACCATTCGGTTAGAAGAAAAAAGATGGAATAAATAAGATTTGGGGGAATTTAATACATAAAAAATGTTTATTCTTCAGAAATGTTTTAAAGACAGCAATTGACTCAAGATTGATAGCATTTATTACACAATGTTAGAGGCGATGTACAAAGTTGTCGGAATTGTCAAGCATACTTAATTCCTAAATAAATAAATAATTGTCCATTTGAGAGAATTTTCATAAATAAAGACAATCATGTTTGCAGTTTAAATTGATTCATAAGTCGTATGTGTGTATTTTAATAAGAATTCTGCTATAAAAACTATGAAATACGGGTGTGTTTAAATTTCTTTAAGCTTTGAAATTTTCTTACTAAAATTTTTTCTCATGATATTTTTTGATGCATTGCTTCAATCCATAAAATAAGTTTTTTTTTTATTGTATAAGCTAAAGTCTAGAGCACATTTTCGAAGACGTCAAAATTTTGTTTAGTCTGCTCAGTTGAGTCATAGCTGAGCTATTGAAAAAAAAGCAATTTATTCGACAGCTTTTATAACACCAATGATAAATTTTGTGTGCCTGATGTCGAAATTGCCAAGCCTTACTAAACATAAATAAATAAACGATTGCTACCTATGCATCTTTTCCCTAAAAATATATTTTATTCAATAAAACAAATTATGACAGACTTGTAAAACTCTTTTTCAATTTTAAATGGTTATTTCATAATAATACATTTATATTACAGGAGGAATTCTTAAAAGAAATAATGGGTATTTTTAAAAACCTTTAGTCAATTAAAATCACAAAAATTGCATTACAGTAGATCATTTATTTCATTCTTAATAGTAATCAGTATCGGATTAGGTTCAATGGATCTGCTTTTTATCCTTCATAGTCCTTATACTTCTTTTCCTCGAATTTCTTCTTTCGGAGGCACCTTGGATCATTAGTTAATGAGATGCCTGTGGAGACATGGTCTGTTCTCTTAATACGGATCTTTTCTATTCCAACAGTCATCATCAAACATCCAATATGTTTAAGCGCGCCTGATAATCATTTCTCGGACTCAGACAACTGTACACTTCAAGTACGTAGTGCTGTAACTAGAAGCCTGGAGATCTTCGTTGAATTCGAAGTACGTTCTAACACTTGTTTATCATTTTTTAAAAATTTAAAATAACTTTGTACATTAAAATTAAACGAAACGGCTTCCTGGTCTAGGGGTAGCACATTTTCTCTGTGATCTGGAAGTCCCGGACTCGAGTCCTGGTTCTGGTTGTTCTTCCCTGTGTTCTATCTGTGAGATGTCTGAAAGAGCCCCACCCCCTATAAAAAGGTATTGTGTGTGTGTCATCTTCCCATAAGTTAAAATCAGACTTCTGGTGCTGAAGGGTCCTTACCCTCAGAAGCTACTGCATTCCTCTTTCACCGATATTTTGAACTTGGTTTGAGTTGGAGTTCAATCCAAGGGGGATAAGCAGCAACAGCAGATTAAACCAAAATCTTTTCGATGGATAACTTTATTAAACCGATGAAAAGCATCCTTTTTAATTCATGTTTAATTTTATTAAGTTGTTAAGAAAATTGTATCCGATAGCTATTTGACATCATAAGAAATATATAATTAAATAAGATTATTAGTAAATCATTCAATAAGCTACATTTTTATATTTTTCCATTTTATTAGAGCACTTTCTTGAGTACCTCCTTTTTCCATCTTAATTAAGGGTGATTCCTGCATATATACAAAATCCATTTACATCCACTTGGTAGTAAATTGGTGTAATCTGGTAACAGGAATGAGATATTAATCTTTTAACCATTAGAAATTATCATTTTTATTTAGGATTCAAAGCTTAATTCAGTTAAAGATCCGTTATGTATGATGTGCTGTTCCGTTTTTAATTAAGCTTTAAATTTGCCCTCCCGTGCTGGGGTTTGGAAAAGGCACGTCAGTTAAAGCGTCCTCTTTGTTATATATCCCTGTTTTAAAATTAGTTGGTCCGTCCCCAAATATCCTCAGCCTTCTTGAAAGTAAAACCTTAATGTAACTAAATTATCACTTGTCACATCATAATCATCTTGTCATGAGGTTATATATTAATACATATTGTATTATTACATAATTAATAACAAATATCTTTCGGGTGTACATTTTTTCATCATAGGAACCCCGCACTATGTATGAAAACACTAAAATAATTCAGCTACTTATAGTCAAAATTTGCCTCATTTAATTTGAGCAACAAGTAGCAATTATATCTTATAAAATGTTTTGATGATATGACTAAAACAGTTTTTGAAAGAATGTTTTCTTAATTCATGGTAAAAAAATTAATATTTTATATATATTCACAATTTATTGTCTCAAAAATGCATATATATGAGAGGGAGTATCAACTACAGAATTATGGAATGAAGTCACATTTAATGTTGCTTAGTCAAGGAGCAGTTTATTCCAGTTTTACCAAAGGCATAGGAATATTTTCTCTGCTTAATCTTTCATGCATGAAAAAAAGTATAATTTCCGAATATCATAAAAGGGTTTAAACAGTATTTGTGATCCAAATTAAACTAGATTTTGTTTGGTCTCTATAAAAACTGTTATAAAAATTATATTGTTTTAAGATTCACATTATTAAAAGTACAAGAAGATGAAACTCATAACTTTTGATTTTAATTTTATCCATATAATGATAAATAATCACTTCACACAGTATGAAACAAAATAAATAGGGGAAGAAAAAAAGTTTCAGTTTAATTAGGCATTTATTCTACAAATGAGTTCTCAAAATAAATAAAAAAAATGAGCTCTGGGATATGAAAAAAATCTTAAATTATTTCTCAGTAGAGCTCATCAGAATGTATGGAATGTATATTTTCTTCATAAGAAACTGAAAATATAAATTTAATTTCGCAAATAATGCTTAAAATCGCATATGGATGAATTGTTAATGTGACCACTAGGAAACATATTTTTCATTTGACTGTTTAGCTTGAAACTTGAGAAAATTATGCTACAACTAAACGAAAGAAAATGAATAATTCAGTTGCAGAAAAATTAATAACAAGAATTACAAAAGCACATGTATGTGTGCATATTTTGTATTACTATGGCTAATAAAATTCAAATAGCATTTAATATCGTTTTTTTCTCGAAAATATTTCATATTTAAAAATATATATAAAATATTCAGTAGTTTTAACAATAATAGGGATCGTTATTTATTTCCTGATAGTGTTTCATTGTCATTTCAACGCTTTTAGGCATGAATGCTATAAATAGATTTTATTGATAAGCTTTAAAGGAATTTAATCCTTCAAATCTAACATCCTCCTTTAAGTCATCTTTTAACTACTCAAATAGTTTTCTACTATTAACACTTTATCGTCATGTTTATATGCTCTGTGCAAGTATCATTTTCAGGCTTTTAAGAAATAAAATATTTCAAATCTCAATATATATATCTGTGTTTAACTGCCAGTTTCAAATATTTTGATGTAAGAGTAATAGGGAGACTTTCTAGAAACGTAATCATTCAAACCAAATCCCTTCATACAAATCCCCATGGATTTATATATCTTTTTTTTCTAATTTTCGATTAGTCATCAGTTTCGAATACTTCCAAGTATCAATGGTAGATTCTTGGGAAATTTAGTGCCTCAAATATTCCAGAGTAGTGGTGTTTTTGAGAGTAGAGAATCATAATTTTGAGACCCACTTCTGCAGTTCAAATGTGTACTTGTTGCAGATGAAATGCCTTATTGTGGGTCAAATTCTTTTACATATGCCTGGAAATTTACTATTTACGTGTACTATACGTAAATAGTAAAATAAATATTTGCGTATGCTTGGACTTGCAGAGAGGAGACATGGTACCCTTCTTGTCATCTGACTACGGTTCAAAGTCATGAGGAATGTCTAAAAAACAGCTGTTGTTTTCTTTCAAGAAAATACAGAAATCTGAAAGGAAAATCGAAAAGTAATTAGTTTATCCAGATTGAAAACAAATAAAAGCAGTTTTACGTTTGAAATTGATAATTTTTAAATTGATGGGAGGAGGAAAAATGCTTAAAAATGGAAAAAATATATATATTCTAAGTATATATTTATAATGCGTAATTTTTCAGATTATTGTGAATTTCTAATTGAAATTTATATAAACATATTACATTACAATAAATATCATTCAATAAAATTATACTACTATAAACTTTAATTAGGTTTAATGAATCGTTTTAATTCATCAAAAGGACATTTAGCTGAGATGTTTCACATCTTTTTTATGATTTTGAAAAATCTCGTACAGTAGTTGCTCTCATCGTAATACCATACAAAATATATTCAAGTAATTCTATAAAAACATATCAATGCGGATAAATTTAAATATTTTAATTATAAATGGTTGATTAACGAATCTGTTTCTGTTATAAAAATTGAAAGCAATAATGTATTGCCTAAAATCGCTTTTTTTATGAGAAAATTTGCTGAATTTTTTCAGATTACTTAATGAAATCGGAGTTTTAGTGCTTCATTCATTAAATTGATGCACGAGAAATTTTCCTTGAATTAAAATTTATAAAATATTTTGTGACCATTCATTTGACTTCATATTTACAGTAGAATTTTTTGTCTGACATTTTCACTCGTTTCTTATTAATATTAAAATATTGAAATATAGAACTTTCATTTGTTCTCAATGGCAATGCATTGTTTACAACATTATCGGATGTTCAAATTAATTGATAAACAACAATAATTTTAGTAATGAATGGCAATGAATTTGAGGAAACATTCAAAATTCCGTTATTTCCATATATAAATAATTTAAGAATACTAATATTTAAAAATCAATTAAATTGAAAAAATCTTTTTTTCTACTTGTTAAAGTGTGTTTTTGTAAAATTTATTTATTGATATTTACTAGCTATATACTGATTTTAGAAATTCAATTCTATATTTATTATTTTAAAAAATGTAAAGCTTAAAATATGTTAGCAAATTTTTGTCATAGCAATAAACAGTGCCATGGTAACATTTAAATTTTTCAATAATTACTGGCAAATTTTTCATACCCTATTCTCTATCTCTCTGTTCAATACTTTAAAAAAATAAAACTAGTAAAAATTTCCTGAAAATGGAAATAAAAAAAATTTTGTTGTAGAATTTTAGTAGAGCTTTTACGAAAATTGTTTGTAAATATTGGTTGATGTATTATTTTTGTACGTTGCTAGATTCTTAAAATAATCGCTACTAAATCTAGGTAGGTTTTCAAAAACGTGTATGTAAATATTGAAGGCAAATTTTAGTAATTTTTCTCATATTTTAACCCTGCTCTCATTTACAATCTTATTGAATGTTAAAAGGAATCATTTTTATTTTTATATTAATTATTCTTTTCAGATAAATTGAGAAAACCGAATTTTGGAATTCTCTTAGTTTTAAAAGAAGAGAACTCTTTTATTACAAATTGTATTACATTAAACTAAGCATGAGAAACAAAATGGGTCCCAAAAGTCATATTAATTTGATTTTCGCTTAGTTTATTGGGACTTTTTTTAGTGTCTAATGCATTTAAATTTATTTACTGATATTTTAAACATTGCTTTTATTACATTTAATCGATGATTTAGTTTACTCATCTAAATAAAAAATTGTTTAAAAGTAATTATATTTAAATGAAAAATCTCATAGTCTTATCAAATGCGTTTATAATTTTTAAAGCCTTTATAAAAGTTTCCTTAAAATTCTTTTATTGCTCTGCATTCAATTACAGTAACCTAAGTAAAAGTAATTTAAGGCAAAAGCTTTATCTAGGACTCACTAAGTGGACCCCATCATTCGAAACAAGTAAGGCATTTATCAAAACTTAAATATTTTTTCTTAAGCTTAAATAAGATCACCAACAAGAAGCGAAAGAAAAAAAGGAAAATAAATGTTAAGAGAAAATATAAAGGAAAAATTCAGGGTCCTTAATCTTTTCTTGTAAATCAAATAAATAGAACGAAACACTTGATTACATTTCGAATAAATTTGCATCGATATAATGAAAATCATAGCAAAATATTCTCGACGCAGCACGGTATTCTCATTTGATCCTAAAAACCCTGTTAGCATTACTTTTAAACTAAGCAATAATAAAAGAACTAAAAACTGCCACGCAAAATTAAAAAAAAAATCTAAAGAATTAACATTGCAATTATGAGTTAATTAATGACACAGCCACGCAGCTGTTACTACCTTATCATATATGTGCGTATTGCATAATATCTTAACGTACATTTAGAGTGACTTGTTAATCTCTTTTCGCAGTAAAGCTCTGGGACAAATTACCCGTCCTGGTACTTAAATTTTTAACTAAAGCGTTTTTGAGCATTTGCAATTTTGCCTCATTAATTTTACGCTACGCTTATTATTTTATTCTTACTGCCCTACATTGCAATCATCAAGAGGTGAATTATAGTTCCTATATCCGGTATATGGGGAAAATGATATCATTTTGGTATTTAGCCTGGCAGGCTGAAAATATAACCACAGATTTTAAAAATGGAAAAATATCCTTCATTTGATCAATGTTGCATCATTTTGATGCATTACTTCGTTCAACTTAATTAGTTTCGAGTTGATGCATTGGTTTCCGCTTTAAAATAAATTCAGTTTGATGCATTTACTTTTTTAAAAAATGATAGAGCTGTATAATTGAAGGGATATTGAATGTATTCTAAAGATATACAGTAACTAAAAACTCTATAAAATATCAGATTTTATTAGATTAACTGTTGCTCTTATCTGTATAGTTATTGAGGCAAAATATCATGGTCGTATTTTTAGTATATCAGAACTTATTCATTCTTATGCAACTATACAAAAACGAAAACTTCAAACAGCATTTTATTGAGGTTAATATATCTTACACTTTTGTGCTTCAAAATCTATTTTTTCCCCTAATTATATCAATTTTCATCTTTTGCCATGCTTATTATTATGCATACAGCAAAAATCTGTATGAATAAACATATTGTGTTTCATTTTCTTATGCTAAAGAAAAATTAAAAATGTAGGAAATTTACTCATTTCTCACAATATGTTTTAAAAAAATGCATGAATTGAGTATTAGTAGTATTTTTTAATAAAGAGAAAGAAAAAAAATTTAAAAATACCTCTATATATTACCAAGACTCGAAAGTAAGAAATAATTTCATTTCTAAATACTGATAAATGATTATTTGGAATTGAATTGTTTTGCTAGTGAATGCTATATTATCTTCAGAGGATTCAAAAATATATTCTTTGTCTAGAAATAAAGCTTTACAGAAACGAAAGCTAATATACACTGAAGTGACAAAAGTCATGGGATGACTGTTAATATCGTGTCGGTCCTCCTTTTGCCCGGCGAAGTGCAACAACTCGACGTGTCATGGAGTCCACAAGTCGTTGGAAGTCCTCTGCAGGAATATTGAGCCATGCTGTCTGTATAGACGTCCATAATTGTGAAAGTGTGGATAGTGTAGGAGTTTGGGCACGAACGGACCTTTCGATGATGTCCCATAAATGCTCGATGGGATTCATATTGGACGATCTAGGTGGCAGATCATGCGCTGGAATTGTCCGGAATGTTCTTCCAACCAATCGCGAACAGTTCTGGCCCGGTGACATGGCGCATTGTCATCCATAAAAATCCCATCGTTGTGTGAATACGTGAAGTCCATGAATGGCTGCAAGTGATCTGCAAGCAGCTGAACATAACCATTTCCAGTCAATGATCGGTTCAGTTGCACCAGAGGACCGAGTCCATGCCATGTAAAAACAGCCCACACCATTATGCAGCCACCACCAGCTTGAACAGTGCCTTGCTAACAGTTTGGGTCCATGGCTTCGTGGGGTCTGCGCCACACTCGAACTCTATCATCAGCTCGTAACAACTGAAATCGTGACTCATCTGACCACGCCACGGTTTTCCACTGGTCTAGGGACCAGTCGATATGCTCACGAGCCCAGGAGAGTCGCTGCAGGCGATGTCGTGCTGTTAGTAAAGGCACTCGAGTCGGTCTTCTGCTGTCGTAGCCCAAGGAAGACAAATTTCGCCGCACAGTCCTATCGGACACGTCCCTCGTACGTCCCACATTGATTCCTGCAGTTATTTGAAGAAGTGTTGCGTGTCTATTAACATTGACCATTCTACACAGACGTCGACGGTCTCGGTCGTTAAGTGCATGCGGTCGCCCACTGCGCTGTCCATGATGGGATGTGAGGCCTGAAATTTCATACTCTCGGCACACTCTTGATACTGTGGATCTCGGAATGTTGAATTCACTAACGATATCCGCAATGGAATGACCCATGCGTCTAGCTCCAACTAACATTCCACGTTCAAAGTCTGTTAATTCTCGTCGTGCCGCCATAAATCACGAAAAACCTGTTCACATGAGTAACATGAACACAAATGAAAGCTCTGGAAGACGAACTGCGCATTTATACTTTTTCGCTGCGATACTACTGCCAACTGTATATTTGCATATTGCTATCCCATGACTTTTGTCACTTCAGTGTAATTCCCAATGTTAGAAAAAAAATTTTGATGCCATAATAAAATTTAAACAAAATTCATTGCTGGTGTTCTGGCATAGAGTTTGAGCGCAGACGCTCAGATCACATCAGCCCTCGGGTGTTCAGAGGCCTTTAACCTTCGAAGCTTTTGCATCCTGCAAAACTCGGCTCAAAATTGCTCACTTTGTCAGCGGAATTTTCTATATCAAGCACCATAACAATAGCTAAAAATTTACAAAAATAATAATATTTAATTGAATAAAAAACACTACTACCGATTTAATCTTATCTGCAGTTGAAATATATATCCACATTTAATTTTCTATCCTTTGGTACCAATTTTTTTGAAGTTTGAGTTACGATTAGATTTAAATTCCCGTTGCACGGACTAGTGTTAAAAATAAATAAATCTTTTTCCAACGATGACACTATTATAGCGCAGAACCAGTTTCACATATTTATGGTACGAGGCTACAATATTGTTTTCCAACCTTTTAGTTTGACACCGTTTTCAAGTACCATTTGCTTATGTCATTGGAAAGAGACAAAAAAAGGATTTTTTATGAATGAGAGTAATGATGAAAAAGGAGGGATGCTTTTCCAGTTATTAGAAGAAGAATAAAACCTTATTTACATTATTTCTCTAGGAAAGATTACATCTGGAGAAAAGCAGCGATATAAAGTAACTGAGTGTATCAATAGAATGTCCACTCAGAACAGTTCAACACAAGGGTTATGGTCACATCAAAAATTCATGCTTTCTTAATTTATTTTCTTTCACAAACTTAATTTTAGTATAAATCTGGACAGGTTAAGAGGAAATTCCTTTGTTTTAAGCTTATGTATTGCATTCATTGCTATGTTCTATATTGGCAAGCGAAAAGTCTATTAAGTCCATAATGTCTTATCTCGGGAATTATTAGAAATTCTGGATTCTTCAGGTGTGTTGTCACGGATTATCATAAACTTTTCAAATTTCCCCAAAATGCGTCGTCGATTCGGAACCGTTCCCTTTTGAGGTCTGAACTAGAACAATAAACCCAAGACTACGGACAAAGATACCGGTATTTCGACATGTCAAACAATGGTAGATATTGCGTCCCTTCTTTACAATTTACTGGAATGCTATGTCTCCCGATTGTCTTCAAACATTCTGAAGGATTTAACGAAGCGAAAAACAGTACGAAAATTATTTAAAGAAATTGTTTTTGTTTTTACCAGTACCGCTGATATCGGCTGCTGTAATACGACACAATATAAAATCATTAAATAAGATTATCCAACAATCAAGCAATATAAGACATTTGTTTGATGTCAAGAAAGCTGCTGACAGTCTGGTAAAAAAAAATACTGAACAATAGAGTAATCGTGGAATTCTCAGGACATTTGGCTTCGCCTATTCATGTCATTAAGAAGAAAGATGGATGAGTGTGAGCATGCCAGAAATGTTTACAGTTCTTAGTACAGGAGAGTCATCGAGAAGGAGCACCTGCCTACCTATTAGAAATCTTTTTCAATATCATATTCTTGAAGTTTCTGATTCCTCAGATCTATCTAGCACTCAGGTTGATTAAATTGCAAAAGCATTATCAGTTCGGAGAATTTTCCAACTATAGTAGTAGTGGTAGAAGTATCCCATAGATTCGGCATTGTTAGTAATTCCGTACGCATTAAACTCTTACTTTACTAACATGAAAGACTTAATTGCCTGATTTTTAATTATTTAGAAAAGCACGGCCATCATTCCTTTATCGCTAGCATCCATTAAGAATACCTCCAAATTTCTCCGACACGTTACGTTAACGTAGCAAAGAAACTACATTACAGAAAATAAAAATACAAAGTCTTCAGATTTTTGAATATTTAAATGTCGAAATAAAATCGTCAATCGTAACCTAGACAAAACAATGCATGGTGAGTCACAGCCGTCATTTGAGTCCAAGAGATCAAACATTCAGGCAGCTTATTCAACAAAATCATAGATAAGGAGTAAGATGTCGCAACAAGAAGAGCACCATAGTTGACTAAAAAGTAAATAATGCTAAATTTTGTTCTTGTTTTAATTATTCGTTTTATTTTTGATTTTTTAAAACAGATAAGGTATGTTCCTTTGGGTATTCTTTTTTTCCTTTTCTACTGAGATACATGGTTTGATGTTTATATTATTTATGACTTTTCATAAGAAATAAACTTTCTTCTTAAATTATAAAACATTCGTATTTTTAGGCATTTAAATATTTTATTTAATCAAAAAATGCTTATTTTTTAAAATACTAGCTTCATGAGGCAAACCAGCTGTTTGCTGAGAGTATTGGTTATACTTCACTTCAGATAAATTGTTCAGCTATTCGTTACAAATAAATCGTTCCGATATTAAAGTCATATTATTTTTAATGTATTATTTTTCTATCGTGTATCTGAACTTTTCTAAAGAAATCGGACCTATAAAAGTACAGTGAAAAAAATATCCTCACAAGGTGTATAAAGCTGAATAAAAAGAGAATAAAACAATCAGCCAGATAATTAAAAGAAAAAGATTAGTTCATCTGGGATGAATGAAATCCCAAATATTTACAGGTAGATCGTTTGCTCCAACAAGCTTAAAAATATTGCATCATTAAATTTGCATCTATGAAAAATTTTAATTTATGTCATTGTAAATTTCATTATTAAATAAAACTTTAAAAATTCTTATCGAAAACCTACATTAGTTCGGTAAATGAGAAAAGATGATTTCGTATGCTTTCATTCGAAAGTCTTCACCAGAAAACTGACATATTTTGTTTTATTTCTCTAGGGAATTTACTTCTTGGTTACTTCTTTCAACTATAGTCAGGGTTACCCTTTAATAGAACTTAAATGAATGGTACTAATATTGCAAACAATAGATTAAAATTGGGAATTTAAATTAAATACATGGAAAAAGTAAAGAAAAACGCATTCTTATTGCATTCTTATTCCTCGGGATTTAATTTGACCTTTTCTTCGACTGCATTTTTCTTAACAGGTGATAGTGTTGTTGGGCAAGTTGATTTTCATTTTTTAAAAATTCGGCCGTGCACGCACAACATCATTACGACATTGGGATTTCACAATTACCTTTACTCAGTTCTTATTTATCAATCGTCTAATTACTTTTTCCAATGCATTACTATCTTGCTTAATGCATTACCACGAGTATAATAGTGTTAAAGCTTATTACATAAAATGAGTATTCGTGAATCTCAAGACACTTAATCTTGTCTTCTATGGATTATCCTCAAACTGTAAATTCACGATTATCCTCGAAATTGAGTGGATTTGCAATCCTGAATCGGGGAATTCGATGCATAATCCCAAAATGGCAAAATCACACTCACAAATCAACATAAAATTGGTTTTGGTACGCTGTTTTACAGAACGTTATCTATGCAGTTATGACTAAATAAATAGCAAATTTCTGTGTTTTCAAGTTTGTTGGTTTAGTTTTTTACCAAAATCCCAGATATTTTTGTTTTTTATTTTGGTAACGAAAAACTAGAAATCCGAAAGTAGTTAACTCTATATTAAAATATCACTCATTAACAATCTCCATATACATAATTTTAAATGTAATCATGAATTATGCTACATAATTTTTACCCGTATTTTCACTATTGCTGTAAAGCAAGCATAGGCTAAAAAGCTCTATTTCCCAGATAAATTTTATTTGAATAATAAATATATTTAACTAAGAGATTGCAATTAAATATTTCAGCAGCGTGTGGCAAAGAATCTGAAAGATGAACCAAAGTCAAAAATTTATATATATATATAATAATAATAAGTTTGAAAAAGGGGGAATTAAAAGAGTCAAGAAAAATTCTGTTATTTCTCATTATACTTTGAATAGCTCTATCCGATATGTTATTAGTGTAATTTATTATTCATATACATCTTCTTGAAACATTTGCTATAAGCACTGATAACAACAATTATGGTTATTTGCTTTCAAATGCAAATGAGCAAACGCTACAAAGCAAACTTCACAATGAGAAAATAAAACCGATTAAATTCATAATAATTGCAGCTATTTATTTCAGAAATAAATAAAATGCAAACAAATGGCAAAACATAACTTTTTTTCATAATCAACTTTTAACTTTAATAAGCAGAAAGATTACGCCGGAAAAGTATATCTAGCAAACAATTTTCTACGATTTTAATTTAACTTAGTTTTGTATTTTTTTCAAATGTGCAATGGTAGAAGATAACGGTATACTTACTCAGTTTTTCCTATTAACCTTTATTTATTATTTTTATGTTTTGCCACTTCTCCCCATCAAAAAAATAATTTATGAAAGAATAAATCTTAACATCCTTCATTTTTATGAATGAGTTAATTTCTGTCTTAATGTCTCTGAAAAAACATTTATTTTCAAGATTTTTAAAGATTCGGAATTAATCAATATTTTTCTACTCCGAGTGCAAAAAAAAAATCATGAATAGAAAAAAAAATATTGTGAAATAACAGTGTACGACGCGGGAGAAAAAGAAGAGGGGAGAAAAAATGGGGAATTTCAGCGTCAACAAATTATCCGTCAACAAATTTTTACTCTCTCATCGAACAACAGAAAGAAGAAAGGAAAAACTCGAAGCAAGTGAGAAAAAATTGCAAACCGGGACAAGACGAAACTTCGTAAAAGATTTGCGAAAAAACTCAGACGAGCCCTAAATGAGCTACTATAAATCTTCAAAAAGAATGACACTCCAAAAGCATGGAGTCCATTTAGAAATCCTACTTAAAACCTATTCCATGATATATCGTGGAGAGGCAGGTTAAAAATCTTGCATTCATATTCAGTAGAATAAATTAAAAAATCTTGACAAAATAAAATAGCATTGGAATTAGGAAACACCTTTTTTTATCGATTCCCGTTGAAGACAGAATTAGTTGGTTTTTTTTTTTCCAAGAACGCTTGCCCGTTAATTAAGTCTATCGAAGGGAAATTCTTGAGAAGAGAGATATCCGAGTGTAATGCAATTAATCCTAAGGTTTCCTCTGCCATAACTCAAGAAGTAAGAATCTTAATAAAATTAAGAGCACCGAAGCGTAACGTTTTCAGAGACCTGCCGATGAAAACGTTATACTCCCGTTACTGATAGGATAGAAGTGGCTTTTCGAAATAAGATTTTATCTTTCATCGAAAGATTTATTGCCGCTTTTCAGCGAGAAAGGGGCACTGAATGGGGGTGTTCGATGCTTTTGTCAGCTTTCGTAAGGAGAATGCGACTTTTAAATTATCGTTAATGTTTCGTTTTTATTTCCTTTGGAAAACTTTGGAAATTTCCGAAGTGCTGGGGAATAATGTCACTTAGCCACTTTTCGATGTCGGGAAAACGTTTATCCAATTTTTGCGACAAAGATTATGATAGATACGATACGTTTGGAGTTATACGTTACGTTTGGAGTTAGATTTCAACGAGTAAAAAATAAGGAATTTAAGGGTGTTCAATAAGTAGGTTAATTTTTCATGGATTTACAAGTCGCTTTCAAGCTAAATGAGGGCAAATGAAGACGAATCTATTAGTTGGGGTTATAATTTCTCTTAAAATATCTAAACATCTTCGGGTGCCTTTTTAAAATACTTTAAATTTAAAAATATATATATTCTTATTTGCTTAAAAATGTTATAAAATATTTAATAACTTCTAAATTTTTTGAAATATTTAAAGAATAAATTTTTTTATCCTAAAATTTTTTCAAGAGTATCGACCAGAATCAAATGGCTGAAATATTATAAATGACTTCTGTACATATAATTACTAATAAATTGGTTTGGTTCAATTATATTAAATTTCCGTTATAAAGCTACCCTAATGCTGTTTTGGGATGGGCATCATACTTCTGAGGGGCAATCAAATTCCCGTCTCCAGACTTCCACAACTCGTCAACTAGAACCTGGTACAGAGCCTGGAATTCCCCGATCTTTTAACTGAAAAACAACTATGTGGCCTTCCTGATCCTCTCTCTGACTCTGTCCTTTTATCCAGCTAAAAATATGAGATTCGACTGGTATTAATACAGTTGAATTACAAAAATAAATCAAAATCAATGCATAATGGAAGTAGTTACTTAAATCCCGAAAATAATTCTGTAAATGGGGAAATATAATGAAATGAGAATAATAGTGTTTTTATGTGCCTTAGGAATTTAAAGCCCCTTTTAATCATGCCCTTACTTCCTCACACTAGGGACACTTCAAGTTTGAGGGTGAGAAGCTTCCGTTATGGTGGTAAGTTCTTACCACCTAGGACAGGGTTTGGCAATTTGCTGCTCTTTTGACGTAAAGTTGCGGCTTTCCAGTTCAATACAAAAAATAATAATTTACTATCAAATCCCTTAAATATTTTGAGTACCTAATATTTCAACAGCTTCTATTCAGATAATTGTTAATTACAAACGCTACTTAATTATTACGCTACTCTTAATATGACCGTAATGAGATAAATTTAAAAACTATTGTTTTGTTCTTAGAGATGGGATTCCGTTACCATGTTTATCTTTCAGACAATTGCATTTCATTTCGGTCTCACCCAAACATTGAGCCAACTGGAATTGAGCTGCATCGTTTAAATCAATTGTCAGATTTGAAAATCAAAGGCTTGTGGAATGGTAAGTTCACAGAACTCAAGAGCATTGTTGGAAGAGTAGGAGGTCCAGAAAGGCATGCATATCGGGCAGCACAAGTGGACAACTTTATAAAAAATTCCGCTAGCTGAGGTCCTCTTATTAGACGCACGGAATAGTCTTCGAGAATACTACAGTGAGGTGAAGTTGGCATTTGAAGTATTGACGATCTTCAGGTCGATATATTAGTGTGAGCAAGCGTTCTATTGCATTAATATAATAAAAAGTAAATTTAGAAATCAGCTAACAAATAAAAATCTAGAGTCGTGCTTGAAACTTAAAAAAGCTATAAGACAGATTTAACCAAATTTTCAAAAAATGTGCAAAGCCAATGCTCCCATTGACGTAACCATCTATATTTGGGTTTTTACATGAATCTTATATGAATAAAGATTATTCCTATTTAAAACTGTTTATTTTTTATCAAAATTCAAGTATGTATAAGCAAATAATATTTAAATTAAAAAAATTTTTGGCTCTTTAAAAACCTAAAAATTTTATTAATCGTTGCTTTTGACTCTTCCGATTCAATAAATTGCCGATCCCTGACCTATCTGGATACAAAAATAGTAGGGTCAGGCAACTCCCTGCCAATGACGGGACGTAGTTCTGATGAAAATTACTGTACCACGGTTGGGTTGACCTTTAGGATTCAACTGCAGTTGCCTTCAATACTGTCATGGTGGCCATTCAGATTTATATGTATGCCTTAAGGTGAGGGTCGGTGTAATTAATGTGTGATCATGTCTGTGCTCGATACCACCGGGAGGGACCACAAAAATCGGGATAGGAAGCTTCAGGAATGATGGTTTGTTCCTACCAGTATGGTGGGTACAGAAATAGAGTAAAGTTAGCTTCACTGTACAGAGGAGGAGGCCTTGTTCTTATGGCAAGAGTTGCACTATGACCGGTGTTGACCAGTAGAACTTCATAATAGTTCCCACCTAAACTGTCGTGGAATCCTGATAATTCAGTTTATCGGAATACAGACATGAGGGATGAAGTAACCGTTATTCTATTACTTGCAATACACGATAAATCGAGAACTTCATTAGCAATACTCAAGCCATAATTAAATATCTAGCTAGTGTTGCATATTTCCTTTTATAAATAAAGCATTCGAATTTATAAAAAAGGCAACATCATGCTGGTCTTTTAACCTGTCATTTCATTTTTCCCCATTTAAGTAACTGTTTCCCATTTAAGTTAAATGCTACTGAAAGATATCTGCATCAATAGAATTTGAGATAGAAGATGGTAAAGTGTGTATTTTAAGTTAAAGTGACTTTTAAAATGAGAGTTAATAAAACCACTTCTGCGAGTTTTCTACTAAATTAAATATCTTTTCTACCATATAGAACACTTTAATTTTTAATGTATCATATTCCATTTATATTTTCTTGAACGATTTGCACAAAATGAAAATTTAATGCAAGAAAAAGTAAATGCATGTAGGTTTCTTTTGAATTATCCAGGAATGCATAAAAAACTATTGCAAATAAATTAAGAGCTTTATTTTATTTTTAAAAACTTTTTTATAAGTAATATATGTTAATTTATAAGTAATAATGTTACACATGAGCGAAAATAAGACATAAACGAAGATTTTTTGACATTTTTTGAAATTTCAAATTTTGAATTAATAGTAATAAGAAAAAAATTAGTGAAATTTACAGAAATGTCTCTTAAAATTCTCCTAAACCGAACTATCGATTTAAAAATTTTAAAATCATAGTTTTAATGAACATAATAAAAGATATGATGCATTTATGCCTAACTATTTTACGGCACGAAATCAACAAATAAATGGATTGAATATCATGTAATTAAAATAAGACTAAATTGTATAATTTTATACATTTAAAAGCCTTTGAATTTGGCTTTAATTATTAAAGTCAAGTTTGTTAGTTTATTATTTTTGTACTATTTTAATTTAAAATGAATAAAAATCATTATTTTTACGGCAAGATATTCTTGTTGAGAAAAATTTTCAATGAATTTTTAGATAAGTGTTTTTGCTGAAAATATAAGCACTCTGAATTTTTTGATATCAAATTTTGCGCTATACATTTTTCTTTAATTTAAGCTTAAATTTAGTAAATCATCTTAAATATAGAATGTTAGTATCATTTAAAAAAATTTTGGATCATTTAAATGTCTTTGCAAAAAAAAAAAAAAAAGTGACACGAATTTTCTTTTCATTTAGAATCTTGAAAAATGTGGTTGGAATATTATTCCTAATTGATGTCCACAAGTACTATTATCTGCATCTAATAAAAGTAGAAATATTTTGCTTCAGGTGAAACTTAACGTTTTATTTTCAAACACAGAAATCTTCTACGCAGCTCTTAAACTGAAATAGTCCCAAATATTCGAAATATAAGCTGGACATTTTCCCTCAGACATAAATGCTTTTATTTTGAGCAATCAAAAACTATTCCATTGCTATCTGGTAACTTTATTACAAACATATGAATGATTGAAGCCAACTACAGTTGAAACTTCTTACATTGATACTTCCATGTGCTTGTAATAATAATAGGCCCTCTATTATTAAAAACAAACGACTATCCTCATTTGAATCATTGAAATCAGTTACACTGTTGTAAGGCTAGAAAATTCCCATCTGTTTCTGAAAGTGAGACCCAAACGATACATTTTCTTATAATGTGTTAAGGGAAAATAGCTTGATATCAAACTATTGAATCGAGAAAGATCCTGATCCACTCCGAAATAGAAAGTTCCAAAGTAACTAAGATGAGCAAATTGGCCTGATACAATGCTAAATAATTTTTTCGCAAAAATATCACCGTTGGTATGCCGTGGAGGTTTTAGAGCTCAAAATTGCAAGATCCATATCCTAATAACTCTTGGGTAACTTCAGGGTCAATTTATATATAAAAAATGAATTATTTTTGACTTTTATCAGTGGTGTAGTGCAACGTAATTTGTCACTAGTTTTAATACTTGAGGGCTTAATTTTTTTAGCTGGAGAGAACAATTATAGGTATAACAGCAGTCTTCAGTTTTTCTTTTATATCTCTAATTAAGGGGGGATCAATAAATACCGCATGTAATTTTGTACACAATAATAAAAAGAGGAAGTACATGACAATATGAAACGGCATGGAAGCCTAAACAATTTATTTCAACGCAATTGTCATTCGTCTTGAGACATTTGTCCCAAAGCTGGATTAATCTGAAAATCCCTGTCTCAAAGAACAACTTTGGCTCGTATGAAATCGTTGCACGTACAGGAAGGAAACTGCAAGATCTCGGCTGATATGTTTTGGATTACGGCAATACAGTCTTGGCTCTCTCAATTTTTCATCAGTTTGGACTCATGAACAGGTTCCTCAACGGTCAGAAGGTTGACGACGATCTCAGTCGAACCGACAGTATTCTACGAGACCGAGATTTTCAAATTGATCTACCATTGGAACAGATGTGTATTGTACAATATGTTTTGTGCAATACACATTATGTGTTGGTACAATATAAATGACAATTACACCAAATTTAATAAAGTGATGATACTTTCATTAACGTATTTTATTATTTTTGTGCACAAATTCATGTGCGGTTTTCATTGATTCCCCCAGAAAATAATGTAATAGTCGCAGATTTGACCTTCTAAATTTGATGAACCCTCACATTTTAAATTTCCCTAAGCTCAAAATACATACTTTTTAATGACTCTATGTTTTCGTCTTCGTGTTTATCAACTTGGTGTTTATCAACGTGATTGTTTAAAGGCCAAACAGCAAAATAGATTAAACTTGCCACGCAGAAAATGGGATTAATAACACTTAATAGCTCTTTAGATCCATTAGTTCTAATTACTATCCCTTATAAGCAGAAACATCTGTTAAGTTGATGCAATTGGAATGTTATTCAATTATTAATACATTCCTATATAACGCCAAGAAAAATGGCACAAAAATCTTTTTTACTGCCTATTGTTAATTAATAACTTTTAGATGTAAATATCCGCTGTACCAACTCATCAGAATGCTTCTCTACGTGTTTTTACAACTGTACTTAATTCAACATTTCGCTTGGGTGATTAAAAAATTGCAAAGTATTAATAGAAATGCTTGAAGAAAATATCACTGTGCTAGCGAAATCTATATTCAGAGCGAGGAAAAAAAAAGATGCAAATGATTTCAAGATGATAGAAATAACTTTCAAAGAGAATGTAGTGCAAAAATAGGTTTAATCGTTGTCAGATACGTAATTGCTGTGATTTCTGCAGGGAAGTCTGCTTTTTTTAATAACTTTTTATAGTACAAAAATCACATCATAGAGTTAATATCTTTAAAAAATATTACACTTCTAATTATATCAATTTCATGTCCGACGAGTTTTCCATTATTTTTGATAAATACTTAAATTTTAATTTGATACAAAATAGTTTAATACAATAAGGCTTTTAATTCTGATGATGAAATTCAAATTTATCAATAAAAATGATTTTGCTAATGTTAAAATTTAGATTTTTTTTTTGACTAAAACTCAAAGAAGAAATTTAACTTCCACTTTCATTTCAAAGTAAATGTACTTTTCAATTTGAAAGAACTTTAATTAGTAATAGACTAACTAAATTCAGATTTTTCAGGCATCAATAAACAATAGAATTTTTAAAAAATGCAACCTGAAGTAATAGTTAAATAACCTAAAAAATCGGTACTTTGGACGAATAAATTAATCTCCAAAAGCTGCTATTTTATTGAAATACTGTGACGAAAATAAACAAATTGATCTAGAATTAAATTCCATTTCATAAATTATTATTCAGATTTATAGATATAAAAAATTCACTCACGAGGATTTAATACTTTAATTCAACCAAAAGAATATAAATAAGAACCATTTTTATAAAAGGCACATAAACCATGGATTTCAAATTGCCTTAAAATGCTATAAATAATTCTTTTTTTTCTACAGAAGCTAATAAAAAAAGTACTAGCAATTGGGGCAATTTCTTCATCCGTAAAATCTAAAACTTTAAATCTTCTCCGCTTTCTAGTTCTGATATAAAAATATTTTATGTGTAGCAAGATAACTAAGTATTGTTGATTTTCATAAAATAGTTCGTGCGCAATATATTTACTATAAATGACTGTAAAACAGTTTAAATTCGATACTGTTCATATAACCTTTATCAGTTTTGTATATATTTTTTCATATTTTCTCTTTTTTATAAAATCGTATAGAAAGGAGCACTTTTCTCATGACAGATTAATAACGGAAAATGAGAGATGCATCAAAATAGTGCGATTGAAATCTATAATATAAAAAAGGGTTTCGATAATATATCTTTTTTAATATAACATGTTTAAGTAAATACCTATTAATTCAATTGATATATCTTGAAACATATTTGAAACAATGAATACAAATCCTCTTTTTTATTTATAATTATGTCACAGGAATTTACTTTTGCATATGCGAAATTTTTAAAAAAAAAAAGTCTTCAGTCTTATCATTTTGACAAATCATGTTTAAGGCTTTTCTGAACCTGAGAAAAATGTTTAGACTGATTTCACGACTTATCAAAAATAATTCAAAAGCACTTTGAATTGGAAAGTGAAATTTGGTGTGCTCATAACACCGTATATGTAGTATTCAATAAAATTTTGAATGCAATAAAATGAAAGAATTTTTTTTCTAGAACAATTCAATATGATGACTACAAAATTCAAAGTGGTAGTGATAAAATTTGGGTTACACAATTTGCATTTAAATCTTAATTTGTAGCATATTTTTAATTAAATCCGATAATGAGTTGAATGTTTGGTGATTTATTCATTCGTATGCCTGTTTGTGTGATAATCTAACAGCCCAATGTTCTGAATAAAGGGAACTTTAGTGTCTTGTTATTTGCTTAAATCTTGTTGTTTAGTTAAATTTAGTTTTTCATCAAAATTTGTTTCATTTTGTTCAAGAAATGTATTTGCATTTTCTTTATTATACTATACTACAAAGTAAATATTGGTTCCATGTAGAACTCTGAAAATAAACATCTGATTACTTGTGGTGCTCATGATTTTATTAAAAATTCAGGTTTTATGCGAATTCAGAAGAATGTCAGTTTTATTAAAAACAGATTCTTCTAGAAAGTGTTTAGAAAAATCCCTTCTGCAGTTTTTCCTTTATATCTTTCTGATTGTCTTTCCTACAACAATTATTCATTAACTAATTATCAGATATTTTTCTTTTTCCAACTTCGAACAGCTTTAATTAAAGTCAGTAGTTAATCTTATTTTCATATATGAAATATATTTTTAATTTTTTTAAAAGCATGCAACGAAATCTTGAAATATTAAAACGAATAAAAATGATATTTTTGAAAATTAATGCAAAGATAAAATTTTAATTCAACAGAATTTAAAATTTTATAGCATATCATTTTTACATTTGCTTGCTACTAGCAAAAAAACCCACATTATACTGAGAAAAAAATTGATATGCATATATTTTCACTCCTAATGCCCAAATCTTGCAGTGTTTAGAACATATAAATTAAGAGATTGGCAAGCTGATGATAACTTTATACAATCAAATTTTTTCAAAGTATTAATGGGATTGCTTGAAGCTGGAATTCGTTAGAATAAAAGAATTGAGGTATTAATTTTCTCTATTATTCGTATGATTTCAAAGAAAACTAATAACAAATAAAAATGCATCCCATCTAAAATATTGAAATGACGTGGAAAGATAATAATAAAGTTTTCTTTATAAATTTTTATTACTAAGTATTTCGCTTAGGATTCTCTTGAGAATCGAAAACAAATTTCTCATATGTCCCAAAAATGATCATTCTATTTATTTTCATTCTGTTAAAAAATCGTTGGTAGTATTTTAATTATTTTAATGTGTTTAATGCGCTCTATTTGCAGTCATCTGAATCTTTTGTTTTCATGAAATATTTAAATTAATTATAAAAAAAAATTTTGTTCATATTTCCGAGGGCTTTGAAAGCTAATGGATAACCTAATCCGTAAATTAAATTGAGAAAGTTATATATGAAAAGCATTGGGAAAATAACCAGTTTTTAAACTGAAAGGATTTCTTTTCTTCATTTATAAAAAGTTAATTAAAATGAGGTTCCAAATACTTATAAATTATGCAGTTTCACATTTCGCAACTTCAGTAAAACCGATATAATCAAAATGAAAGATCGGTTGCAGAGATCATATAAAAAGTTATTTACGGATTTTATGATTTTGGAGAAAGCATAATCATTCATTAAATTAAATTGTTAAAAATACCAATAAAATTTAATGAAAATATGATTCGCACATGAAGAAACGTAGAACATTGAAATATTGTCCTTAATATGCAAGAAAGATTTCTTAATCTGCTGTTACTCACGGTAAAACGGAACTATAGACAGCTTTAATTCGGAGCAAAATCCATTAAAAATATTTTCACATGTTTAAGGACAAAGGTCTTGTCAAAATTCGAAAAAATTGTAATGTGTCGTCTCTTCGTCGCCAAGCCGCCTCATTTAGTTTAGTTAATTTGATATTGCTGGTTCTAAATATCAGCTAAAATCACAGTTACGATATTTAGAACCAGCAATATCAAATTATTATTGTTATTTTGAAATCTCAAGACATATGTTATTAGAGATTCGTTAGTTTTTAAAATTCATTTATTGAAAATAATATAATGATTAGGTGCTTTTAAGAATGATTAAATGAACAGTTTATCGAGGAAAAGTAATATCCAGTTATATCAAAACGCATAAATTACCCTGACTCTACAGAAATACTACAAACAAAATAATTCATGTCATTAAATATTTGATCCCAAAATGTCTAATGCAACATTGTTTCCTTCTGCAAGACAAAATGTTACACCAAATGAGGTTTCTGTGACTTATTTCATTTATATCACTTAATCATAAAATGGGAAAAAAGTCCAAGAGGTAACACAAAATATAGAGCAAAGCAATATATTATGTATATGCTGAAAAGCGCAGGTTTATGTATAGGTAACTGAAATACAAAATTTTGAAATGTAGCCTTGAATAACTAATAACTCCTGACAATCAAAAAATATTTCAGAACACCTAACCATAACAGCATCAATTAGAACTTCTAAAATAGTTTCTTTTGGGGAAATTTTAGCAAGTTTTTAATTACCTTTTTGTAGTGTAAATTATACAAGATGATCAAGATAAAAGTATTCAATGCATATAAAACATAGGGACTTTAAATTCACCGAATATAAAGAATAACAAAGAGAAGCAAAAGTCAAATATCTTGGAATAAACCTGAAAACTTTTACAGCATGTCCTTGAATTCTCGCAAAGCAATTATTGCGTCTGAAATTACTGTAAGTATGAAAAGTTAAATAGAAGAAAAATATTTTCTTTTACGGAAAATTCAAATGCTATTTGTATTTGGTGTGAATTTAAATCCTTTACACTCCCTTTAACTTTAGAATGATGGCATCTTTAATCATTAAAAAAAGTGTCTATGTATTATAAAATGGCTCTGAGTTTTATTATTTGATTACTTACTACGCCACCTGGCTCAAATTTCGAAGCTAGTGCTCTGTTGGAGGTATAAGATAGGTTGATAAAATATTATGTAAAACATCAATTACAAAGCTTTAGAGCGTTGTCTATTTAGTGCAAAAGTCTTGAACACATTAATATTTATAATAAAATGCTAAAAATGCAAATTTATTTGCATTTTTAGAAATTGTGATGAGGCAAAACATAGATATTAGAAGTATTATTCTTTGGTGGAAAAACTGTCATATTCTATTTTTTTCGGTGGAAATAACTCAAAAAGCAAAAATGCGTGATCTCATCTCCAACTTAGTAGGATTTTTTGATGACGAGTCGAAACTTGTGTAAGCGCACCGCCCAAATAATAAAGAGTATGCTAAACTGTGTTGTCAAATTCAAACAATGGTTCCGATTTGTATTACAGATGCTAGAGAGCAGTTTGCTCATTAAGAATAAAGGAATCTTGCGTTAACTAGTTTTTTCTCCGGTTTAATTACTAATGTACTTTTTTAAAGTTTTGTTCTCAGCACTAATGGGCACTATGCGCCTTTTTGTATTCAACGGATAACAATCTACAACTTCTAACTGACTTTCTCTCCCATCTTCTACCGATTTCAAAATAGGAGGTGTTAATTTTGAAGTTTACCACCGGTTGGCGCTATAAGTGGTCTTAAAGCATAGCATATATCCATTTCATGCTTACACTATTCTAACATAAGGGATTTAAATGGGAAACCTGTATGTTTAAAAAAATACATGAAAAATCCCTTGAAAAATAAGCAAAAATGTATAAACATGGACTGAGTTTATTTAATTTGAAAAATCCTTGATTTATATTGAAATAAATCAATACTAAAAATAAATATGATCATCTGTTTAAGAATTCAAAATAGTCAGTTAAACATGTTGCAAAATATCCGGCAGATTCTCAGCCCTTTTTCAAACTTTCAATGTTAAAAATTCTTATACTTTTAATATTACATAACATTTAAAACTACCCAAACTTAAATGCTATTAAACTTGACCAATTGAAATAATTTTAGATGAGTTTCGAGGTCGAATAATTTTTTATGCTGCCCTTTATATTAAACTTGCATCAATAAATTTTTAAAGTATAATATAAATTGTAATTCGATGTAAGTTAGGTTTATTTTAAATCAAAAGCTAAAACTGAATAAATTTTTATTTCTAATTTTTATCTCCATAAATTAAGAATGCCAGCAACTAATATTCCCTTTGACCATTATAACTAATTTATCAGATACTTAAAAAATTATTTTTTCTTTCACTTAAAGAAATCTCTTAGGATATTTTAATGAACAAAAAATTCCAGTTTTATGTAACAAACTTGAAACTTTCCCTGAAGAAATGAAGCATTAATTTCATTATATTTTGTAACAAACTTAATCAACTTCTTAGTCTTATTTCATATGCCTTGCAAAGTTGGATCTATTTTAAGAGAAAACTTTCATATTAAAACATTAAGATGTAACGAAATCAAAAATAACGTTTTGTGATTCATTTTTATCAATTCCATTATAATTTTCTAAAAATTAAGTATTCCAATTTTAGTCTCAAGAGAAATGCTTTTCCGCATTTTTTTAAACATCCTTCTTCCTAACTCAAACTAATTCTTTTAGTTATCTAAAAAGAAACGAGAATATTTTTTGTGCTCATTTTCATAAAAATCACCATCGTTTTTATTCACATCCCACATTTTTCTTTTAAATATTATTGTGTTCTTTTTCATACGCTTTTACTGAGAAGCAGTTAAATGTGCAGAGTATTAGCGAAAAAATCTCCAAACCCTCCTGAAATACACAGAAAATTTATTATTCATGCTTTTTGTTTAGAGTAGAAATTACTCTATCTTACCTAACATTACTTTATCCATTCCATAAATTTAGTTTATCTGTTGGAAAAAAAGGCAGATAGGACAGCTGCTCTGGATTTTTTTAGAATAGTTTCATAAAATAAAACAATGAATGCTTTAATGTTGTTTTATATTTTCACCAACTTTTCGTAACTATTCAAGATGTGATAACTAACTACCAGCAATTCTCAAGCGTCTAATTACATTATTCTACGAAGGTAACAGAAGTATACATATAACGTATTTTCATGCACCGAAAAATCTTAATGTTATAAAAAATCATTGACAGTTTTTAAATCAAATTCGCAATTACCAAGTGCATTCACATCTAACTTGGTAAAAAACACTCGACAAGCGGAGTCGATTAATAATACCCAGCAAGTTGGCTAGTGAAAAAAGACGTTATTTCCCGTGAATTCCAGAAAACACGGTGCACAAGTGAAAAAATCCATCCAAAGTGTCCAGAAACAGCATCACTTGTAGATATTAATAGTATAAAATGGCTAACAAAAAAATTATAATAGCGCCCAAATGGCATAGCTTGCTTCGCGAAAATAAATCCACAGATAGTGAACTCATTCAGCATGATAGCTGTTTTGCTTCTTTAGAGTCTCTCAGCATAGTATGGGATTTTCTTGATGAATTTATAGACTTAGGTATTAAAGAGAGATAGCGCCATAATTCTCATATTTTCTGGAACCTGAATTTTTATCTTTAAATTAATAAATTTTTTTCCAAGTTTAAAATCAATAACTCCCTAATTTCGGGAGTTATTGAAATAGCATTTCTTCAGCATGCATTACGAAATTATGTAAAGAAACTAGACAGCTCTCTCTACGATCGAAAAATCAAAGAGAGACCGACTGAATTGCCTACACATTTCGAGTTTCTGTGGGTTTTTCGAAAGACATGGAAAATTCTTCAATATTACCTGCTTTGGGATAGGATTATAATTGTTGCTTTTTCCGTGACAACCATTTCTTGTTAAAAGTATTCTCGAACTATCACCAATTGATTCAGTTCCTTGCCATGGACAATATATTTGTTTGCCATCCATTCATCTATAAAGTATCTTTGTACATCTTTCTTTCCAGCGATGAGACTAATATGGAAGAAAAGCGATATTACAAATCCATGACATCCTGATAAAAAATTATGGTGCAAAACCATATTTTGCGAATTATTCAATTGATATGTTAAGAATTTACAGCAGCTGTTCATAGGAATTATAGATACTTGCTAATTAATCATCAATGAATGTGTGTTATTTGGAATTTATCACTGACGAAAATAAAAGATGCAAGATGAAGTTAAGAAAGATTAATTTATAACTATTCGTTTTAGTCCTTTAAGAACAGCAAGAAAGATTGCCATATTCAACATGATACCTCCATATTATTAGGTTGGTGCGTATGAAATGTCGGATTCTTAAGTGATTGTATAAAACTGCATATCTTTCTTCAAAAGCTGTTTATTCAATCAAAGTATGCTCCATTCGCTTCAATACACTTCTCCCAACGAGATTTTAAAGCGTAGATGCCTGTCTTAAAAAAATTTTGGTCTTTAGAATTAATAAACTCTGATATCGAGTTTTTTAGACTGTCTTCATTTTCATAGTGTTTGCCCCTTAAAAACAGCTCTAAATGCTTGAAAAAATGAAAATCGGTCGGCGAGAGATCCGGTGAATATGGTGGATGCTGCAAAACTTCATATTCCAGTTCGTTCCAGCTTATTTCGCTCTGTCAGTGCGTGCGGTACCCACTTGTCCATCTTCTTAACCTTGCCAATCTCAGAAAGGTGTCTCAATATCGTTGTATGGTCAACTTTCATCCTGATAGCAAGTTCCCTCGTGGATACGGCTGGATCCGCTTCCACTAGAGCGTTCAGGTCATCATTCTTCACAGACGTTTTGGGTCTTCCGCGCGGCTCATTTTGCAGTGAAAAATCGCCAGTCCGAAATTTTTCGAACCAACGCTGCACTTTCCGATCGTTAACCGTATTCTCCCCAAACGCTTGGTTTATGTTGCGTGCAGCTTTTGCAGCACTATTACCAAGTGTATACTCATATAAGAAAATGACGCGAATGTCGGTAGAATTCATATCGGCAATAAACTCAAAAGAAATAACAAAAGGGAAGACCTTCGAGAAAACCTATTTTGCTGAAATGAGTCTCTGGCAATGGACAATACGACTATGAATGAGGTTATGCCAAAGACAAAAGTATAACGAAAACAGGGAGACAAACGTCCGCATGTAAAGAGAATCCGACATTTCATACGCACCAACCTAATAGTAAAGGCGCTTTCGATGTTCTCAGTCCCAAGATAGACACACTTTAATATAAACCCATATTTTTAATTTAGCTCCGAAAAAGTAATTTTGTTTTAAAGCTTGATTTAAAAACGTTTATTAATTACAATCCAGTTCAATCAATTAAAATCCAAATTTGTAACTAAATTATCGCGTTAAAAGTTACCCCAATTTCGAAAAATCAGAAAATTTCTTATATTTTCGTTATTAATGATGTTTAAATAAATTACGAATGCCGAATGGACTAATTAGCTGTGGTAAATTTATTTACATATGCCTCCATTAATTCTAGCTGTTGAAAGTTTGCAAGCCTTCATTGATATTGATATAAATTACGGCTAAAATAGTGAATATGTATTTCACATGAATTTTGTAATCATTTATTATAGGAAATAAAAAATAAAACCATTTTAAACATTACATTGTTAAAGATTTTTTTTCTACAAACCATTGTAAAATTTTTCCATACCAATTATTATGATGCTGAATGCTTCGTCTTTTAGATAAATTCAATTAGCATAAATAATTTAAATAGCAATACATTTTGTAACTATAATCATCCATTTTTTACTATTAAGCAAAAAAAATTAATGACATTGACTAAACAATATCTCAATGAATTTTTATTAAATATTATAAATAAAGTTAATCCAATTTAGTACTTCATAAATTTTAATCGTAAAAGGAATTATGTAATTAGATAAAGAAATATGGATTTCAGTTGTTTATTAATAATATTTTTTATTGTTCTTCTACAATAATTCATATAGTGGTTACCACAAAATACGAAAGGAAACCCCAAGATAATATTGACGTATTAAAAAAAAGTAATAAAATTTGAAACAAATATATAATAAAATGTGTTGAAAAGAAGTAAAATTACCTTCAATAATTTTTTATGCTTCAAAAAACTCGTAATATGCAAATAGCCTAGACATTTATGTGTAAAGATAAAGAGTTAGATCAATTATGACGTGATAATAAGGCTACGTCATGACCAAATTCTTAGAATGGCTTAGAGTGAAATCAGTGGTGGCGGGGTGGTCGACTGTATGCAAGAAGCTATAAAAAACGATTAATATGAGATCAAAATTAGACACAATTTTTTGGTGGTTTAAAATGAATATCTTTTTAGACCACAAATTTGCAAGAATTTAAAATAAGATTTTAAATTTTCTACGATTTTAAAATAAGTTTTTATTTAGGAGCCTCATTTCTGAAGTTTCAAGAAATACATAGAACACCGGTGAATAATATTTGTATTCATGCTTAAATGGTCTTGAAACCTAATTCCAACGCTAATTAACTCTCTCGCTCTAGTTCCTCATAAAGAACAGTATTAACAACTTAAATGAGGACGTGCAGTCTGCGAGTTCGCTGGGGATAGACTTTCGGTCAACCCTTTATTTTTAGCTCATATGAAGGGATTAGGCCTTTAGCTTACTCTTATGTGACTTTTAAAACATGTGCACTTTTTCAACCAGTTTCAGTGGATGACTTTTAAAACAATTCAGTTATCTCTTTTAGCGTGGTCTCTAAGAACGCACTTCCCTGTTTGTGTCCCAATGATAAGCAAGGCTCAGCAGCTGGTGCTAAACATTTTGTTCCTAAATATCATAAAATTTACTGATTATATTATGAAGTAGTACTAAAAACACTTTTAAATGAAGCAGAAAGTGATTTTAGTGATAAGGATATTTGTGCAGAAGAGTTTTTCGATGAAAGTTCGCATTCGTCTGATTCTGATATGTGCGTTCAAACATGATTAATTTTTCTAGTAATAATGTATTTTGAAAAATTGTAAAATATGTTAATATACCAAGACACATATATATACAGAATTTATAGGTTGCTCTTTGAATCAGTTCTTAACATGTATGTTTAAAATGCCTTAGAAAACCGTGCTATGAAAGTCATACAAGCCTACAAAAAATGGCCAATTTTACCCATTATCAATTTTTTTAATATTTTTTATATAATTGTTGAATTTTACACTATTGTTTTCTATATATCTTTATATACTGAAAAGTAAATATAATTTAAAAAGTTTAAAGAAATATGTTTTTTCAAGATTATTTATCGTAACAAGTAATTTGAGAAGAAATGCATGTTCCAAAGCATTTATTTTTGTTCAATGATTATATATTTTGAAAAATTTCTAAAACATATCTATATATCAAGAAAAATATCTAGTTTTTCATACTAATACATTCATTAGAAAGCTTAATTTGGGGTCATAAGAAATGCGGTCTCGTAGAAGGCGCCACTCCAGTTAAGAGTTAAAGTTCCCTCTACGTAGAACTCTCATTAAAGATAGTCTGATGACATAGCGATAGACTATCTCCTCGCCGATCTTTACTAACAATGAATTGAGGACTCTTCTATTTAAGAATGATTTTAGACTTTACTCGCAAATTTGTTTTTTTTTTGTTGTTGTTGTTGGTGGTGGTGGTGACTTGATGAAACATAGCACCTGTTTTCGCTCATAGTATGTCTTACCTAATAAAACAATGGAGATGGCATATTTAATAATGAAGTTTGTATTTTGGTTGTCCAATTACTGATCATTTCATTCTACTGCATGACAGATCTTATATATAAATATGATATGCCAGAAGATAATTATAAACAATAAAAAATTCAATGCATGAAGTGGCCAACTCTTCTTCACATTTCTTTCTCTTAGAACATTCTTGGAATTTTCAAAGTTAAAAGCTGGTATTACTCTCGTTTGTTCTCATCAGATTTTTGTCAAATAAAAAGCAGTTTTGAAAGAACAATGACTTCCGCATTCTATTGATTGCATGGACCTTTTAAATGGTTGCGTCATATTTCGTCCATCTGCTACAGAGGTTAATCCTATTTAAAACTAAAGATATATTTCCGATACATGACAGAAGCATTCACATGTGCTAATATCATGTTATTTAGTATTTTTTGCATGTTATTTTAAATAAGTTTATAGTTAAATTCATTAAAATGTATATCTTTGTGTCATTGCTATTAATTTCAGTTTTCATAATTTATAACAGCGAAATTATTTAAGCCTAGCTAATTGTATACTTCATCTCAAAATTTAAGACATATAAAATTAATTCTGTAGGCTTTTGAGAAATTAGAACACACTAGAACTGTTTTTCTCATACATTTAATGAGATATAAGTCTGCAAAAGAAAATTTAATGTTCGATTTTTCAGGAGAAAGTGGAATAGACTTTTGAAATATACTGTTATCTTAAAAAACAATATCTTCTATTTCAGTTAGCTCCAGCTAACATACGTTTAATTATTTATATTAATTCTTTTATTAGTGAGCAATAATTCATATGTTTCCTTTCACCTTGATGTAAAATCTGGTAAGCATTATAACATACATTCAATTTTTCTGTAAACTATCAATCATGATATTCAGCAGACCAATGCGATTTTCTTTAATTTCTGTAAAACAGCACATAATTTTGTTCTGTATGTAAATCAAACGCATTTGAAGAAAATACAAAATTGTAAATTAGAATCGCATTAACAATTTTCTATATATTAGTTATTTCCAAATGAGTTTACTTGCTGAATTGCTTAAAATTCCAAATATATAACGTTTTACATGCCTTCCTAGTAACAGTTGATCCTTATAATGTCTTGGGAGCTCCATCTCCGTATTCGATTGCAAGAAAGTAATTTAAAAATTTAATTACAAAATTATTCTTAAATTAATTGTTAGGTAGCTCTCACTAGTATTTAATTAATTAAAATAAAACTTATTTAAATGAATTACTTTTTCAATTCTTCAAAGTCCCCAAAGTAGACCTTCCTGGTAAAAATTAATACATGTTTTATCTGGGAATTTCAAATAAAATATTACAAAATTACGCTACAGCATTTAAATTTCACAATTGTTCATAAGCAAATCTGACATTAATTTCTATCAAAAATAAATTAAATAACATGTTTAAAAATTCCAAAAGTAGAAAACTTTTCAAGCTCCTCTGATAGAAGTTTGTTTATTATAGTTTTCATGAAGTTTCTTCATTATATGTGTTTCATTAAGTGTCTTCATTATAGTTTGTTCTATCTTGCTAATCATTTAATTTTAAAGTAATTTTAAAATTAATTTACTGGACATACTGAATATTTTTTAAATATTCAGTCGCTTTCTCGTGATTAACTTGCTTTCAATTTTACAAAATACTAAATTAAAATAATTATTATATTGAATATAAAAAATTATTATTATTTAAATTAATATTAAATCCAAATATCTACTTAAATAAAGCAAATGAATTTAACTTTTAGAAATCATATTACTAAATTCCTTTTACTTAATGTTTTGTGGAATCTGAGTTTCGGTTTGTTGCTTTTGCTACTTATGACACTTTACAAGCCCGCTGACGAACTGTCATCGATTTAAGCCTAGTGTGCAGTGGCTTCTGAGGGCAAAAGCCCCCGAGTATCCTTGAGCAGAAGTCTGACTTCTAGCTCATATGAAAATACCATATACACTCGCTTCCACAACCTTTTTTTTCAGGATGGGGCGGGGCTATTTCAGATACGTCACCGATAGAAAAACTAGGACTCAAACCCAAGAAACCCTGACCTCGGGAAAGTTACGCTACCTCTTAACCATCGGCTTTGTGTTTGTTTGAATTCAATAATGAAGCTTCTTTCATGTTATATTGTGCATTGTGGAATATCGGTTTCTAGTTGTTTTCCTAGTATATTCAAAATTGTGAAAATAGAAGAAATTAAACAGGGAAATAATTTTATCAAAATTGTGATTTAATAATTATTGCTTGAAATTAACTGTTTAAATGCTTCAGTTTTCAAAAAGAAGGAATTATTACTGTATATAGGTAAGATTATCATTAGTATTTTTACATGTGAATTTTATTAACGTAGTATTGATTTTTCAAGACTAATGCTTTCATAGTGCATTTAAAATGAATTTTTACTTCTGTGTTTATAGTTTATCAGATAGTTATCATGCATATACACTAACTAAAAATTAATTTTTTCTGTTTAATTATTTTTATTTTTACAGTACACGTTTTTTTATATATATATTTGTGAAATAAGGTGTATAAAAGTTTGAATTTTCGTTTCTAATATTTGTAAATTAAATCCGCTTATATGCATTTAAGATTTCAAAATATACATATTCGAGCTACAATTTTATTGAATTATTATTTAAATATGTTAATAAAATTCACATAAATATTTACCAGTACTATATGGTACTGGAATAACACATATAGAATATCTTGATCCATAATAATTTTGACTGAAGTATCACAAAACGAAATGGAAATAAATACAATCAATGAAAAAGCGGCAGGAAAAAATTGAGCTCAAAAGTTTCATTTCAAAAGTTTGTAAGTAATGTGATGAAAAAAGATTCCCCTCAGAAAAGAAAAAATAAATAAATAAATAAAATCTCATCATTTGCTTCAGTCTGATTTTTATTACAATCGAATTTTGAAACCAGGTAAAATACATCGTTTGACATTTGAGCTACTCCTTCAATTTTATGAAACAATAATAAATTCTCCTTTTTATCAACTACTTTTGGAGAACATATCTTCCTCTTTATAAAATAAAATCAGTAAAACTGCTTTCTTTCTTAAAAAATGTAAAAAAAAACCCACCGGACTTTCATTTAAGAAATGCCTTTCGATCGATTTACCATTTAGAAAGAATATGTATTTTAGGTAGATCTTCAGATCAAATTTTTGAAATTATTTTCTGAAGTTTGTAATCTGAAAATTCAATATCCGGGATGTATTTTATTGATACAGCTTTAGAGCTTACTATGAGTACATTGCATGTGGACAGCATGATAGCTAGAAAATTAAATTTAAATTTAAATGTAAGTTATTTTTTAAAATACAGTATCTAAGTGAATTATAGTTTTATTCTACTAAATAAATCTAATGTGTTGACTTTTCCAGACCTTATTAACCCCTTCCAGTAAGATTTAAAAATGCAAAAATTATGGGTGAAATAGCTATTTAATTTTTATTTAAGAAAACTTAGTTTATTTTATAATTCTAACTAACTTATAATTATTAATTAAAATTATATTATTGGTATGGATGTAATTGTAATTTGTAAGTTCACATTCAACATTTCTTCAAAAATCTCTAGTGCTTTCGGATTAGCCCCTAGTTTTCGGGGCAGTTTACTCTAGGCAATCCGGTATTTTTTTTAAATAATTTTAGGAACATAATGTGTCTACGACTCCAGAGTATTCACAAAATTCACTTATTAGTCATTATGCGCGTTTTTTCTTCTTGCTAATATTTCACTATCATTAGTTTCAATATCAGTATCAGTTAAATATGTACTTATTTTCTGAGTTTTCTGAATCATTTTGGTCTTCTTGATTTACATTACTCTTATTCATTAAGTTGTTTATTTCACTGCATGTTTAGCATTTAGTAAGACAGATGTTCAGGCTAAATGCTTATTAGAATGAATGAACGAATTTATCAGAATGAATATTAATAGTTTAGCTATAACTTGCAACAAGACAGTCAAACGATATATGATAGTGATCTATGATATTATCAACATAAGTAATAAAAGTGCATCCGAATTCAATACACTAGAAATTTTAAATTAAATTATTATATTCAACAGTAACTTTAGTCGCATGAGGAGTGTAACTCGTCACGCCATATAGCACAATGACGAGTATAGCTCTTCATTGTGCTATATGGCATGAACAATCAATGACGAACTATACTCGTCATTTTATGGGAAGGAGTTAATAACTTAAAATTGGGATTTTTTATTAGTTAAGTATGTTTTGAGGTAAAAAAAAGATTATTTTGGTGCTGTAGTTGTATTGAAACATGGCCAGATGGCGCGGATGATAGCTGATTTGATCGCAGCTCTTTAAATCTTTAGATCACAGTAGGCGATAGTGTTTACTAAAGGATGCAACAGCCAAGCCCCCTCTCACACACACACTAGAGCCACGCATACCAAACAAGCTGTTGTAATACTCATAACTCTTTTGGGGGGGTGATTGGATTTTTGAAGAAAAAACTGTGCCAAATTTGATCCTCGTAATATATGTAATGATGTTGTTTATATAAAAATGTTTATTTCTATGGGATAAGTATTTTAATGATGTTTTAATTGAATAATTTTTTTAATATTTTCTTATACATGCAGTATGAACGGAGAAAGTATTATAAACTTTTAATTTGGTAGATGATCTCTATTCAAATTTATATTTTTTTCTTAAAATTTGAAAGAAATTTATTCTGAGGACATTTCCCTAATTGTCTGAATATAAACTAATATTAAACCAACAAAATAAAGAAAATTAAAGGGATGAAATTAAGTACACAGTTTAACATCTAAAGTTTAGATAGTTTAAAAATTAGAACCAAATCTATCAGAGATTTGGCACTTTGTTGATCATTACTTTTGCATGCATGAATTCAAAAACGTAATAACTCAATTAAACTCAATGTAATTCTCGGCTGTATCATCCAAACTGTAATCCTTGGAAAATTTTGAACCATATCTGTCAAAGAGTCTGTACTTTCACAAGCATGTTAATCCGAATACATAAATTCATGAAATCTGGTATGAAATCATATATTTATCTGAAGTTTTTCAGTTTAATTTTGATTTCAGAAGACAGGAAAAGAGAATGTGTTCAAAATAAGCATTCGATTTATTGGAGCTTCTCAATCGCTTGTCTGATTATCCCAAATTATCTCTGGTTTGTATATTTTGCAATTAGTTATTATCGCAAGAAAACTAGGGCGTAACAGAATTTATCAGTAACATTTGCTTTATCACGGTTTTACTCTGCCTGGAGGAAATATTCAACTTTGATTGTCAGTTTTCCAAGTTTTATTGGTTTCGTGGTTCTTTTAGCGGGACTGGTCACATGTTTTCCCTATTGTATAGTATACGTTTGATTACGGATTAGTAATGTATAAAGAAAGATAGTTCCGTTGAAAAAAGTAAAATAATGCCAATTATGCCCGATAGCGAAAGCAATGATTTTTCAGATAGTGATACTTGTTACTGAAAAAAAAGTCAAATCCAACGATACAGTGCACTCGTAGAAAATATTCCAGTGATAAACCAGCAAGAAAAGAGACTAGATACCAATTACAGAATGTCAAGTAACGCTTTAATCAATGCGTTGCCCCTTGTTTCAAAATCTATCATACAAAAACTAATATTAAACCTTTTTTTTTCATTTCCCCGAGATAACTCGGGATAGTAAATTAATCTTAAAACTAAATGCTCTCACATCCATAAAAAATTAAAAATTAAACTTAAACCTACATATTTTGTTTTCTTTCCTTTCCTTGTGTTTAACAATAAAATTTAAAAAAATACGATGATTTTTTGCTATTTTTTTGCAAAAAAATTTTGTAAGGAAAGCGTTTAATCACAATAAAAAAAACGCAAAAGATATCACTCTAATAGAATCTTTCAAAATTATTACTCACCAGCGATATGATGTTAAAAAAAAAGAAGTGATGGTGCTACGTAGCACGTAAATTTCATGTTCTGAGCTCTGGAAATAAACATATGAGCATTCGTGATTTTAAAGACGTTGCAGAAGAGATGGAAGTAACAATTATCGAAATGTTATGCGAGAAAGTTTCAAAGAGGCGACTACCACTGTTTTTAATTATAAGAAGCAGAACTTCAGATAACCTACCACTAAACAAACCACATAAGTAAAATCGAAAATATTGATTCTTTGAAGTTATTCTCTTTCCTTAATCATTTAATAATTCAATATCATTATAGTCTAATCATATAAACACAATTGAGCGTCTTCCCCATATTCTTGGCGTTCCGGGTCTGAGTCATGGCTCAGCAATGGTTGTTCCCTATTGTGTGTTCTATCTGTGAGGGGTGCTCAATGACGCACCTTAGTGTGAGCAAGCAAGCGAGTGGGATCTTCATATGAGCTAGAAGTCAGACTTTTGCGCGAGGGTGCTTAGGGGTCTTCCCCCTCAGACGTTATTGCTCCCCTCTTCCGCTGTAAAGCGGACAGGACATCCTCGTCATCAGATAACACCATCTTTTTTACGAAGTGTAAAGATATCTGAATTCAGCTGAGACATCAAATAGTAAAGTTTTGTGGATTATCCTTAGTTTCACTATTAATTTATTACAGCTCTGATTAAATTAAATTAAATGAATGAGTAATTTACCCTATCAGTGTTTTGCATCAATTGTCCTAAGCCATCGAGTCTGTTCTTCTAAAAATTATTCTCAATTACAAAAAAAGAATAAATATCATTGAATAAAAAAAATTATTGTATTCGTGTATTTTCATTGCCATCTTATAATAATGTATTCAAACTTTTAATTCCTTTATACAGAATAACCTTCTTTTCTAATAAACAGTAAGCCATTAAATTGCACGGTTAATAAAGTTTTTTGAATTTTTGTCATGCTATAATATTTATCTCCAGGTTTTGGGCTGAGACATTACAAACATGATAGAGACATGCAATAGTTAAAAACTATTATAAATTAAATTAGAAGAAGGTGGGATTAGCCTGGTTGGTAGGGAGTTGGATTCGCATCCCTTGGGTTGCGAGTTCGAACCTCGACGGTCGAAGACAGTGGGTAGTGGTAGCTGGCGCACGTATAAATCAGTCATGGTCACAAAGTCCTCCATGTTGATAGTAATACTACTGGGGGTATTAGTTCAGAGGTGCCTTCTGTGATAGGTGTAAGTTACGATCTGAGATGATTGAATGAAATGTGTGAATGAAGTCTGCCCTGTAAAAAGGGTTGTGACCCATGAATATCTAACTCGTATTCTTGACCCTACATGGCACTACTATAAAAACAAGAAACACTAAAAATTCGGAATCGATTTAGTCAAACGGTTTGTCAATGACAAGTGCCATTAGAAACCACAACAACAATAATTAAAAGTGCATCTTCAGTTGCGTTTAATAATTGTATTTACCCACTAAACAGCTGAAAATGAAAATATTAGTGACCTCTACTAAGTTTTAAAGTATAAATCTCAAGTAATTATAAGGCTAAAAATGTATATACTTTACTAGTACGCTATCGAAATAATTAGACAAGCAATCTTATGTGCCATTTTTTCGCGACTGGAATTGTGATGCATTGAATTCTTCTCACTTGTTAGATTGCAATTCAAGTAGTTAAAATGACACACTTATTTGATTAGCAAATAACTATTTCCGCTAAAACTTTTATGTAAACTTCAGACTTCATTAACTTCAAGAATCTCATTTACGATTGAGGGATTTTGTCGGAAAGACGAAATGAAATACAAATATTTGCCATCATCACTAACTGTTTGGAACTACTTTAAATATTTATTCTTAAATGCAAGTAATTTACCGATTTCTATAATGTCGTATGCATTGAAATATCTTTCTCACCCAGCTAAGGTACACCCAGGAGATTAATAACTGACAAAATCTATTTGAAAGATTTATTCTTCTCCTAATTACCTTTCGGGTGCTCTGTACAAGGCGGCCTTACTATGATTTTTTCTTAAATTTGTCTCATTTGTACATTGGTAGAAATAAATATAGCAATGAAACACATGTTATTTACATATCTTATCAGTTTTACTTCATGTGCATGCTGATTTAAAAGGGTGAATTCTCGATATTCATCTGGCAATAGTAACAAAAGACATTTGCGAAAATAAATATATGCAATAGAAAAAAAAATTGGAAAGTTTAAGGAAAAATATGTAAAGCAAGTCGCCAGTTTCTGTACAGCCGTATGTATTAAAATATCCTTGGTAGCAACTTTGATATGACACGCCTAGATGATGAATAACTTTCAAAATCTATTTGAAAAATTTAATCTTGCATGCTCACAAACTAACAACCTTTCTAATGTACTTTTAAAAAACTCTCTTAATAGGAACTCACTTGCAAATTCATAAAAATAAATGCAGCAATGAAGCAACTCAAGTTTATAGTTCCATAACATTATTAATAATTATTCAGGGATCATGTTGATGGAATTGTAGGAGGTGATGTTGGCTCAGAATAGAACCTGGGACCTTTGGGTTTGAAAGCCAGTAACATACCACTGGACAAAAGCATGCTCATGTCCCATAGATGTTGTCTGTCTTATCAAGATATCACCACAGACTCACCCTCCAGTGAGTTGACGAAAGATATGAGTTGTTGTTGAATGGTGATGAATTGGTTTGTTGAGTGAGAGGTTGCTGTGTGCAGCTGTTGTGTCTACTGCGCCGTACCCATCTCTGTTTGGCGAGCGGAGAAATTTTTAGTCACTCCAAGCGTTATGGCGAGCGTGCGTGAATGGTTGCGTCAAGTGAGTCTGACGACTTTGGTTGCGGGTAGATGGCGCCACATCAATTGCATGAATGGCGAAGGTTCATTGTTCGAGGTCAGATGAAATGTTAGCTTGGGATAGAACTCGGGACCTTTGGATATGAATGCCGGTAACATAACCACAGAGCAACAGCATGCTCATGTCCCGGAGATGTTGTCTGTCTTATCAAGATATCACCACAGAACAACAGAAATTTCTGCCATACAATTAACAAAAATAAATTAACTGAAGAAAGTACGAGGGATAATCCAAAAAGTAAAAATACAAGCAGTAGTATTTAGAAAGTAGAAATTGTGGATGTTAATATTGTTACCCAGAGTGGAGACAGTTGATACTAGTTGTCTTAGACCAGTCATTCGAGCAGATAGTGTTAGTAATGAGACAGGAAACAGAGACAGTAATGGTAGGACAACTATAGAAGTGGTCTCGCTTTCTTCTATACAAGTACTGCCTGGTAAATTTTATTTCGATCACCACTCGTATGTACATGCAATACAATTACATCAAATGTAATAGATTTTTTGCTACAAAAAATAGATTTGGTATTAACAATTTAAGGTTTAAAATTAAGAAAATCAAACCATTCGTTCCTTGCATAAAAACAATCCAGATAATTATTTCTCAAATCTGAAATTATATCCGTCTTTTTTCATCTATTTACTTTCTTCTGCGTTCACTTCACATGATGTTAATCGAGACCTGATATTGATGGAGATTTTAATATTTCTTCGTTTTGATATAATATTAAATAAATGACATAATTTTACACTAAATTGTATCCAATTTTTCGGATATCAAAGGTTTTAAATCCTGAATTACTTCCATGGGTGAATCTCCCTTCTATGGATGCCTTTTGGGCGCAATATTTATTCAAAACCTTGAGTTTAGTTGAATACACTTTCAAAAGCCTTTGTCTTCGTTTCTAAACATTTCTTCGCGTATCTTGTCACTTGATTCCCTTACACTTTCTTAAAGCTTTGTAACGCGCTTTCTTTAATCTGCCTCTCGAAAAGAAAAGGAGAATTTTTAAATGCGCGCTGGAGATACAAAGTCTTATCATACAGATATAGACGACGAACAATGAAGATCATTCTGATTCATATGCTAATCCTTAATACTCTGTGGATTTCTTTGTCATGTGTGATAAATTTGAAGACTTTCATCGCCTATTCTTTCTTTTGCCCCATGCCATTACTTAGCAAGACAGATGAGTGGGAAGGTCTATACAATTTGACTACAAGACCTCTAGATGGTCATTAAGGTTCGTTCTTCAAAGAACACTACCGAACATTGCAAGGGAGTGATTACATGAATACTTGCTGGGATTGCTGGCTTGTTTCGTATTTTTAGTAAAATGAGACTCGTCCGTATTTGTGTTTTCTGAATATTTATTCTGGATATTTCTTTGAGTTTTCAAAGAAGTTACTCCAGTATGTAAATTAGTGTCGCAAGTGTTATTTTGTAATCAATGATCATTTATGAATTATTACATTTCTGTTTTGTCTTTCTATTAAATTTAATTAGCTATATCCATAGAATCCGATTTTTCGGAATGAAGTCGGTAATGATATTCTTTAAGCCTCGGTATGAAATATCAATTATAAGAGTATGAAATAATTGTTCTTTTTTTTTTCTTTTCAAAATTTATTATTATTAAATTTATTTTATTCCTTCTTAATTTGTTTTATTCATCTATCCTATGTGTCTAAAATATTGATTATTATGTAAAAGTTTATTATATTATTAGAAAATTTTCCAAATTAGACTATCAGATCATTTTTATGTTTTTATCTTCAATTTGTTTCAATTTTAAGAAAGGAAGTTTTTAGTAACATTTCACAATTAATGTTTTTCAAGTGGAACTATAAAATAAAAGAAAATACCGTCACATCTTTTCATTTTATTAAATTTTTACTTCTAGAATTTTAATTTACATGTTATTAATATACGAGAGGTAAATATAATGAAGAATCCCTCAATATTTATTCAAAACCTTGAATAAATATTGAGCGACAGTGAAAGTGTTCAGCAATATTACATTTTAATCGTTCACTCCTCAAAATACATTGCCCATCTCTTATTTAATTTTGTTCTTTTCTAAATGTTTAGATTTTTTACCCTCGGAGATTGTATGTGAGCAAAAGATTTTCAAAGAAATATTTTGCTTAGATTTATTGCATTAATATATAGGGTTCTTTTGAAAGAAGGAAGGAGAGAAAGAGTTAGAAATATTTATCCTTAATCCAACCTCTGAAATGTCATAACATTGTTTCTTTAATTGCTTTTATAGTATTGTTTGATTTTTAAGGAAAAAAAGCAATGCATTGTATTATCACGGTATTAACCAAATTAATTATTCTAAGAAAAAATATCTTACCCAATAAATTTTATTTTCCGTTATTAACAAAATATTTAAGCAATAAATATTGAATTCCATGATATTTTTTAGTAAAATTTAATGTTCAATTAACGGATGATACGAAAACGGTATTCAAATTTTACGACAATTTTATTTAACTTGTAACGTTAATTTCCCTGCCAAATGTTTGCATCTATATAATTAATTAAAACAATTATTCCCTTTTGTGTATTTATGTGATTGTGCATTATTTGATACATCTATAAAAAATCTTTCTCTAGGACAGTATTTTTTTAGAGTTTGGATTAAAATGTTTAGCCTTATAAATCAGATTGGATTTAATTTATACGCAAGATAAAAATATTTTTAACAATGGGGAAAAAAAATAAGAAAGCTTTTTCTGCATACGATTTGAAATTAACTCTTTCCCGTTTTCTGCGTAAACTTGTAATAAGACTTATTAATTTTTTGTAAAAACAAAGTTGAAGAAACCTTGCATTTTCAGAAAGAAATCAAATAATTAATTATGTTTTGTCTAAGGAAGCATAAAAGTAGAAGTATGCTGGAAAATTATAATGAGGATTAAAAGACTATTCTATTTCTTTTATAAATAGAAAGCGGGATTAAATATATGGATTACAACTTTTCAGATTTAATAAAAATCTGATAAAGATTCGTTTTTAATCAACATTAATATTTTCTAGGAAATCTCTAGTTAATGAGATGACAGTTAAAAAAATAATTACAATGGTGAGAGGTTTGAAATATCTGTAAAATTACTTTTGAAGAGGAATTGTTTTTACACTGAATAAATAATAGCAATCTGTAATTAAAAACTTTGCCATCTATAAGTACTTTTGTGTGTCTTAGCGCATGGAAGGGATTTTTATCAATTAAATGATAAAAAAATAATCTATCAAAAAAGTAATTAATTTTTCATAAGTAGAAATTTTCTTATGAAAAATGCGCTTGCAAATAGTTTATTAACCTCCCGGTATAAAAAATCATAGACCAAGATTTGTCAAGAAGAGGAAATGTTTTATTTTGTTTGAGCTCAGTTTTTAATGATGTGCATGATTAAATACAGTTAGTCAAATAGAATTAATGTTTATAACTATAAAAAATTTAATCTTGAATTTTCTAGTCATTTGAGGGGTTCTCGGTGGCCTGGTGGTAAGGTCTCGGCTTCAGAACCTGAGGGTTTCAGGTTCGAGACTCGATTCCACCCAAGAACCGATGTGCAAGGGGATCTCTTGCACGTTAAATTTGTCAGGCTAAATGCCCTCCTGCTGGTTGGTGTGGCGTGGAGAGGGGGCTAATAGCTCTGGTGTCAACCTGGTCAACTGACCATGATTCAAAATTACGAGGTTATCCCAAAATAGCCCTAGAGTTGCTTTACAACGGGACGTTAATGTAACTAAACTAAACTAGTCATCCGAGGTTTAGCTGAATGATCAATGTCATAAAAGATGCCCTGGAAATGAAATTGGAGTCCTCAGAACCCTCTCCTACCACAGCCCAACCCTCCTTGCAGAAGGCATACTGAAAAATCCGGCGACTTCCCATCCACGTACTCATGGTGTGATACTCTGAAGGAGAATTAGCCCCTATGGAAGGCTGTCCCATTGTATCTGAAGATAGGTATAGAAACTGAAAAAAAAAATCAAACAATACAAGCTGTAAGAGAACTGAAAAAAAAGTCATATAATAAGAGCATATGATTCATATAGCTCTCAAATGAAATACATCCTGTCATTCGTGATAAGGCCGTCAATAAACTACATTTTCCTTATTTTGCAACCAAAAGAAACCAAAAACAGAAGCGCAAACATCCTGAATAAATATAATAATTAAAGCTAACAATAAGCATCAGCTCAATAACAAATGAAGTAAGTATAATCTTTATATAAATAAGTTATTACAGCTATGTACACAGGGTGTCTCAAAATCCATGACCACATCTTTTATCCCTTAAATATTGATCATAGACATATACTGCAAATTACAAAGTTGTGTAAAAAAAGTATAAAATATTATGAAATCGTTTAAAAATTTCAAGTAAAATTTTAAAAAATTACAAAGTTTACAGTTTTATACGGCTACAGTGCAAAAACATTCCTAATGAGTAAAATGTGTCCCATCCTTAGATCATATACAAAATTTCAGCATTTTAGAACAAACTCTCAAAGATATGAAGGGCCGCGGTGGCCTGGTGGTAATGTCTCGGCTTCGGAACCGGAGGGTTTCAGGTTCGAGACTCGATTCCACCGAAGAACCGCCGTGTGAGGGGTCTGTTGCACGTTAAATCTGTCAGGCCAAATGTCCTCTCACTGGTGGGGCGTGGTGTGGAGAGGGGGGTGCCAGTTCAGGTGTCGTCCTCGTCATCTGACCGAGGTTCAAAATTAAGAGGTCCGTCCCAAAATGGCCCTCGTGTTGCTTTAAACGGGACGTTAATATAACTAAACTAAACTAAACTCAAAGATATGAAACTGCATAAATTCTGATCTGAACCACTTTTCGATGCCTGGATATAAGTTCACAAAGAGCTAAAAGCAATTTTAGCAAAGCTTTGCTAAAAGCAATATTGCGATCCATTAAAGATAATGAAAAAGATGTAGACAACGGTAAGTTTTTGATTTACTCTTTACTATTATAAATTTTAATATGTACAGCAGTAAAAGAGTTTTAGGTATTGTAATATTTGATATAAAAGTATATTATACATTAAAAATATTATGCATGAAATTATTTAAATCCCGAGCACCACATTTTATCATTTAGTAAAGAATAAGAAGCAAAAGGGAGAAAATTAAACTTCATATAAACTGAATGCAACAAAAGTACAGAAACATTCTAGAAAACTCTAGAATATAGTAATATGAACACGATGCTACATTTTAATCAAGATGATGTTTAGAATCTAAGAATAAGATTCTGTCTAATAAAAAGGAAAAAAGTAGTCTAAAAATAACCTTAAATAGCTTTAAATCGCCTGTCATTATGCTTGCTAAAATGCATTTAACGCCATTTGTTCTTACTTATACGTGCTATAAAACTATTTCTCATTTGAAGACAAAAATTATTTTTAGAAATTTTCATTCTCTAACATGATATTGTTTCTAATAGATAAAAAGACTATCAGCAAGAGGGGAAAATACAATATATTGCTTTTTAAATCAATGTTTGAGAATTTACGATTTGCATCGACTTAAAATTTGAACTAAATAACTTAGATTTTTTTTATTCTTCTACCATGTTTAGAGCCTTATTGCTTCTTTCGTCAGTTTCTATATAAATGTTTTTTAAAATAATAAAATCGTTCAGTTTGATCATGATTTTGCTTTTCCAATAATATTCGATCATTTGCTAATCATCTTATAACTGAGCCTTTTATAATTTAACGAATTAAGAACTGTCTAATAAATTTATCCATTAACTTCATCTTTGCAATGAGAGGAAATGTTTTGGAATTAGTAACTAAAATTTTTTTATAATAAATTACAATGAATAAGAAAAATTAATTTTGCTTGTTAAACTGAAATTCATAATTAAAATTTCTTTTGTTTTTAGTGTGTACATCAACACTACATCAAAACAAAAGGTAACTAAATATAATTTTCAATGGATTATCTCAATGAAACTTAATACAAGGGCTGTTCAAATGAAAAGGTACGAAATGTCATAACAACGTAATTGTCAACATATTTGTTTAACCCTCTATGGGAGAACGTATTGAAACATCTAGGGATGCGGTTGGAGTCTCCGGCATAGATCGGAGCATACGCAGGAGAGAGCAGAGACTCTTATAAAGACTGTCGTCCAAGGTCCTCTGCTTGTTGAATTCCCCGTACACAGAAGAACCGTCAATTCCGATGCTTGCTGTGAGACACTCTCGAGACTAAACAGGTCCATCAAGAACAAAAGATCGGGTCTACTCAAGGAGAGTGCAGTCCTGCCCTATGGTAATGCGCGTCCGCATGTCTATTGTCACACAGGCGGAATTAACCAACTTCAATAGTAAGAAGCTCAACCATCTTCCCTACAGTACTCACATGTCACCCTGCGATTTTCATGTGTTTGTTCCCCCGAAAAAAACTCCTGAAAGGGGAAAACATCAAACTCGGACGGCGAATTCAAGGGAGTAGCGAAAGACTGAATCATGTCACCGCCATGGGAATTCTGGGAAAAAGGAATCCTTCGACTCGTTAATCAATGGAATCATTGTGCTCAAGCCTATGGTGAATACTTTGAGTAGTATTCCTTTATACGCACAGAATCGTTTCGTATCTTTCCATTTGAACACACCCTGTGTTAAAAATATCAATTCTTCTTTCCTTGGGTTCAGGGAGCCTATTGCTTAATTAGGGGGAAATTGAAATCCTTTCTTGGTACATTGTCTTTTCAATATTCTCTTATTGTCACTTAAAATTCTAACTGTAAAATTTTTCTGGCTTCAGAAAAGTTCTAAATGATAGAAAAACACTTATCAATACTTTTCTAATCGTGCTCCCATGTTATATTATTATTTCCTCCAACTTGCAGTAATTTCTGCTTGGAAGTCACGCGCAGTGTTAGGGTATAAAATCTCGATTTTATGATTGGGCAATATGCTTGAATATATATCTTCTTGAATGCTGGAAAGTTGAGGATTCTGTACCACTTTATCCCTGATATTATACTGAAATATCCATGTGGATAAAAAAATATACCTGTGTCATACTTTCCATAAAATAATTGGACAGAATTTTTCACGTATCTATTTGCTGAAGAGTTGATGGCATGCCAAATTTAAATTAGATCTTGCATTTAAAAAATAGTATCTAGCAATAGAAATGTGTGCCAGAGATAAAAAAATGTGTGTTCGGTAAAAAAAAAGTCCTTTCAGAGAAATATCCTATATTTCTAGTTTCTTTAGGAAACATATACAAACGCAGTGTACTATGAAAATAAATCGGTGTGTGTGAAATGCATATATAAGGAACAAATGCACATAAAAATTGTTGTTGGGTTATAAAAGTTTCAAATCTAAATGTATTCTGTGCCCATTGAATGACAAGAATGTACTTAATTTATCAATACTATCTGGGTGCTCTTGTAGGTTTTCTTTCTCTGTGGGCAGACTTACGTAAAAACTTCGTCATGAAACATATAAATTTTTCTTATAAGTTTTTGCAGATGTTTCAAAAATATGTTATTGCAATGTTTTCACTGTATGTACTAGACTATGATAAAAGCTGCTGTAATAAATAATTGAAATTTCTCGGTAACCTTGGGACAAACCTATCTTATACATATATTCCCTACAATCATCATTTTTAAGATGTCTTTTTGCTACAATTTTTACTAATAAGAACAGTTGAATAAGTAACCTAATGAGTGATCATATTGAAACGCAAATGTGATCAGCCATTGTAAAAAATGTTGCCACTGGATGATCATATTATACAAGATCTAATTACCATCACACTCTGGTTTCCACTAGATTCATTAAAATAAAACGAAGTTTCACAATTATTATTTTCCGTCAAAATCCTTGCTTCAAAAACATTGAAATTTCATCAGGCGATATTTGAAAGTTAAAAATATCTCTGGAAATGTTGCATGTCAAAAGTTCATTGAATTATAAATATACAAACTGTGAAGAATTTAAATTATTGTTTCCCTATACAAAAAGCATCCTAGTAAGGAAGATAATTTTACAAGTAGCTCTAACGAAAGGTAATGAATGCTGGATCAGTGACTTCAGGCAGTGGTGACAAAAATGGAAGACCCACAAAATAATGTAATTTTGGTAGTATCTCCAGTAGGCGATACGAAAAATTTCTAAAAACTTATTTGACCTTTCAGGAAAGTCATAAAAAATCAAGAGACACAGTTGAAGTCAGTCAATTGATTTGAGCTCAAGCGAGTAGTTGGGCCGTCTTCTTTGAAATATTAATTTCTTGCGAGCTCACTTTGAACGCTTTCTGTTTTTAAGGTTTTTTACTACCATTTTGGTGCTTATATTCTGCAGTTTAATTCAAGTGTTTCGCTACTGTGAATTTATGTTTTCGTGCAAAATAAGGCGCCTTTACTCGTTATTGAGGCTGTTGCATTTTTTCCCAGTAAACCATGAAAAAGTTTTAGATTTTTACTTCACAATATGCTGTCAAGGCCAACAAATGCATTTAAGATCTTAATTAATAAGCTAATTTTTAATCATGAATCTCTCAATGCCGAGCTAAGAAAAAGCCTTTCGATATTATTTCAAAAAATTAATAAATACAATAACTAGAGAACAACAGACGATGCAGAGTTGCTTTTAGAAGTGGACAAGATAATTTTTTTTTCATAAACGAACATTTTCTGGATTTAAGCATGTTGACAGTTAAATTCAAATTATTATAAAGTTGGAAAGATATCCGTAAAACGAATTAATAACACTTCAGAATTCCCCGAAAAAAGCAACACCTTCTCGTAATGAAAGTTTATTCTGCACTCCTTGAAATGTGAATTCGGATATTATTAAATTATTGTTGAAAGTATTAATAAAAGCTTCACGAAAAGAATGCTCACTCTACCTTGAAAGAGAGAGGAAAATACTTAATAAATTAAATTGGAGACAAAATGTTTTAGTTTTGCAACTTTTACTCTTTGTCTTCAAATTTTGAAAACTCTCAATTAAAATTGCGTCAAACTGTCTATAATGTCTAAAGAGAATACTTGGAAACACAGCAATGTGATTCAAAAAATAAATTCAAAGTTTGAGATATATTTTAATAACTTAGAAAAAATTATTCCTTATAATAAAATATTTTTTATTATAAATGCTTTAGTCTAGAAGTCTAGTTATCTAAGCTATCAACATAAAAATATTTAATAACTTTCTCCAAAACCTATACGAAAGATATAAAAAACCGAACTATACATCAGTGTTATTTTTACTTTCAGACTTCACTTTAAATCTAAAGAAAAAATACACTGATTAGTCTCCGTTTTAATTTCACGCAGCATATTAATTTAGTAAAACTGCACTGTGGAAAAAAAACTCTGACATCAGGGTTTTTTCTTTATTAAATTTTGGCACTTCACTTTTTAGTGTAGTTCAAAATTTTAATTTAGTCAAACACGTTTAGTTTAGTTATATTAATCTCCCGTTTTACAGGAACACTAGGGCTATTTGGGATGAACCTCGTAATTTTTGAATCGTGGTCAGTTGACAAGGACGACACCTGAGCTGCCATCCCCTTCTCTACACAGCACCAGAGGGAAGACGTTCGATCGAGACAAATTTAACTTGTAACAGACAACTTATACGATGATGCAATCGGGTCTCCAACTTGAGACCCTACTGGTCACGAGCCTATCACCTGCCACCAGGCCACTACGACCTTTAGTCAAATGCATATTTTACCTCATCTGAACGCTTATTCTGTCAAATTTTAGTTCCGAAATTAGTAATAGATATTCTGTGTATTATATCAAAGAATAAAAAAAAATTAATTAATTAAATATCTTGATATTGACATTTGTTTCATAAAGAGACACATTAAACTATCCGTCGGATGCACCGTGTCTCCCTTATTGCCAAATTGATTTAACACTATCACAGACATTCAGTGAAATAAAGAGAATACAGCAGAAATAGTTCAATTGATTTTCATTGGTTGATGTGAAAACATCTGGTAGTTTTGAACCATTAAATTTCAATTTTACTAGAAACTCACATCCCCAAGATTTGGAAGCAGATTTCGTCGCTGTAAACAGATTTCTTCGTAAATAAAATATAAAATAAGATTTCAAACTGTTCCTTCAAACCTTCACTTTCATAAATAAAATATGCATCTCATTAAGACTGAAAAGTCTACTGCATCCGAATATTAAAATAAACAATTTCAAACCAAAACTCTTGTCTCTTTGGGTCCTTTGAAACTTTGAAAGCATCTAGTTGCTTGTTTATTTCTATCTAAAGGCATCAGAAGACATGTTTATTTGATTAGCAAATGATCTTTCGAATCGAATCTTATTTTAAAAAAGAAATATGTTAAATTTCATCACTCAGCAGCTTAAAGGATCCCCTTTCCCTTTAAAGTGAATCATATCAAAAAGAGGAACTTGAATAACAAATATTTACTCATATTAAGGTACATTGAATCTACCAATATTTAAGGTCGAATATTTAAATATTGGGTCTCAAAGAAATTCGTGTCTATTAAAATATCCAAGGCAGTTTCTTTGATAAGGTACATCCATGGGAATAATAATTACCTCAGGCTACTTTAAATATTTATTTTTCTCTAAACGCTTTCGTTTATTTAATTCAGCAGATTTTCTTAATAAGATTCTTTTTGAAAAATTACGCATTTGAGCCTCAGTAGAAAGGAATTTCATAATGAAATACGGTATTCTTTAATTTGGACTTCTTTACACTTTTCTCATCAGTCATATTCAACCCTCAATGAGCATTTTCTCCTAAAATAATTTTACTAAAGTGAAAAAAACATCTTAAGATAATAATAAATTAAGCATAATTATGCTTAAAAAGTAATAATATTTTTGACAAATGCATTTGTAATTATATTATTCCATTATAATTTTGATTTTTTAAATTTAAGAACATAAAATCATGATGTTTCTTAGGAATGGCGTCTCAAGGTCCCAAAATTTTAAAACATTCTCACTCATTTTTTCATGTTAACGAATGAATTTCATGTTCAATACGCACAATTTATATCAAATTCATAAAAGAAAATTCTTACAAAATTGCACTAAATACAACTGCATAATGTATACTTATTATAGTGCTTATCTAATCTTATCCGATATATAAATCGAAATGGAGATAATGAATTTTATAATGATTTGAAAGAGTGAATTTATGATAATGGAGAAATGGGACATCTTCGAATTTGCAACACTTTAGAATTACTTGAATTCGAATAAGTTCCAAATACATTTTCTTCCTTCTAGCTTTCCAAACGGATTTTCAGGAGAATTTGATCTATATATGTACTTTTTTAGAGGGGAAAATCAAGAAAAACTAAAAAAAGCCAGTCTATCTAATGTGAACATTTGGTTGAAAAATCTCCCATTGGGATACTAGTTCTTAAATAATATTGGCAATAATGCAGTCAAAAAACATAATTTTTCCTTGAAATTCATGGTCCTCAGCATATTATGCCTTAACATAATAATCCATTAATATGACATAACTGATCATTTCTTTACGCTAAGCCAAATTTTCAAATTGGCAAAGAAGGTAATTTTATAAGGTGACACATTTTTGATGGGGGAGCGAGATAGGATTTTTGCAGTATTTTCAAAGTAATTTAAATTTTACTTCCATTTTGTACCAAATGATGCGTTATAGAATTATATCGAATTGAATTCAAGTATCTCTAAAATACCAAAGGCATATAAGAAAGGAAGACTTCCTCTGCCATCTGAAGAATTTGACAAAAAGACCCCTGGATGGTCATTAAGGGCCGTTGTTCAAAGAACATTGTAAAGCCGGTGTGAAAGTGAATACTTGTTGGAATGGTTTAATAGTCTATGTACCCGCTTGCAGGGGCACCTTGAAATGAAGATGAGATGCTTTCGGAATGGTGGTTGAATCTCGCCAATCCCGTGGGTACAATAATAGATGGGGGCACTAACCCTCCCATCGATGAAAGGACATAATTCCTACGGGGAGGGCTGTACCTTGACCGATGGCCATTATTAACTCAACCACAGATCCCACCAGTATTGCTGTTGCAGCGGTCCGGTCATTCAGTCTTGTGAGATCAATGCGTGTGTCTACGAGTCGGTCGGAGGTCAGTTGTGCAACTTACTAGTCTATGTGATAAAAAGACACTCTTCGCGTTCTTTGGCTTTTATGATTTATAATAAAAGCTCGCGATGCATCTAAGGGCACTGCAGTGTTCATTTTAGTTTATTTTCTAATTTTAAATTTCATCTTTGTTCCTAGCTAAAGAATGCTATTCATCATTCACTTATCTGAGTAAGAATGACTAATAATGCATAATATCATAACATTTGTTATTTTTGAGCCTTTTTAAATAATTTTCCTGGGTAAAAGTTCGTACGAATGAAATTTTTTAATTCTTATTAAACGTTGTGACTAAATAATGGTGATACAAAGTAACGAACTTGAAAAAAATTATTTCAGAATCCAATAACACGATTTGTAAATTCAAGTCGGAAGTACGAAATAATTTAAATGAAGCTCTCTTTTCACTATTCTTATGATAGCGACGGCCTAGCAGCATTTTTATTATTCGAAGTCTACATTAATTAAGCGTCTTTTGTTACCAACATATGACACTAAGGCTAAAATCTAGATAGGCCCCTTTGCATGATTTCCTGTTCTTGGTAGGCATCCTCTTTCATTCTTCCATTTAAGTTGACGGGGCACTTTGAGCATTCTATCGAGAGAATTGTCATCTTAGTGAATTCCAACAACTCATTCCACTACTACTATTCTACAAAAGTCTCACTCATACAAATAGGTTTAAGTTTCATTGCATCACAAGACATTTCTTTATTTCACTGGTCCCGTGAAAAATCACTAAAAAAATGTAAACTGCCACCACTTACCTGTTGCGAAACTTCGCACCTTCCACAGAAAGGAGCGAAGAAATTATGGCGAAATCTGAAATCGACAACTTAATCCATACTTGAAGTAATATTAAAATCAACAAGTAAATCAGGAAATGCAAGTATCCTGTCATCTCATGTATAATGAAGTTGGCAATCTTGATATATTCTGAAAACCGCCTTGTAAGTCTAGGAGTCATAAAAATAAAAAAGTACTTATCGCCAATTCTTTTACTGCATGGTGGTAAGGTCTCGGCTCCGGAACAGGAAGTTGCAGGTTCGAGGCCCTATCCCACCGAATAACCGTTGTGAAAGTGGGTCTGGTGCTCATTAAATCTATCAGGGCCAAACGCCCTCCCACTGTTGTGGTGTGAAAGTGTGAATGGGGGTGAAAGCTCAGGTGTCGTCCTCTTCATCTGACTGCGGTTCAAAATGACGAGGTCCGCCCCAAAATAGTCCTAGGGCTGCTTCAAAACGGGAAGTTAATATGACTAAATTAAACCAAATTCTTTTACAGTTTACATTTTACAACATTTACTCAGACCATTAGGAAATACATTCTGTTAAAGCTAATGTTAAATTTCTGTTTGATTTATAAGCGTGTTATTCCAAAAAAATGTGCAGATGTCTTTCATCTGAAATTTTTTATTCTCGCACATTTAGGCCTTGAAATTCTGAAATCTAACTTAAAAACTTCTATAATCTTTATTTTGTACCATTTTCTGACTTTTTTTTAATGGTTTTGTTGTTGTTTTGTTTAGTGTTTTTAGATTCGACAAACCCTGATCAATGCTAGAAAAATAAAAATAATTAATGCAAATGATGCATCGAATAAACTGTTTAGGCGAGATCAAATTTTTCACGTTTACAAAAATGAATTTCCAGAAATACACACAAATAGAAATTCAACTAAAAAATATAAATTACCTGAAATTCTTATCAATTAAAATAATTAGTTATTAAATGTTTGAATCCGTTTTTTGAAACATGCTATATTTTTATACAAAACATCCTCTTATTCTAATATTTTAAATTTATGAAAGTGAGGCAATGCACATCTTTCGTTAGGTATTAAATAATTTTCTTCAATATAAAATATAATTTGGTGGATGAAATTTATTTAGAAACCTGCGTTCAATTATGACACATTAAATCTAATTATATTTTTTATAAGATTTATTTGAATATACTATATATTTTTAACATGTGCCAAGTTTAGTTCTAAGCAAATTAACTTGATTTAATTATAAACGAGCTTTTTCAATGATTTAAAAATTGTCTGTTTCTTTGAAAATGTGTGAATAATAAGATGTCATTTATACTAGCATGTGGTCTTCGACTTGCCTTGTCTAACCTCTAGAAAACTACTAAATCTAAACGGAGTAGTAGTAAAAAGAAAAAATTTAGTAATGAAAATTGATTACAGAACTAAGCCTTTTAGATCATAATTAAAATAAATTTACTAGCGTTAATTATTCCTCACTATTACAATTTCATATAACATAAGTGGATGCATGAATTCAGAGTTCGCTTGTGTACATTTCGTACATAAGGCTGGAAAAGAAATCTTTTTGCTTCTTTAAGGATATCTAGCCGTGGATTTACTCAACATACACTCACATAGAATTAACAAGACGGACAGTGCTTTGACCACCGCGATCGCTAGATTTAACAAGAAGGGATTTTTCTTCCAAGGGCAAATTAAGAGCTTAATTAACGAAAGTCCCATTGAGTCTGAAGAAGATCAAGCTGTCACACTATCAGTTGCTCCTTTAAATATGCAATGTCTGAAAATTTTATCAATAGACACCAATCCTTACCTGATACTGCGATCCTCTCATTACTGTTGTTGATTTTTCTTTCCATGAAATAAAAAATTCGTTTCTTGTATTTTATATCTTTTATCTTTTTCTCACTTTTTCGTTCTTTATTACTGCTTTATATGATGGAATTTGAAATCGCGTTTTTCACGCACAATTTCATAAAAAAATTTACTTATTTCAAACCCAGTTCACTTGCCTTTGCATTTTTGTCAAATCATTAGGAATATTATAGCTGAATAGAAACTGTCCCTTAAGGTGATAAATTATGTTTGATGCTTCAACTCTCGCGTAGACCTGAAAATTAAATCTTTAAATTTGATGAATCAGGTATTTTTAAAATATAATCAAAACTTTTTATTTGTAGAATTGTTTTAGCTAAGATTTTTTTTTTAAAAAACGCATTTTCGTGAAAATAAATTCCGTCCTTTTTGGGGCTAAACAAAAAGAACTGAAAAATTCAAGTCAAGAAAATTTCTAGCTATAAAATGAAAGGAGGAAACGAAAAAAATATATATATAAAGCGAGTTCGCAAAAACATGTTATTGTAACATAAAGAATCTTATCGAATTCCACAATAACAGCAAAGAATAAAATAAGAATATTTGTTTTCATGCTTATATTTGATTTAAAAAAACATCGACTTGACTCAAAATATTTATGCTTTATTCTTCGTGGTTTCAATTTTCGATATTTTGTGAGACTAATGTATAAAAAATTACAACTTCAAAAATTTCCTATACTGTATAAGGCAAAATTATTGCTGCAGCTATATTATTTTTAAAAATAATAATAGGAATATGTTTTCAACTATAAGATGACACTGCTATTTTTATACCTTTTTACGAACCGTATTTTGAGATACATATTTTCTGACTTTTTATCGTATTGTTCAATAGTTTCAGAGAGTGTAATATTATCCCTGAATAAATACTCCCGCTCAGAAAAGACCTCTAAACCTCGCTTTTTCTATAAGAATATTGCCGTCTTTATTTTTTTCATTAATTTTTTGTTGCATTAATGGGATAAAAAATGCGTCGCTTTCGGTAAAATTACTAACATTTTCCCAAAATCAGTGCTCTAAACAATACCACACAAAATGAAGATGATAATTTAATGTTTATGCTTTATACTATAATCCATGTGTCATTTTGTAGCATTTGATTTTTTATTTGTAATAGAATAATTAAGAAAAGTTCATCCTCTTTTAAATTGTAGAAATAATTGAATTCAAAATCTTAATCCATTACATACATTTTTGACAAAAGAAATAATAAAGCGATTAACATAATAATATAATAAACATAAAAAAGTTCTTGTGTCCGCATTTAGTACATCAAGCGATATAGCAGACAACGACACTTTAATCTACTAGAAAATACGAAGCATCCGTAACAAAAACCTAAAACAGATAGCACTTTTAGACACTAAATACGCTACTAATCAACAAATCGCAAAATAGAAACCAATAAATAGCATTCAACTAGAGAGATCGCTTTGTGATTAACACTCCCCAAAAAGAATTTTAAAGTTTCAGCTACTTGTACTTATAACTGGTTTCCAATTGGGCAGGAAATTTTCAGACGAAATCTCCTAGACCCTGATTCCTAATGAAGAAAAAAATCAAAATTCCTGTATTTTCCAGAGTTTTATTTTTATCCCCGTAGTCGAAAAGTTCTTTGCACAGATTGCACTGATTAGCCTAGTATTCAGTTTGAATATCTGTATATCTTTCGTTTTAGTGATAAATCTATGGTATATGGAACGCAATATTATAGGTCCTTAACAATATTTTTAAAAAATTCCAACTATTTAAGTTATGCTTTAATCTCGAATCCTTTAATATAGGCATCTCAAACGACGCCGGTGTCCTGGCTTTCGGGTAGCGCTTCTTCCCAGTGATCTGGGCTTCCCGGTTTCCAGTCTTAGTCGAGCATGGTTCTTCCCTTGTGTTCTATCTGTGAAATGTATGGATTAGCCCCCCCCCCTGTAAAACGGGATTGTACAAGAGAATGTGTGTGTATAATTTTCATTTGAACTAGAAGTCGGACATCTGCCTTCGGGTGCTCAGGGTTCTTCACCCTCAGAAGCTACTGCATCCCTTTTGCGTGTTAACGCGCACACGAGATCATCATCTGAAACGAAGCTTTAAAATCCTGAATTGCTACAGAAATATTAATTCTTATTCTGATTGCTGGTCATGTTTGTATCATGTAATATAAATCCTTAATAAACAATATTCAGGTAAAGAGAATGGGTAGAACTATTTTCTTATTAATTATTGATTTGAAGTAATGTACGGAGTGACTTCATTTAGTACGAGGGATGTTCAAATGAAAAGGTACGAAACGTCGTAACAACGTAACCGTTAACACAGTTGCTTATCTCGCAATGGAAGAACATAGTGAGATATCTAGAGATGCGATTGGAGTCTCCCATGTAGATCGGAGTATGCGCAGGCGAGAGCAGAGGCTCTTATAAAGAGAGGCACTCCGCTTCTTGTTGAATTCCTCGAACACATAAGAACCGTTAATTCCAACGAGTCTTTTGAGTCACTCCAAAGACTATGCAGGTCTATCAAGAATAAAAAAACCTGAGCTACTCGCAGATGGTGTGGTTATGTTCCAAGATAACGCTGGTCCACACTTCTCCAGGGTCACACACAATAAACTGGCTTAGTTCAAATGGAAGAGCTTGATCACCCACCCTACAGCCCAGACATATCACCCTAAAATTTTCATGTGTTTGTTCCCCTGAAAAAAACATCTGAAATTGAAGAACGTCAACTCGGACGGGGAGCTCAATTAGATCGTTGTGCCCAAGCCAATGGTGTATATTTTGAATAAAATCTTCATTTATACCCAATAGTGAAGTTTCGTGGCTTTTCCTTTGAGCATCCCTTGCGATTCTAATTTCTTTACACAAAGTCCTCCATGTCGAGAGTAATACCACTGGAGGTACTGGTTCAGAGGTGATCGTTCTCTGATTCAGTTCTAAATTATGATCTGTGGATCAGTGAAGGAAAATTCTTGATTGAAGTCCGCCCCGTTTAAAGGGTAGCGAGTGACAGAGTCTTAATCTCGGACATAGATGGCACTACTGAAATAATCGAGACGCATCCTATCGGCTTAAATCACTGCCTTCGTAACGGTGGGCATGTCCATTGGCAAGTGCCGCAAGAAACGACACTACACGTATACACTTTATAAGAAAATTATTATAATAAAAAGCTATACTATTCATATTTCCGAGAAGTAGAAAGTGATTTTACTTTTAACAAAACCGATAAAATTTAATTTTTATGTCAATAAAAATATCATTTTAAACAAAATCAAAGAGCATTCTTTTTCTGTACGATTTTAGATTCGTCTTTCCATATTCAACCCAAATTTACACCAGCTCATTGGATATTTTTATTAAAGTGGAGTCAATAAAAAATTCTGTTTCCCTGGGCAAAAAAATGGAGAAACATTTATATTCTGTCTGAAGAATCATAAAAGAAGGATAAGTATGAAAGAAAATAATAATTAGGATTATATATAAAAATCTCAATTGTGCATTGTTAAAAAATAGCAAGTTTGATTAAAAATATGGATTGCAATATTTTATGTGTAATAGAAACATAACAAAACCTGCCTTTTTAATAATATGGTCTAGACATTTTTTGAAGAAATTTCTAATTAAAGCAAAGAAAGATTGTCGGATAAAAAAGCTTAGTATTTTAATGTCGGTAGGTATTAAATATTTTTCAAATTATTTCCTAATCAAAAAATAATTTATCTTTTCATAATAATTTAAATGGCTCATTTTAGTAAAGATTAGGAGTTGCAGAGTATTTGGATAAGATTTTTACTGTAACTTTTCTCATTTTTGGTTGGAAGGGGAAAAAATGAGAATTTTTTCATTATTGAAAAATTATCTGAAATAAAAGTTTAAATTTCCCTTACAAAAAAAATTAACAATCAAAATAAGCTTGATATAAATTCTTTTTAATCATGATTAGAGTTGTAAAATTAAATGAAAAAAAAAGGTTGATTACATAGACTAAACAGCCTCTGTATTTAGCTTTACAACTGCTGTAGAAGCTTTCTTAGATTTTAATTATTTTATAACATTTATTAATATTTTATTCTTTAAAGGATATTAATTAAAGCTTGTATAATAAATTCCATTTGCATTACTTTGATAAGGCTTATATGCATTTATTAATATCTATGAACATTTACATAAGACATAATTCTCAAATGAGCTCTTATGCAATCTAAAATGAGGTTGTACATTGAAATATATAAATAGTACATCAATCAATAGAGAGTATGGAAACGATATTAATATTGTAATATAATAAGCTAAAATATAATAAGCTTTCTGTAATATAATATGCTTTCTGTAATATAATAAGCTAAAAGGCTATTTAAAATATAATTTTCGTTAGATGGAATAGTTAAATTTATTATACTTTTGTCAAACAGTTTAATTTATATGTATCTGAAGGCAGTCTCAGATGTATTTTCTTTCTGCATAATTAACACAGTTTTCCTTTTTGTACTTTATACATGATATTTTTATAACTAAATTTTGTTTTTATTCAATATTTTCTTTGAATAATTGTCACAGCATAACGATGTGCTAACATTCATCCAAAAAAGGTCGACAAATATTGATTGCAACAAAACATTCTCTAATATAAAATCATTTACTATTTCTTGGGATCAGCCCTATGTCAACCCTATGTTTTATCACTACCAACGATAAAACATTTCCACATTATGATGTCCAAAAATGTGAAATAAAATTTAGTTATATTTTCCTGATTCCTCTCCGATTTCATATTTTTGCTTTTTAATACAATTTCAAATACAGTAAAAGCTTCTTATTAGCGGGGTATATGTTCCATAAATATGCCGCGAATACAGAACCGTGAATACCGAATTGTAATTTATATGGAATTACAGGGGATACGTTCCTAGGTGACAAAATAAAAAAACAAATATATAAAAAATCAATTTAACTGGAGTTTTTGCACATTTTGATTAATTATCTTAAGGCTTAGGCAATGGTTTGAAGAATTTTTTAATTTTCTCTTGCTTGGCAGTTTTTAAAAGCTCCTTCAATTCAGACTGATACGCAGCAGTCGCATTAGCAATTTGCCTCTTAAAAATAAGACTTCGTTCCAAAGACGGATCAACGTTCATTAAGAAATCGCAAAGCTCATTTGCCACTCTTAAACCTTCACTAAGATTTTTCAATTGAAATGTCACGTTTCCAGTGCTTGTTTAAGTCTCTTCTTTAATGGACTGTGAATTTAACATTTCCTCCAAGTCAGTTTCAGTCAAATCTTAATCTTGCGATTCAAGCATTTCCTGAGTGTCACTTGATACTATCTGTTCGAATCCATCTCGTCCTATTCCATTCGCGATTTCGGGTATGTTGGCGGTCAAAGTTTGAACTTGCACAGATTATTCGTCTTTTTCCGCAGTCAGAGCCGGCCACAGTTTTTTCTAGCATGACTTCAATGTGTTTGGCTTCAGTTCTTCCAATGATTCTTTTATGTTTACGATGCATTTTGCTATGTCAAATTTCTTCCAGCATTCCATAACATTCATACCAGGATTACTTTCCATACTATCCAATATGAGTTTGAAGGTTCGTCTAATATAATAGAGCTTAAAGGCCTGGATTATTTCTTGGTCCATAGGTTGAAGCAAAGCCGTCGTGTTGGGAGGTAAAAATGTCACTTTTATATTTGGATGCATAGTTTCAAGTTCGCTAGGATGACCTGGTGCATTGTCCAAAACTAGAAATGCTTTAAAGTCTAAATTCTGTTTTTTTTTTAAATAAGTTTCAACTTCAGAAACAAAGCAAACTCCGGAATCAGTCACAAAAAATAGCGCTTGTAACCCACGCTTTCTTATTAGCACGAAAAAACACTGGCAGGTTGAATAAAGAAACCGCGAATAAAGAAATTTTTATCCGCGAATATAGGAATTGGGTCGCATTTTTTTAAATCCACGAACAGTGAAAACGTGAATGAAGGAAGCGCGAATAAGGAGCTTTACTGTACTTCCAATTTTCCCTTTTGTTATGGAGAAACATTATTCCAGATTTCCTCCAGTGTTTTCGTAATTCAAATGATTCAATATTGCATCATACGGTACTTTCCATAATAGTGTAACTGCGTAGTATAGTATAGTATAGTATAGTATGGTATGGTGTATAGTAATCCGCGGTATATGCTGATCTGATGACTGCTTAGTTTGATCTCATGATTCAAACTTTCTCAAGTTGGAATAACGAGAAAGACTCAAAGAAGTAAATGCCTGACCGGGTGTCATCCTCGTTAGCTTACTTGGGCTTAAAATCGAGAGTTCAGTTCTAAATAAGCCCAGTGGTAATATAAACGAAAAAAGTACTATAAAAAAATTCAACTCCTACTCGGGTACAAAGTCTCCATGCTTAACTAAAAAGATTCAGAAAGCAGGTATTGCCAGATCCTGAGTTACCACCCCCTCAAAAATGGGTTTTAGTTTAGTTATATTAACGTCCCGTTTCAAAGCAACACGAGGGCTGTTTTGGGACTGACCTCATAATTTTGAACCACGGTCAGATGACGAGAACGCCACACCAGCGGGTGGACGTTTGGCCCGACAGATTTAACGAGCAAGAGACCCCCTCACAAGACGGTTCTTCGGTGGAATCGAGTCTCAAACTTGAAACCTTCCGGTTCCGAAGTTGAGACCTTACCACCAGCCCCCCCCCTCAAAAATGGAATAAATAAGCTTAGCAATTATTTATTTAATTGTCTAAATATCAGCAAGTAATAGAAACAAAAAAAATTGTCAATTCCTACTTAGGTCATCAAAGAAATTTTTTATTTTAGTTACTTTTCATTAAATAATTACAATTAATATAAACATGTATATATGACAGAATCGCATGATTTAGAGACTAAACAGAAAGCGAATTTCCTCGTAATTTTCCCATTTGCCTTTCTATATGTATTGAATGGACTATAATTTATGTTTTTTACAATTTATACGCCTTCTACTTTCTTCGTTTCTAATGCATGAAGCTGATGGTGGTCTATAATTTCTCATCCCAAGAACTGAACTTGCATTCTTCACCGTCATGTTAAAAATACTGACATTCTTGCTTTTTACAGATTGAGCTACCGCCTGTTGATTGCGATTTTCATTACAAACTGATAAAATTCTATTTAAAGTATTTAAATTAATTAAATTTAATGGATAAATTAATATATGAAAAAACTGTGTCAACATCAAGTGCCCTCCACTACAAGTTTTAAAAAATGTACTTGAAATTCAGTGGATGAATAAAAATTATTTTATTCACGAACAAAAATTTAAACAAGATATATAAATTAATAAATATAGGGATTGTGTTAACTTACAGTAGGAATTGCAAAAAAAGTTATTAAAGAAAAAAATCGTTGCTTTGAATTCTTTATACGTAAAGGGAACTTAACTTCATCATGTACTGACATATTGTTGAATCACGGTGTTTTATTCAAAGAATGTAACTAGAAAGCAATATTTCATTTAGTGAAAGAAATGAAAAATTTGTTAGTGAAATTATCTTTTATCAACCGCGTTTAATTTTAGTTTTCTTTCATAGCATTCATGAATTTCTTTGGAATTGCTTGAATACGAAAGAAATTAGAATCTTAAAAAATATGTGACAGTAAATTATTGGTGAAATTCTTTAGTGTCATTTCAGTAACATGAATATAAATAACTAATTTTACTGCTGCCGCAGATGATGTGCTAATTTATTTTATTCCTTTTCACAAAATCTTGTTCAAATGTTAACGTTAATTTATATACCAATATAAACACATTTTTAAAAGTATTCCGTACACTAGACAATTTTCATTTTAAAGAAACCGACATTGGCTTAAGGTTTAAAATTAATAAAACGAAAAAAAAATGAATTTTTCTATTAACCGTCTAAAAAATATTAGTAATATGCATTTTAATACGGCTAAAAACGTTTGATAGAATTTATTAAAATTAGTTTACTGAAAAGCAAAGATTAGTCACAAATAAAATAAATTATCGATAAGGAAATCTATTTATATTAGAAATCAAACAGGTTTCTCGTTTCTTCGAATTGGCCTTAAATTTAAAATTATAAAAACAATATTATAACTTTTGGGAATTCCATTCAAATTTAAATTTTCCATAACATCCTTTGAGAATATTCTAATAATATCATACAATAAATATTCAAAGTAGATTGTTTGCAAAAAGCTATAATGATAATATTTTTAAAAAAATATGAATATATTCAAATTTAAATATATTTCTAAGAGAAAATCGAGTTTATTACAGGAAAAATATTTTTTTGCCATCTCTTTATTTTTATTACAGTTTTTAACATTTCGAGGTCTACAAGTTTGAATTGATGATTCTCATTTCTTGGCTCACTAAACTAAAAAGAAATAAAAAAAATATACTAACCATAATCCTTAAAAATAAAACTTTTCCATTTTTATGCCTTTCCTTTTCTCTCGCCAACGCATTTTGCATTTACTCCATCAGAATTGATTTTTGCTGAGGTTAAAAGATTAAGAAACATTTTATCTCTAGAATTAAAATGCCGAAGTCGAAAATCCTATAAAGTACTGTTTCTAGAAAATTTTTAATGTAACTTTTATTAAATCTCAAATAAAAGGCATAAAATGATTGTCTAATATGTGCTTTAGATACCAAACATTAAATACCATTTCCCTCCAAATTTTAGAAAATCTTTTTAATGATTGCTGCTAAGTAGCGAATTATAAATAGTGCAAATCATTTTGTTCAATCGAAAAACTACTGTTAAGAATGAGTTGAAATTTAAATGGTCTCATGGGATAAATCCTCCGCGCATATTTATTCAAACCGTTTAATGATTTAAAAAAAAATTCTGCTCTTAATTGGTGAATTCTATCAAACTTTAAATATATTTCAAAACAACAAAAATTTGCAAATTATTTGTAGACCACTTCCCGGTGCTGAAATAAAAAAACTTCCGTATCAATAAATGCAATTTATTAAAAATGCATTACATGTTTGTAAAAGACCATACTTTTTTTAACATTACAGGTAGAAAAATTTATCAGACTGAGTTCAAAACAAATGAAAATGGATATTTGAGCATTTATTATCAAATAATTTTCAAAATTATATACAATAACGAGTATTGTATTCGGAAATTAAGAAGTTGATTTTTATTTTTTATGTATTCGATCTCTTGAACAATATTTAATTATATAAATTCCTTGAAGCCTTCTATTCTTTTCAAATGGTGTCTGCCTTATATGACGGATTTCAGAATAAGATTTGGAGTTAGTTTTACTGTCAATATTTTTCTCCTTGTTTTAGTGCATCTTGCCCGTTGAATAATAAAATATTATTCGAAATTTTTTCATTCAATATTGTAAGCACTGAATTTTGAAAAACCATATGACAGAAGGAATTATAAGAATAAAACTAATTTGAAACATTTATCTCACTGAATTTCTCATTCTTAACACGACGATTTTTTTTTTCAATAGCAACGTCTATCAGAGAGCAAGCATTCAATTCTGTTTTTATAACATCAGTAAAATAGTATGAAATGAAGTTGGAATATTTCGTGTAGTGAATGTAAGGTACGATTGTTTTTAAAAATAAATATTTCTCAAAGGGATACCCATTTAAAAAAAATTTATTGTCAAAGTTTACAAAGGATAGTTACTCCTGTCATAAGCAGCATCTATTCATATGTCAGAATTCGTTAAAGACGCTGCTATTTTATGGATGCGAATGCGTTTATATGTGCATTTCAAAATAGTTAAAAATTATTCTAAAGATATTTCTCCATGTAATGCAAGAATGCGTTACCTTCCATTAGCATTTCTTCTGTTGTAATATATCCGACCTCAATAAATATTTTCGAATAGCTTTTTCATAAGACAAATGTGAATATACAAAAGCAACCATTTCTTTCGATTCAGTTTATTTAGTGATTACTTTAATTACTTCATTCATGTATTTTATTTAAGTTATTTAAATTACTATTTCCCTATATAAAAATAGAAGGGAATTATTGAAAGAAAGTCATTCAGAAAATATTTCATTTTTATTTCATTTATATTGGATATTTTTATTCTATGAAACATAACTATCAGTGGAATTGTTTATAATAATTTTAATAACACACCGATTTTTCCCCCTCTTTGAGACATTTATTTCTATAGAATAGAAATTGTGAATAAATATGAATCCATGCATAGATATTGTTACGAACGTGTACTTTTGCTTTCCCGCTCTAATAATGCCATCGTAAGGAAGACGGATTTACAGTAATCTGTATTGAAAAGTGCCTAGGTGTGACGTCAGAGGTCCCAGGGATTGGTGACAAATTTGGAGGAGAATTTGACGACTTTGGTGACAAAATGGAAAGTACCCGAAACATCAAAATTTTTCCCGATCCTTCCATTAGGAGCCGAGACACGTCTAGAATGATCCTGATTGGTCCAGAAGGTTTAGCCCCGCCTTCCGTCACTATATAAGGCAGTCAGTCTGCGCAGTGGAATCAATCAAGGTAGAAGACAAGCTGAATGGTCTCGTGTCCAATCGAGAAGATAACAAGAGTGGCATTGTTGAAAAGAGACCTGAACTGAGAGGTCTTGGAAGCTGAATGAAGTATGGTGGGGTCGACAGAGTAAGCCTAAATAGAGAGGTGCTGAAAGGAGGACTGCTGTGTGGCGTATTCTGACGAAGCCTGTGTCGTAACCCGTTGGGTCATCGTCGGGAACGAAGCTGTCCTGAACTGAGGAGCAGTTCCGTTTTGCGAAGTAGTGAATTGACAGCGAAGGCAAGAAGAGACAGAGGAATAGTTTCAGCCTGTTCCGTAGAAACCTACGTGAGTGTATATAGAAGGCCTTAAAGATTCTCTCTCCTGCTGAATCCTTTCTGGCCGCTTTGTGAACTGTGGACGTTGTCACTACGGAATTTCTGCCTTTGGACTACTGTTGCTATCGTGAGCTATTGTTTGCAGTAGAGTACTACTGTCGTTATTGTGTGCTGCTGTGTGCTCGTCTCGGCTGTAAATAAACGTCTGTGTTGTGTCTTCTACAAAAGGACTGATCATTGTGTGTACATCTCTTCTCACACCGTATACACCCACTATACAGGTGAACGAACCCTACAGATTAGTATAAGAAATCGGTAACAATGTTTCTTCAGATGTTAGGAGGGGAGATCGTTTTTATAATGTGATTTCTGATATAACGTCCATTATCTAATTTCTAGCTTGAATACCTCACTTTAGAAACAGTTAACTTCCCACCTTCACAAATGATTCTAAGAAAATATTTATTTTCCATTTTACAACCTAAATTAAATGTTTCAATACATAAATTGATTCATCAAGCATTTTTTGTGCTATTGATAAGGAAATTTAATCTGTTCGGTGATTACAGATTCAACAGATTAGAGCCTTGAGGAGTGAATCATTTTGAATAATTATTTCCACGTATATATACTAAACAATATCAGCTGATGCAGCATCTGTTAAATCATCAAAAATTTTCAGATAAGTAGTATAATATAGACAACTAGTTTATTACTAACAACTTGAAAAGTTTTGTAATTCTACACTTTTCTTTTTAATTTGACTTTTATGCTTGTGGCGAGTGAATTTTATAATGGATTCTTTGCTCATTTTATGATAAGCTAAAGTTTAAGATTTTGTATAGTTTTGTTTGTCCGATAACTAGAATATTTTAATATTTTTAGAACATGATTAAGTAAAATATTTTTAATATATTAAAATGATGAAAATATTGTTTTAGGAGAATGTGCATGTTATATGAGTGCATGCAACTTAAAGCAACAAGTAAGAAATTTAAACCACAATGAATCGTAAGAAGAAAATTTTAAGCATTCATTAAGCATTAAAAAATTTATTGTTCAATAGTTAAAAATTCCAATTTATTTAAAGTATTTTAGGAGCTTAGTTTTACCTCCATATTCGACATAAAATAATTATTTCTTAGTTTTGAATAAACTTATAAATGCATTAATTTTTTTATATTGTTTCTAATAAACTTATTATTTTACTAAATTTATGCTAAATTCATTATGTATTTCTCAAACCTTTAAAAAAATTCTTTTCACTAAATTTAAAATAAATTCAATCAACTTATGAAGTATATCACTCAATAACGCTAAAACGAAGTAAATTCATTTTGCATTTAAGAACTTAAATACATTTATTGATAAAACTTAAAAATTTTGAACTGCAACTATAAAATACTGACAGAAGTAATTACAGTCACAACTCAAAACGCTTCTTGTTAAGTTATTTTACTCGAAATGTCACTTGTTTAAGAACGAAACTAGCTTCACATTTTCAATAAATGCTCGTGTCTCCGTTAATAATACGTCTTAATTGGACTTATTATGCATCATTCAAGGTCATCTCACGCGACGTTAAGCAAACTTGATTTTACATGAATTATGCAAACACCTTCTTCCAAAAGATTTCTGTTAGTTAAATTAAATTTCCTTAATTAGCATTTACAGAACTTCAGACTGTAGTTTATTTTGAAAATTTATCATATGGTGCGTAAAATAACTAACTCCAGCTGCGTATTCTTTTTTTCAGAAAACGGCGGATTTTGAAGGAACTTTCTTGAAGATTGCAGTCGAAAGTTTAATAAGGATTAAAATTTTTTAGAATAGGCTTAATTAATAGAACATATTGCAAAAGAATCCGTAGATTATACTGTCAATCTTTTCAAAATAATCCTTTTCTCATACATAATAGAAACATAAATTTTCTTGAATTAACGATTCCTATTTGCTTTATAATACAAAGTTACATTATAATATAAAATCTGCTGAACTACGGAGCAATTTTTAGCTATACTAGTTTTTGTGAATTAATGTTCTCTTTTTATTGATTTAAAAACACTTTTAGTACGTCATTCAAAAGACTGCATCGAAATGATGTATCGGGTGGTTATAATTAAAGTTTTACTTTGAAATGGTTATAAAAGGAAAACTACTGTACCAAATGTTATCAAACTTGGTAATAGTTTAAAGAAGTTCCTAGAAATTTCTTTTCCTCCAAAATAGCTCAAACACTCAGTGCCAGAGGTGAAATAGTGCTGCATCAGTATTGTTCAGTAAAATAGAACATGATGACACCGGATAAAAACGTGTTTAATCGTTTTCTGAAACGTGTTACAAAGCAGGTTCAATGTGTTATCTCAAAAGCACTGTTTATGGGAAGTATCTAAACTATTTAGCAGAATTGAAAGATATGACACAGTGACATGTGCGTAATGTCGCTCCTGATAACTACTATTGAGAATGCTGTAATGCGATTTAGCTTGCTTTTTGAAAATGGTTGAATTCACATTGAACATGCTTTGTAACACGTTTCTGAAACAGTTAAAAACATTTTAAACCGGTGTCTTCATGTCCTATTTTAATTAACAATATTGATACAGCGCCATTTCATCCATGGTGATGAGGTTTTGAACATTTTGTTCAGGGGGGATAAAAGAAATTCTCATTACCTTTTTTAAAACTGTTACCAAGTTTGACAACATTTTATCTTGCAGTTTTCATTTTATCGCTATTTCAAAGTGGATCTTTAGTTATAATCAATCTGAAATTTCAAATCTTATTTCAAAATAGCATAAACTAGATTAATTATTTCTATATTATAATGGTATGATTCTGTTTTTAAATAAGATCTATTTATATAAGTTTGTAATTAGGCTTATGAATTCAAAAAAATATTTTAAGTTCTAAAAATTGCAAATTTTAAGTAATTGAGTAAAATTTCGTTGAGCACTTTCGCTGCTACCTACCGGTTTTGCATACCTATTTTGCTATACCTATTTTTTTTCCTTTTAAAACCGCCAAAACTCTTTTCTCGTTGAATTTAATTTGTAGAACATATAACAACGAAAAGTAATTATCATTTCCAGATATTTTGATCCAGAAATTAGTTTATTGGAATAGAGGGAATTTGAAAGCAGTATGATTACCGTCATAACGTTTATATTATATATATATTCTAGGAGAATATTTGCAAGTAAAAAAATACTATTCATTTTTTATTGTTTAAAAGGAATTTGTATTCTAATTATATAATATGTTCCAAATTTATTTTCTTAAAAGTTTAAAAAATACGTTGATATCTATATACTCCATTCTCTAACCCTTTTCACAACTGTGCAAACTACTACATAAAAGACTGAAAAAACCTGGTGTTGCCTAAAAGTAAGCCCCTTTTTTCTAGCTCGTTTTTTTTTAAAAAAAGGATGATTACAATTGTTCTTATTTGAAAACAAAAATAGAAAATAAATATGTAGCAATTTCAGAATAGGCAACAATTAATTCAGTATTTGTCAACTGTAAAGAAGAATTTTAGCACTGAAATTTATAAGAGAATACAGAGACTGTCAATACTACAGATTTCACTGCATTTGGTTTTAATCCTTTAAAAACAAAAGTATAATTTAAAGACATAATTGATTAATATTAATTCATTAATAGAAAGAAGTAAATACACCTGAATACCTGTCGAATGAAGAAAATTCACTCCATTAAACTCTTTGAATTTTTTTTATTTATTTTATAATAATTCATCTCAAAGAAGAGTTTTCTTCCCTCTGCAAAGATTACTTTTTATCTTTCACCTTCTGAAATTCATTTTTTCTCGCTAAATTTCCTCAGTAACATGGAAAAACGGAAGCTGTATTTACAGTTTCGTTTCTCATTCAAGACGGGTTTATCTTGTTTTCTGGTTCTCGAATTTTAGTTCGGCGGATATTTGCGGAAAAGAAATGTAAGAAGCTCTTAAGTTCTCTGAGAGAAAAAAAAACATTCTTTAAAACGAAAAAGCAGGAAAAGAAAACAAAAAAAAAATTGAAATTCTTCAAAGGGGAAGTTACAGGCAATGGAAGAAAACGTCCGTGACTGAACTAAGAAATAATTTGGGATAAGAAATAAAAACATGAAAAAAAAATCCGAAAAATTATTTAGCATCCTGAAACAAGATTATGATTGCAAATACTTTTGTAAGAAGTTCTGAAATATTTTCGATTTTCGTGCATACAAAACTTGAAGTACTTCTAATATCTGAATATACAATATATGATGCAATGGCTTCGCTAAGATATCTTTAATCTTGAGGAATAAGAACTCAGAAATGCTTCAAAAGTTTGAAGTAGATTTCAAAACAGTTTAGGCCATAATTAACTTTGCAGATATTCTACTGAATAATGTAAATTTGCATGCATATTTAACTACAATAAAATGTCCGATATCTGTATATACACGATAATATTCTTACGACTGCACTAAAAGTATTCATTCATCTAGAGAAATGAAAGTTTAAAAAATTCAAACATTTTTGACAAAATTTCAGTGATTACAATTATTTTTGAGAGGAGTTTTTTTTTAAATATCAAAATTTTCATGCCAGAAAATTTCAGCACACTTTTGTAATTTGTAATACATGAATGCTATATTAATCGAGTAATTCAGATTGTAATATTTCTACATGAAGCTTTGCTGAAAAATTTAATCCTGCAAAAAAAACTCGAGAAATATTTATCTGAAAGCACAAGAAATTCTGCAAGAAAACTTAATAGTAAGTTTATTGCACTTTTTTAAACATCTCTTATTACAGATTTTAAAAGAATCGGTATTAAATCTGCAATTAAGATATCAAACAATTATAAAAATGGCAAGAATCCAGATTTCAAGGTGCCACTTACAACTGAAATATTTTATATTTTCCAATGGCGCCACCATCTTTTTGGCTGTATTTTTAAAAAAAACGTCTTGTAAAAGACCTTTTTAATCCTATAATAACTTATTCTCGTTATATTAATTGAAAATTATGAATTAATCTTTATTTCTACTTCAAATACCAGAAATATTTATAATGAAAATTTAAATGATTTTGTTGTCGAAAATTCGGAACAACTTTTCTATAAAGAAATCATATGAATATTATTCATACGCAAATTTGACTTTCCAACAGATATTTTTTACATTCTTTTAAAATAAAACCGTGAGTATCTTTGAAAGCCGCTCTTAAATCCGAAAATTACTAATTCTGGCATGAAAAAAAAACTATCTAAGTTATTTATTGAGAATTATCTATTGGTCTACCATATTGCGTATATCATGAATTAGAACTATTTATTATGAATATTTAAATAACATACTAGTTAAAAATTAAAAACAGATTTACTGTAAACTGATAATATGAAACATAGTCAGTCAAAAACAGTTTTTTTATAAATGCTTTTACACTTAATCCTCTATCTTCGAATAGCAAAATCTATTTCATTTTATTGAAACAATTAATAATAACGATTATCCTTGAATCGTTAATTGAGGCTTTTAGTACTTTGTAATATCGAGTTAAGCTCCTTCAAAATTGGTTGATCCACATCAGTTAAATGTAATATTTGCAACTATCAGGTCAATTATTCTAAGGTTATTAACTTAGTGTTTTTTGACTTTTAAATTAATCCGAATGTCCTAAACTAGATAAAACTGAGTATTTCCACTATTAATTTCATAATTCTCAAACTCAATGTTATAAATCTCTAAATTTTGAATCACATTTTGATTCTTTGTTGCTGCTGGTATATTAATGAAAACGTATTTTAGAAATATGAAGGTTTTATCTTAATAATAACAAAGTTGTTTCGATGTATTAAATTTAATAAATTGAAAATAATTTGAATATAGAAATTGTTTCAAGTACTCTATTCAAACTTTTTCAATTATCCATTCGTTTCAAATATAAAAATTGAGCATTTTTTTATAATGCCATTTCCTAAAGCACGCACTCATGTGACATCTTACTGTGTTCATTTCTTACAGAATTATTGAATTTATTTGTTTGAAGAAGTATAAAACTACTTTGCTTCAATATATTTTTTCAGAATGAAATAAACTTTAAAAATGCCATTTGTCCCTATAATGCTGTATACTTGTATTTATACCGTCTTTTATTAAATTAGCATGCTCTTACTACTACATTGTTATTTATTTAACAATAGAATTTCGAATTACTTATCGTTCCTTTTCTGATTTGCATATTTCAATTTATTATTTGATTCTACTTTGTATCTATTTAAAGTCGCCATTTCATTCAATGCTTTCACAAATCAAATTGTTCCTAAAACAAAAGTCTTACCTATAGTCTGTTTGTTGCATCTACAGGATACATACCTTTATTACCAAGAGATGGAAAGAAAATAATAGAATGCTAATTTTATAGAAAGGAAATATCCTATTTATTCTGTTAAATATTCAGTTGAAACTGGTGAGTTACTAAAATTGAAGATACTCCTTTTTTTCTATGATATTTAATACTTTTATATTTATTACGAACAATTATTTGTCTCATCTTCATTCTTGCATTATTATGCTTCCTTGTAAATAATAATCTTTATATGATTGCTCTCTATAAAAATTAATAGCTGAGAAAAGGAGTTTAGCTCAGCAGGCTTATGTTTTAATATTTAGATGCGAATCGCATACTTATTACTTATGAATATTTTCATCATCTAAATATTCATCATATCTAATTCATCATCCTATGAATATTTTCATTTAATCATCTGTCATCCAACAGCACCCTGTCTCAAAATTTTGAAGTATCAGTAGGTTATCATGATAAGGCAAAAATGCAGGTACCACAAAAATTTATGACATAGCACTAAATGACATTATCAGCATGAGAATAGAAAGAAAAAGACTCAAATAGCTAGTTATAAAAAAAGTTTTTTGGTGTAAAATCGCGGGTGTTTTTTTTTTCAGGAAATATACCTATATAGATAAACTTGAAAAACAAAACGTTATCTAAATGTGAAATTTGATCCAAATCGTTAGAACCTTTTCTGAAATACACGAAATAAATTTATATGCATATACAAAAATTGCTCACTTAACCCTGCACCGGTCTCGCTCTATAAAGTCACGTAAAAGGTCGCGCGGATTACAATTGTAGTCCATTTTCAAATCAAAATAAAACTCCAAAATAATTAATCAACATTCTTTAATCAACTTTAAACATAACAAGGCACTTTTTAATTATTTTTTAAACATCAAACTCAAACATCAATTTCAATGATATCTAACATGAAAAAAATGCATATAAGTCCGAAGCCATAACTATTATTCCATCTCTAATACACTTAATGCAGGTCATGTATAGCCAGATACCAATATTTAGTTATAAAAAATATTTTTTTCCCACAAAATCACGTTTTTCAGTAAAGACATATAAATAAATTTTAAAAATTTATATTAAATTTAAAAGCAGAAATTTATTTAAACACAAAATTTGATCCAAATCGTTAGAGCCGTTTTGAGAGACACAAAATAAATATTATATATACATGCAGGAATTGCTAGATTAAAGATATAAGATTGAATTAAATTTATCTCATTAAATACTAAATTAAAATCCGCACTAAAATATTTGTCAATGATGATTGTACTCCTTCATATTTAGTTTTCATTTCCATCGAACATATATGATTAACAAATCGGGAGCAAAGCACAACATTAAACCATCCATAATTGAGTTTATGTGTTTATAATTAATTCATTGCGAGGATAAACGCTTAGGGTTTACTGGATTTCTCCGAAACGAACATTGATTAGTATTTCCGGCATCATTCTATTAAATTGCTTTAATCATATTCTGTCTGATTAGAAATCTAATGAATTGAAACTTTTGTTGCATAATTTACTTAATAGTCCTATGTAGTGCAAAGAATATTTCTTAAAATTCTTAAAATAAATACCAAAATGAATGCAACAAAATTAAAATAGAAAATTTTAATATTTAGAGAGCATCAAAGAAACAAAGAATTTTATCTTTTCATTCCTAAATGATAAGTTTATTTCGTTAAGGAAATCCTGATGTATTTGTTCAAAATGCTATTATCATTAATTTTTTTTTAAATCATCTACTTTCTATTTTTCTCAAATTATTTTATTGCTACTATAAACCTCTGGTTATAGTTTTAAACTAGTTTTTTCACAGATATTAAAGATTAAAATTTAAAGTATAAATGGAAGGTGGTGAAAGTGAGGTAAGAAATGAAGTAAATCCGAGGAAGTTTAAGCATCTTTGTCGCAAAGTCACAGCTTCTTTCTTCATGGAGGAAAATTTTAGGAGGATACCTGTGAGCTTATATAACTAACTACCAGGATCTGATATCGAGATAAAGAAATGGCTGGTCAACTACTCTGATTTGACTATGTTACAAATATTGACTTCTGAATATATGTATTAAAATGCAAAATTGGAACCCCTCCCCTGAATTTATTTAATTTTTCTTCTTTTGACGATTTATTTTCTTTTCTGAATAAAAATAGTTCATAGAGGAGGGACAACCCAAATTTAGACATGAAACACTTCCGGTTTGGTGACTGGTTCTCATCTCTGTGCAGGGCATGGTAACATAATGGTGTCGAGTGACCATTCGCCAATGACGAGGCGTACCTTCTACGAAAAGGTTTGTATTGTGATGGCCATAATAAATTATTCATAGCTCCCACCTCATTTATATCATGGCGATGATCGTTTCTCTTCTGGGACCCTCAATTGGAATTGAGTAACATAGATATTGTTACGAGTTAAAAGGCTTTAATATACAAATAGGAGTGATGAAATCCATTATATTAAATTTATATTTTAACAAAGTCCATCAAATACTGGTAAGAAATTCTGGAAATTAATACTTTTCATTACGAATTTATCCATATTTCTAAATCCTCATTCATCTACATTCCTTCTCGAGTCTCTTATTACAGATTGCAATTATATAAAAATTATTTATCTGAACTTACTGATCGACTTATAACATTTTTATATTAGTTCCTTATAAAATGTTATTCTCACAAATGTGGATAAATATCGTTAAAAACTCAAAGAAATTTTTTTTGAAAGTATAAGAAACCTTCTCAAGTCACAGATAAGGCATTATAGAATATACTAGTTACCCCCAATCTGCTCTACACTTACTTCATTTTATTTGGAAAATAATAATAAAAGCTAATTAAGTTATAATTACGTACTTAAGACATTCAGTGACAGAAGATGGCAAAAAAATGTGTTCTTTAAAAAAAAATGTATTATTTCTAAAAAATCATACAGAAAATAAAAATTTTATCATAGATCGTTAAGTAGGAGTCAAGAAATAAACAGTAAAACTTTTATCTACAGCAAAACCAAACTCCTTCCTGAATTAGATTCCAACTGCCTTTACGCCTATCTTCTACTTTAAGAAGATAGGCATCATGTACTTCTTAAAGCAAAATACTTCTAAATACGAAAAACAATAAAAACTATGCAGAAGTAAAAGTAGTTATGTACCTTTTTGAAAACATCTTTTCGTTATAAAGTATCAAAAGAGAGCCTGTTTCCAAAGAAATAAGATCTCTCTTACCCACATCTGTCTCTTTTTACTTCACCATTTTCAACAACGTGCGCAAAAATGTCTATCCTCAAAAATAAAGTTAAGTATTTCCGCTTTTTACATTAAATTTAATGTTGCATTTTAGCTGTCTAAATAAAACTTCCTGGCTCCTTTTTTTTATTCTAGTGCTTTTATTTTTTTCTGTTCCTTATGAACGACTAGTACTTAAGTGAGTTGGACATTAAGCAAATTGCTTAGAGAGCTATTGAGAGAAAAACTTTTATCACATTACTATAAATTATTGCTCTCTACTTAGACGAACCAACTCATATGCTGTTAATTGATGCTGTAAAGTCTGTGGTTGATGCATAGAGTTAAAGAGTCATTATTCTAAAATATTTCAGTGACCCATTTTTGGCTTAATACTTCAATTTAACTGAAAAATACTAATAATGAATAGTTCATATGAAAAAATTAATAATGGCTTTTATAATTAATATTTATTATTACAAAATGTCTTTGTAGGTGATGGACATGATTCACATGGTGTCACAGTTCTAGACATAAATAATCGTCGCTATTATTTCTCATACAATTAGATGTTGTCTTATACTGTTCGACAAAGTAATACTAGACGTAGTAAATGAAGAAAAGTATTGCATTTCTGGGACCACGGTGGTCTGGGGCTTCAGAGCTGGAACCGCAGTGCAAGTTGAATCTCTAGGGGCCAAACGTCCTCCAGCTGGGATGTCTTAAGAGCCAGCTCAAGTGTCCTCGTCATCTGACAGCAGTTCGAAATTGCCAAGTCGTCCCAAAATGCCCCTAGTGTTTATTTAAAACAGGGCGTTAACACAAGTAAACTAAAACTTGAATTGCAGCGTTAATGATTACATTAGATGTATATCACACGTATACAATCATTTTGTTGATTAAACAAAAACATACACAGCAACAATAAATTTAAAAAAACTATTTTTTGTTTGTAAATTCGATATTTATTTAATATCTAACTCATTCATAATTAAAGTCATGTGTGACAAATCAAATTCACTAAACTTATTTGAACTTAATATCTTTTTCGCACTTCAAACAGGAAAATACATTCTTCACACAATGTACAAAACAGCATACAAATAAATATTACATGACAGGTAGATTTTTTTCTTATGTAATTATAAAATGAACCAAACGGAATAAATTAAATGAAAGTAAATATTTTAACAACTTACAGAAAAGGAAAAATTTTACTTTAAAAAAAATACAGTTTTTGCATATTTTTATTAAAAAAAATAATTTAAAGCGTTAGTTATATTTTCTTGGTAAAAAGTATTTCGAGACGTTAAAAGAAATAACATAATATACGAAACTGAAGCCGCATCATTTCAAGTTTTCAATCTTTGGATGTCTTTAATACTTTAATGAAAAGAAAATGCAAATTGATTTTTGTTGTTTAAATTTTCTTGGAGTTTTAAAAACTTTTTTAAATTTGTAAATATAAAGCATCGGTTTTATTTTAATTTCTAATATCAAAAACGTTAAGTTCATTCAGAACTAATTAGCTATTTTTTTAGGAATAACGTAATATTAGGAAAAGACAGAAAACTAATCTATAAAGACAGTTATACTCATTAAAATATTTGAGATTATTTTTTTACAACTAGAATGTATTTCAATTGTCAGAAATTCTGACTAGGAATTTATATCTATATCCATGTTTAAAATCCTTTTGTGTTTGATTTTTTTTTTGAAACTCTACAAGATAAAGAAATGAAGTATGAAGTTTCAAAAACAAAATTTGATGTGATGATTTTATCATCATCATATCTGAAATTCACCAACTGGATATATCATTCTCTTCATCATTGTACCCATGAACTTAATAACTGAATCAAGCAAAATACAGATGAAATGTAACATATTTTTTTTATTACTAAAATTGTAGGCAAATATATTCCTTTCATTACGTGGGGCGAATTTCTGGTACTTTTTTGTCAGTAAGAACTTTAATATGAAATTTGAAAAATTAACAATGTTAGAAAATTAAATTTTAGCAAATAATAATGAAATAAGATTAAAGATATGCGACAAATTCGGAATTAAATCTGTCAAAGAATAGATGAAGTTCTGTCGGTTCGAGTACATGAAAACACTATTACTAAAATACGCAGGAAGGAAGATTATTGCATAGAAAATTTCAATAAAATTATAGATATGCATCAACCTTTAGATCCCATAGACCAACAAGAAAGGAATCAAAAATGTATATCTGGTTTTTTAAACAAACAAAATAATTTTTAAGCATTGTGGAAATGCACGAGAATACCAAGCGGCCTTTACTCCCGTTGGTTTCTTTTTTAAATAGCGGAGTGGTCTACCGAAAACTTCTCGCTTATAGCTTAATGAAGGTGTTACCCTTTACCCACGTATAAAATTACAGATGCTCTGCAAGGCCATGAACTCCACGATAGCACAGAATTTCATTTTCACAATAGAGAAATAGGTGCTTCAAAGTATGCACTAGGTGCTTCAAAGTTTGCACCTAAATACTAACCTCAGGTCATTGCTGGGCTGTAACTAAGACAGCTCGACCTTTGGTGTACATTTAGCTTCTTTACTGAATCTAGTTTGCAATCATTGGTCATTAATCAAAAATGCAGTTACTAGAAAATCAAATATAAATTTCTTGCTCTTTTTCCAGACAGATTGAAATGAAACTTAAAAATACAATTGTAATCCCAAGATCATAAATCAAATTTCATTTATTTAATCTTTGTTCTTTTGAGTTATCACTTTTAAATGCATGAGAAAGACTACAGATACCCACATTTTGATGGATCTGATTCAAAATTCAATACAAATCTAGATTTTAGATTATAAAACTCTTTAATAAATTTTATTCTTTTAGCTTTGGTTGTTTTATGGTTATTGTGTTGACTTATGCTTGGACAACCAGACATACAGACTTCCTTCCTCCTATTGGGTTAGTCGGAAAGTAATTTCTTTTTTTTATGAAAATGAAAGACAATTTTCTTATAATGAACAAATATTTCATTAAATTATATATTCGCCATTCTGGCCCAATACCTTTTGCCATCTTTCTGGTAGTAGCATGTTTCCACACTCATAAAATTTTTGGTCTTTGCTGGCAAAAAACTGATCGAGGTGGTTTTTGACTTCCTCATTTGAAGTGAAGGTTTTACTGTCTAAAAAATTTTGTAGTGACTGGAACAAATAATTATCCGAAGGTGCCAGATCTGGAGAATGGTGGGTATGGCATTGTATCCCATTCAAGATGTAAAAGCTTTTGGCGAGTGACGAAACTTGTATGAGGTCTCACATTATCTTGGTAGAGCACTGCACCTTTTCTGCTGAAGTGCATCATTCAGTTTGCCCAGCTGATGTCAAACTGAATGATGCACTTCCGAATTAATTGTTGTGTTATCCGGTAAAAGTAAAAAACGATTCCTCTGAAATCCCACCAGACAGCATCACCTTTTTTTGATGGATATTGGCTTTGGAAATGCTTTGAGCCAGTTCATCTCTTATGCTCCATGATCTCAACCCATTTTTCGTCCCCAGTAATGATGCGCTTCAAAACTGAATCATTTTCATGACGTTTAAGAAGCGAATCACAGGCCTCCACGCGACGACACAAATTTCTCTCCGTGAGGAAATGGGAAACCCATAAATCGAGCTTCGAGGTTAAACCCAGGCTTTTCAAGTGGTCATAAACAGCTGAATTTGATAAACTTAACCTCTTACCTATCTCACTTGTCGTTATTCGCCAGTTTGCATAAAATAATGCCTTTATTGCGTCTTTATCAACTTCAACCGACCTTCCAGAACGTGGTACATCTTCAACATCAAAATTACTGGATCAAAATTTTGTAAGCCAGTTTTGGCTCTGCTGTACTGTCAACACATCTTCTCCATACACATCGGTTAATTTCTTTTTTGCTTGAACAGCATTTTTACATTTTCTATAGTAAAGGAGTAAAATAGGATGAAAATACTGTTTATTGCTCTCCATATTTAAAAGGGTACTAACCAAAAATTACTGCTTAGAATCAATTGGACTTTTTCCACACACACGATTATGCGGCTTAAGTGTGAAACTGGGTGTAAAAAACACAATTAAATCCTCTGTTGTGAAAAAACGAAATTACTTTCCGAACCCAATAATATGCTTCATTCAACATCTGAATCTAGCTTGATGTTAAATCAATACATAAAATTTCATCCTGTTGTTCTTGTTTCTTATGGTCATCTCCCATTAGACATGCCCTCAGTTACGAAGACAGCGATTTAAGCAGATAGGGTGCGTCTCCTCTTTTGAGTAGCTCCAGCTAGGGCCAAGAATAAGATTTTGCCCCTCACCTATCACTCTTTCGCTTGCATAGCCCCTTTTTACAGCAGGGCACATTCACACATCTCAGATACAACAGAGGTAGTACAGCCATGCCCGAACCGGAACTCGAACCCAGGACTCCTAGATCACAGAGAAAATGCTCCACTCCTCTGCCAGGACGTTGGCTAAAATTCTTCCTTAAATTTCATTCTTCCAGCTAAAAGAATTTTGGAATTATCGAGTTCACAGATGAAAGGGCAGTCAAACATAATTCCAAAAATGCCTTTTTTGGATTTGGAGAACCCGGAAACGTCGATGTTCCTGAAAACATTCTGCTCTAATTCTCTTTTCATAATTCGTACACAAAAAAAAATATTTAAAACTAAACTCTGCCGTGCAAAAAAGTACAAATTAAAATCTAAAATTCTTCAGCATTCGAAACATAAAATATACATTCTGCTTCTCTTCTAAATTGATTAAATTTTTCTTCAATTAATTTTAACATCTCAAACATTGCCTAGGCAGAAAAGTAAATTCTCAATTTGATTTATTCTTAGAACTGAAAGTAATGTTCCAGGTAGAAAATAAAATGTTTCTTTATATGTTTCGCTCTCTAATTAAAGAATAGCAACAAAAAAAATGTTTACCAAGGTAAATAATAAGTTAAGTAAATGATTTGGAAACTTATAATTTTTTTTCCTCAACATCTTTGGGGACTTTGAAATCAAGAAACAAAATTAATGCATTCGAATTCCTATTGAAAAGAAAAAGGCACAGATCATTATAAATTTTCTTACTTGAAAGAAATTAATTAAATAAGCAACCATACCTTTGTGGGAGAAGGGTCATCTGAGAATGGATAAAAATTCAGTTTTTAAAAATATTTTAAGGTAACAAAAGTATGCAATGGGAAAAAAGGAGGAAAAAAATACATGATCAACTAACAGCATTAAAATGCTGAACATTTTTTGACCGGTTCTTCGTTGGAGATTTAGAAAAAATAAATATTTCGTTTCGCTAAATTAAAGATGCACGGACTTATTTTTTTAATGGTCATTTACTTTTAACGATCAAAGATGAAACTAAGAGTTAATATTACTTATCAGCGTGTTCAGTATCTCTCTTGCGCTTGATTACATGGTTTTATGTTTCATTTATTGCAAACCAAAATCAACTGTAGAAAAGTTTTAATTAAACCCATTAATGGTTTCCGCAATTTAATTGAAAACGTATCCAATTACTGAAAATAAGGGAATAAAAGCTGCTTTTTATTGAATAATACATTTTTTATCTTCTTTAAAAAAAGATTAATGACATAATCTCAATTCATAAATAACCGAGAACAATTATTAAGATAGTTAAAAAATTAATTACTAAGTATTTTTAACTATCTTATTTTAATAAGTACTCTCCACTGGAAGTAAAAGAATCACGTTATACCTTTCAGAAATTAAAACGGTGAATGACGCTATTATGACATTGATTATTATCTTTAATTCAGCTCATTGCTCTAATGACGTAATGTATCAATCTATAAGATAACTTGTTTGCTAAAATGAGTGTATCTTCTGAAAAAGCATCACATAAATAAACGTAATGGAGATTGCAAGTTTGATAATCTTAGAGCTATTAGGAATTAATTGCTCTTACTGTCATTATTTTCAATAAATCTCATTGATTAATGGAACATAAGAACTGTAAATCACTATGGAAGATGTATTTGAACAAAATTTTCAGATAATGAGAAAATCATGATTTTATTAATTTTAATCACTTGAGTAATATAGGCTTGTTAGGAAACAACACAAGAACGTCATAATTTTGAATCCCTATCTGATGACTATGTTGACACCTGAGATGGTACACGGCTCTTTTCAATCTTTTTTGCCACATCTTCGAGAGGTCATTAGACAAACGACGGAATTCTAACAACGATCGGTATTCGAATGAATCCTGGTTTTAGTTTTTGAGATATATGAAAATCTCAAACGCTCAATTAAATCTTCAGTGATTTTTTTTAAATGCATAATTTTTTAAAAGATTTGATTGATAAAGAAGATGTTATTGATAAGTGAAGCCATAATACTGATTCTCCATCCCGTCCTGGGGCACTCGGAAATAAATATTAAATGACCAGTCCACCGCTACAACAACACTGGAGGGAACTGGGGCTGAGTTCTAAGGGCCCTCACTGGCCACGGTACAACCCTACCAGTAGGAAGTACGTCCCGTCATCGATAGGCAGATCCCCCACCTTTTGTGTATCCATCAGGTTGGCGAGATCCAACCACCATGCTGGAAGCATCTCGTCCTCAATTACGAGGTGGCCCCGAGGGTTTATTGATAAATAAAAAAGGATATCATATGCTGATTTAAGAAAATTCATTTACAAATAGTATATTATTGTTTCAAAAAGAACGATTCTTCTGAAACTGAAACAATCCACAATACTAATGTGTTTTTTCAGAATAAAATACATTTTTTTTGTTATGCTGATTAAACAAAAAATAAAGAGTTAAAGTTACTTAAATCGGCTAATGAAAGTGTTAAAAGAAAAATCCTGTGGAATAAAAATATTTATAAATATTTTTATAACAGCCCAATATTCTTCTGAGGCTTAGTGATTACTGCGAAACGCATCAGGCATTGTCGATTATTCTGTCGCTTGACGAAGCAAGAGCAGAATGCCCACTAAAAAAGAAGTCAAGATATCGTCGTCCAATCATCAATAATCTGAGGAGCATAGCTGAAGTCTTCTGACGCAGAAAATAGGAACGATTCCTTATTCTTCCTGATCTGTCGATTGCTGGATTCAGATTGCGAATTACCGCTGAAAGAATTGAGTACCACATTTCTCTGCGCTTGTCAAAGACAGATAAGTTGTCTTTGATGATAATAAAAAAATGTAATCCCCTGAAATGGTTTGAGTGCTTTTTTCCTCCTACATTGCTTTCTTTTTTTTTCACTTTTGAATTGAGACATTTTATGAATATGTTAATCTCCGAAAATTCATTGCTTCCTGTAGGTAGTTTTGAGCAAAATAATCAATTCGAGTGAAGTTTCATTTTCATCGGTTTTTAAAGAAATAATTCGATTCTTTTTATTTTGCCTTGCGTTCCTGATTCGGAAGGAAGAATTTTTGTGTTCTTAGGATAGATGAGCATCTTTCGTAAAAGTCCTAAATAAACTTTGATTTCTTTCTTTATACAGCTCGAAAGGGATAATAAATAAAAAAATACGGAATTCTATTAATATTTTGATTTTTTATTATTCACAAATATACAAGTGAAGGAATTTCTAAAAACATTATTGGTAAATATTAATGATAGAATAATTTCTACTTATTACAATGACTAGGTGTAACTTTTATATCATACTCGTTGATATACCAGGCTTTGCTTGGATTTTTAAATACTTTCTTGAATATTATTTTAAATTTAAATACTAATTCTGTATATCCTCTGATAATAAAGGGGTGTGTGAGAGAATGTGTGCGTGTGTTGGCAGATATATATCTTGAAAGGTAAGAATGAGAATCTTGAAGCAATTGTTTTGAAATTTTAATCTGAATGTTACCGTTTTACAGATATATCTTCCGAAAGTATAGTTACACAATGAATTTTATACCTTGCCAAAATTTTGAAAATTGATATTTTAATGATACCAATTTCATAGTCGAACACGTTTCTGACAAATTTTGGCTGTTTTTTTTAATTCTTTTTTTAGCCTGACTTGCGACAATGGATTACATTGTTACCCTAAAATTAAAGATTTTTTTTGTTGTTCCGTGAAGCATGATTTACTTCCACTATTGAAAGTTAAAGAAGAAACATTCAGTTTAATAGCTGTATAATTCACAAGATGAAACTAAAATTAAGGTTAGAATAATAGGCCATTTAAGAAATAAACGAGCCGAACTTTTTGATTTTTAATGACATTATGATGCCATGGGGTTGCCTCTGTTAGAAAGATTCCTGTACAAAATAAATATAGCTTTATCAAGACAATTAAAGCTGAAAAAAATATTTAATGAATGATAGTTTAGCAGAATCAGGGATATCAAGTGTTATCTAGACAATTTATATAAAATTGAATAAATCTGTTGTCACAAGAGAGACTGTCTCCGATGGCTCCGAAGTTAATGTAAGGAACAAAATCATTTTGCTGTACCACATCAACAGATTGACTGTTCTTAGGCTTTTGCTGTCTGCAAACGTAGGAAAATGAAAAGTATGTTAACACTTTCCTCCGATTCTTTCAGGCATCGCTTAATATCCACTTTAAGCCATTCAAAATTACAAAACATATGAAATAGAAATGTAAAATAATTTGAGTAGAATAGATATGAGTCATTATTATTGCATTTCAAAGTTACCTGCGTTGTATTCTAAAAGATTTAATAAATTCTGAAAAAAAAGTTGCAAAGAAAGGAATTTCGTATCGCTGAAAGATATTTTTAGAAAATAGAAATTTGAATTTTTAGATCATACCAAACTATTTCTCGCTACACAATCTATTTCTAATTTACCGATATACAGAAAAATTTCGGTATTCATTAATTATTTGAATATTAAGTTATATTTCTCTTCGGAAAGTTAGCATATTTTTTTTCTCTTTACTCAAGAATAAGCATGCGAAGTTTGATTTAAACCAGTTCAATTGTTGATGAAATGTGGAACAGACATATATATTGAAACATTCTCCTGTCTTATTCATGATTAGCAAGGATTTCCCGACAGCTGATCACTACCTATTAACGCTTCCATTGTTAAACGTCGCCAGCTTTCAAGATGCTGAATATCCTTATCTTTGACTGTTCGCATCTGGTCATTAGACCACACAGGAAGTTCATTGTTGGGATGGGACCTGTCGCTTTTTCAAAGGAAAGTCACTTTGTGATGGAATCGCTGACACGTGTTCTAGGGCGGAATGGCTAGGACGCGTCATTGATAGACAGTCAAATGCCAGCGAAAGACAGCGGCGATAATTGAGGAAAATTTTTGCTGGATGATTGGCCGATGGAAAGCTGATTTGGGCGAATGGTTTTTGCAGAGGTGGACTTTGGAAAGCGACAAGTACCGGTTGTGCCGGAGAGGAGAGAGACCTTTGGAATTACGGACTGTGTATTCGACGCTCCACCCTGGAAGCGGTTCTGGCTAACACCCTGTTAGCCTCTTGTGACGGTTTTTTTCCCCTTGGAATTAATGAAGAATTCTTTTCCTGAATAGTTTTCACGATAGACCTGCAACCTACAAGTGTTGTGTAAATAGCGAATATTTAATCTAGATTAGAACAATTAGTTCTCCTGTAAAAGTATAAGGCTGTAAATAAAATATTTAGCCTCAATTCCACTCTCTTATTTGATAGGTAACGATCAAGTCATTACAATATTATATTATACAGATAGATAGATACAATGACTTATTTATATTAAGATAGCGATATAACAATTCTGTATATAATGGAATAAATGTGGATAGGCGAGGTTTCAAAATTAGTCCAATGCAGACTTATAAACTTTCACAATTTTTTTCAGAACAAATATATCAATCGAAGATTAATTACTATATTTTGAAAGAATCTGGAACATCATTGACTATCAATAATCTAGATGGTGAGCATATTGTGCCGTATTATTTAATCACACGAGATAAAAGGGCATGGAGACTTTTTTGGGTAAGAAAAATCCCTCGATATCCTGACACTTGATTCTTTAAAACTTTGGAAATAATTTTAAAACTAACTGGAAATTTTTTTTATTCATTACATTCCATGAACAACTTTCTTACTCCAAATTTTTACTTATTGCCAAGAATTTCAGGTTCTAATTTAGTAACTGAAGATTTAAATGACATACCATTATCTGTAACAAACTCATACTGGTCCTACTAAAATCTCCATGTTTAACTAAAAAGATTCAGAAAGCAGCTGTTGTCAGATCCTTAGTTCCCGACCCCTAAAAAATTGGGAGAAACCAGCTTAGCAATTAATTATTTCATTGTCTAAATATGAGCAAGTAATATAAACAAAAAAATTAAAGTCAATTTCTACTTACGTAAACAGAGAAAAACTTTATTTTAGTTGCTTTTTCTTAAATATTTACAATTATGGTAATGGCAGAATCACAATATTAAGTGGCAAAATAGAAAGCAAATTTTCATGCAATTTTCCATTTTCTTTTCTATATAAATCTATATAATTTTCGTTTCTAATTTATAAAGCTGATGGTGGTCTATAATTTCTCACCCCAAGAATTGAACTTTCATTCTTCACCTTCACGTGAAAAATATTAAAATCCTTGCATTTTACCTATTGAGCTACCGCTTGTTGATTTCAGTTATTATTATAAACTGCTAAAATATGTAAATTATTAATATTATATTATATATACAATAAAATGCAATACAAAATACTATAAAATGTATCAATGAATTAATATCTGAAAAAAAACTGCATTAACATCAAATGTCATCCACTACAAGTTTTAAAAAACGTATTTGAATTTGAGTGGATGAATAAAAAGTATTTTATTAGCGATAGAAAATTTTAACAAATAAATAAATTTATTATATATTATATATAGGGATAGTGTGAACTGTTAGTAGGAATGGAAAAAGAGATTGACTTCATAAAATAACTAAATGAGGCACAATTTAATTTTGTTATTGTTTTTTCATTGCTTACTTTTGATTCACTAATGAAGTTGTTAGAAAACATTCATGCATATATTCATGCGCATTATATCCATTAAAAGACAAAATTATCTAATATTACCTTGAATTTTTATTTCTGGATATTTTTCTGCAATTTTGAAACGTAATTGCAAACATTATTGGGTACACTATTTACATTAAATTATATCGACACTTAATGCATATATAACGGTTATCGCTTCATAGGATGTATGGGCGTTAATATAACGGTATGCAAATGAGATATAACATGCCATTCTACATATGACGCGCATTATTACTGCATATACTATAAAAGGACAGATGATGATTAGAACCATTTATAGCTTCTGTTGGACTGAAATTGCAGTACTTATACATAATGAGTTTTAATAAAGTATTCTGACAACTCTCCTGATTGTCCTTGGAGGAGACATTATGTTTAGACATTTCGCTAATTTTTGGAGTATAGTTACATTAAGTTATTTAGCCAAAGTATGATGCTACATTTACTTTAAATCATTTTGAGTGGATGTCAGGCACTTTTGTTTCATTAACATGTGTATACCTAAATTAGAAAGTTGCTGACTACAGTACCCATATTAAAAGTAAATCACAGCATGCATATACACTAAGATTAATAGAAATATTGGTGAATTTCGGCAGTTTAAAATTTTGAGAAAATTTCACTGGTTTCAATTACGTTATGGTACTGATTTGGCTCGCACAGAAACACATGATGTTTAATCTACTTATCAGTTATAGAAGTCTATGATTCTTTTAAAATAATATACGACTAATTAATATTATATGACTGCTAAATGATAAAAAGCTGTAAACATAATATTGATTGTATTTTCTTACATTTTAATAATAATTTTATGGAAAGTTAAATCTTTACCTTCAGTTTCTGAATTTAAATTTCGTGAAAATTCTGATTTAGGACTTCATTTATAATATATTTTTTAACTTTGGAATTTTCTTTTTCAAGAAATCGTATTGTTTTTGAATAGATAATCTTAATAAAAAGTGTTTTCCCCCTAATTTGATACATTTTTATCTCTTGATACAATATTTTGCCTTAACTATGATACAAGATTAGTTATTCTAATCAGTTAGACTAAAAATAAATTTTTGCCAAATTATATGCAATATTTATTGTAATATTTTTTCTTAACTGGAAAAACCCAGATAAAAAACAATTATTCTTAGTTAAATTTAAAAGTAAACAGCATTTCTTTGAAAAATGTGGGGGGGTGGGAGTTTAATTGATTCGATTGAAAAGACCAAAGTAAGAACCTTCTTTTCTCTTATCAAAATAAATAAGTGACTTAATTAGTAACAAGTAATATAGAAAAATTCAATTCCTGCTTAAGTCAACAAAGAAAATTTTTATTTTAGTTACTTTTTATTATATATTAATCAAAAAAATTTATTAAGTATAAAAAAACTGATTTCCGCAAGAATTGAGCTCGCATTCATCACCTTCACTTGGTAAATACTGAAAATACTTGCATTTTATCGATTGAGCTACCCATTGTTGATTTCAGTTTTCATTACAAAGTGCTAAAATTCTATTTAAAGTATTAAAAATTAATTTAATTTAATTAATGAATTCATATTTGAAAGAAAAACTGTATTAACATCAAGTGTCATCCACTATAAGCTTTAAAAAATGTATCTGAATTTGTGTGGATGAATAAGAAGTATTTTATTAAACGATTAAAAATCTGAACAAGATATATAAATAAACAAATATAGGGATATAATATATAAATAGGGAGAGGGTGAACTAATAGTAGGAATTGAAAAAGAATATTTTACTAAGATTTATAACCAACTCTAGAAAATTTGAGAGAATCGTATCAAAGCTAGCAATTCATATCGTCGTCATAATATCCTTTTGAAATTCCCGTCAAGGTATTTATAATTTATTCTCCACTATTCAAAATGGTGATATCTATGTCTGGGATTTAAATCGATATAATCATTTTCATGCCTTGATATCTAAAAAACCCGTATTATGGACTGATTAGCTTATCGATTTTTAAACAGGGTGATTCGCAAACAAATTATTGGTATCCATATCTTTGAAAAACAAAAAAATAGTTTTCATAAATTTGTCTCAAGCCGCAGTTATGGGAATTATTTACAAATTCAGAAAATTATTATTTTCGGATTTGTTTCCTTCGGTCTTGAGCCAAAGATGCAAAAGTTAAAATAGTTTCCTATTGAACTCTTTGTCAAAGCAAAACAAGTATTTTTTGGCGAAACTCTAAGCGGATTTTATTACTCTGCAGAGAAAAGTTGGAAAAATATGATAAATAATAGTAGTAGGTAATAATATTGTTTGTAACATTGAAAGAAAGTAAATGAAAATACTAAAACACATGTAAAAAATATATCAAAACTATATAAACAGAGCCTACATTCTAAACGTGACTTAGTAATTTATTTTTAAAGCGTTAGAAAAAATTATGGGATGAATAAATACATTTTTTGCTATATTCCGAGTTCATAAAATTATTGCTGAAAAATTATAGACTATTTTTATGCCGATACATATTCTTGTTATTTATATTTAATAAAATATGGTGCGGCTATCAAATAGCTTTCCCTGTTTGGAGGTATTTGTAGCTAAAATTAAAGACTGGAATGTAAACAAATTGTATCTGGAAGAAACAAGGATAATGATTTAAGCAAATAAAATGTCACCAATAAAGTATTTTATACACAAAGAAGTTTTTTGCATTAAAAATGTTGTAGTTGAAACAGAGTATATAAGATTTGATAATAAAATATTATCCTAGAGTTTTATACAATATATTATCATTTCTGCATGCCTATTTTTTAATACTTGATCATTAATGAAATTTCTTATAGTCCATTTTCTGTTTATTTATTGTAATTATTGTATCGGATTTGCACAGACAGCAGGCAAATTTCTTATATTTATAGCTATTATATAGTATTAATTATCTTTCTAATATTATATCATTTTGTCTCTTATATTATTTAAATATATTTACGAATTCATCTTCGCTCACCATCTGCAAACTGCATAAGAAATTTGGTTTAATTCTGTTTCTTTTCTTCTTATTCCATGTCTCTCCAAGCAGGACACTTTTTTTATGGCTGAACTGCATTCTTAATAATTTAAGTTAAAATGTTCCGCCATTCTGTGAATATGACCTATGTAGAAGACTGTGAATTTCAGTATTTTTAACCTAACAATTTCCGAGATTCTTAGAATTACCATCCATTGATTGACAGATCCTTATAGAAACAATTATTGAAATGATCCTGAAAGTATTCAAAGCTTTGAAACGGTTAGTTGCAGTCTCAGAAAAACAGAAATTGAAGCTTTGTTCAAAATGTTTGTGCACAAGATTTATTTTAGTGAATATGTTTTATGGGAAACCTTTAACAGTAAAACAATTTAGAGTTTGTAGCTTTCCACTGTTACATTCATTGACTCAATTGCAATAAAATATTGTTAAAATATAACTTTCTACTTCGTTTTAAAGCATTTTACCAACTGGAATAATATATCTATCTTTAATGTCTCAAATATTAGCTGTTTGGCGACTACATACATGAGCAGAATGTTCAGAAGAAAACTCAGAAATATGGAGATATCCATTCAATTTTTCCTATGAAGAAGCACCCTGGACTTCATAGCTATTTGTTACCTTCATTAGTTTTATTTCTTTACAATCAGATTATATATATGTATGTATATATATATTGGTTCTTCTCACAATATCTTGGCATATGATTCAAGATATTGTGAATTAAACCCATCATCAATCCATGAACAAGAATGGCTGAAAAGAGTCGCTAGCAACCTTCACTCCTGGCAAAAAAATCTACAGGATAATTAAATTTATCGGTGATTATAGAGACCTATTCTTGGCACCCTGTATCTCAACATCATGTATCATTCTCGCAAGGAATAATGGAAAAACAAGCGCCACAGTCTTTTCATACATTTACATACATTAATTTCAATCAAACAGAGTTTCTCTTCCTTTTTATTGACCAAATTATTTTTCATATGATTTTTATGACTGCATCCTCATCTACTGTGTCGTGATAATAAGTGAACACAGAAGTCCTGTATATTTTCACACACTTTATATTTCTGCAAATTATTATTCTAAATAGTTTTAAAAGTTGAAAATCTTTCTAAACGGTTTCATCTCAATATAATTTCTTATATGCTTGTTAATTCTGTACATAGTCATTTCTTCTACTGTAAATCATTGGTATTTAAAATAAATTCCCGTAATATGCCCACCAAACCGTTCAGAGACCAAAATGGTCAAGGATACGGAGATACGAGAAGGCGTTCTCTTCTATGTATAGGTTAATGACATTCGTTCAACATTTCTACTTTCTTTGGCAATGATCTTCCACATTTTAATTAATTAAAGTAATTTTCTGCTTTCAGATATAATATTAAACAATTCAGATGCAGAGAAGCGGTATTATTAACTAATGTAAAAAACAAATCCGCTCAAACAAAGCTTCAAATACACTTTTAATAAGAAATAGAAAAAATTATATAAAAACGAGAATTTTCGTTATATAAAGATATTTCATCTTATTTCATAAATTTAATCCAATCAAAGCTATGAAAATAAGCCCTATTATTACTTTGTCTTCAAATAAATTTAGAAACTGTAAAATGGAAAAATAAAGATTTAGAGTAGAATGTGGCATGTAGGATTAATTTGCTTAAACTTTTACTAGTTTATATACTAAGATAATGTTCCTTAATTGTAATAATTAAGCAGTCTCGAACTTAGAGCGATAAATTTCGCTACATTTTAGAAACGTAAAATTACTCGAAAGCTTTACTTAACTCCGTCACATTACTCGTAGAAATGTTGAAAAATTTAATAAATGGAACTTTAATCATTCACAACGCGGCTTGAATATATATAATATAATTCATCAAGTCTTAATTTCTACATGGTAGAGTAGAATGAAGACAGCATCCTTAGACGTTAGATATAATAAAGCGTAACAACTGACTATTTTAATGCTAGTTCTAAATTCAACTGTTAATAGTCTTAATTTACGAATGCAGAAAATGAAAGCATAATATTCTCATTTATTCACGAACAGCGAAATTTTCTTATTTCCGTAAGTTATTTATGTAAGAAGTACTGAACACAAAATGTTTGAATTTTGGAGAAGTACTCGCAAAAATAATGCAATAAATAATTAGAAGATTACGTTATAGCAAATGTGAAACAAAAATTGTTCTTTAATGAACAAAATTTCTACAATGGTAGTGAATAAATAACTAAATATTAATATGCATCTTTAGTTCATCCAAGAATATATTATTCCCTTAAAGCTCTTCTATTTATCATAGAATTTCATTTAAGTCCTCTGCTTAGTATGTCTTCAGTATTAATTAATAAAATGCCCCTTTATTAAGCTATAAAGAAATCTGAATAACTAAAAGTGTATTACTAAAGTATTTACATGCTTTTACATGAAGTGAAGTATTTACATGCTTTACTTACATAAATTCGAAATATCTTTTTCCTTCTCTTTGCATTTAAAATATGCATGTCTAAATTAAGTTAGCTGGAAAGTTGAAAACTAAATGATTAAAATTAAAATAATGAAAATTAGCATTAGGGTTCTCAAGACTAATTTAATAAATAACTTTCTTTACTAAACATAAAATTTTATGTTAAATTTATAATTTAAATGTCAATTTTTGCATTATTCTGACAATAAATATTGAAATCATGATAACTATCGAATGATATTTTAATTATTATTATTTACACAATTTCGGGTTCATATTTTATCCATTCAGAAATACTTTTAATCTGTATTTCATATGTAATAAAATTACAATATTACAGCGGTTAGATTCGTCACTTATTTAGGAACACTAACTGCAATCAAAAGTAACGAATTATTTCCGAAATATAAAAAGCAATTATTTGCATATAACACACATGTTTACTTTTGCTTATACCACATAGTGCAATGACCCTGTAGTTTAGTTATATTAACGTCCCGTTTTAAAGCAACACGAGGGCTATTTTGGGACGGACTTCGTAATTCTGAACCACGGTCAGATGACGAGGACGACACCTGAACTGGCACCCCCCTCTCCACACCACGCCACACCACACCAGCGGGAGGACATTTGGCCTGACAGATTTAAAGTGCAACAGACCCCCTCACACGGTGGAATCGAGTCTCGAACCTGAAACCCTCCGGTTCCGAAGACGAGACTTTACCATCGGGCCACCGCGGCCCCGTAATGAGCCCGTAAATTTATCATGTAACTATGGCATTTAGTGGAAGAAACTGATTACCTTAATCTTTGAATTACGGGATAGATTAAATCTCTATTATTTTATATTTTATATCTTAACATTATTAAATCTCTTATTATTTTATGTTTTCAATAAATAAGCTTAAATAATGTTCACACTTTTCAAATATTTGAAATATGATATATCACATTCCTTTCAACCACCAATCTGGTAAACTATTTCTATAATCCTGCATTTGTTTTAAATTTGATGATTAAACATATATAATCGATTTGAGGTGTAAATTTGTATTCTTGGTGATTGGAGAAGAGATTGATTACCACCATGAGATCAATGACGTCTAAAATGTTTAAATTGTAACATCTGTTTCTATCCATTTGAAGATGAAAATTCTGAGGCTAATATTTCTTCTAACGCTTTAAAAAAATTCTCAAAAAGTATTATATAATCATATATAATTTTAAATCCTTACATATGTAGTTTTTAGAAAAAGAATTCCATTTTACATACATAGTGATTAATATCTCTGCTTTATTTCAAAACGGAAATTCAGAAACTTTAAAAGCATTTTTTTTTTCATTCCGAAAAAGATAAATTATGTTAAAACAGAAAACGATCAAAGCAAACAATTGGGTTTTTTAAATAAATATATCTTATTCAAGAAAATAATTAAGTATTTTCAATTAATATATAAAATTTATGAATTATCAAACTCATACTGGGACATAATTTCAAATGGAAAACAAATTAGTGTTTATCAGAGATTTCTGTACGATTCAAAAAATTCCTTTATCAAGATTTCAAAAAAACATTAAACATAACGTTATTGTTATATCAAAATATATTTCAGGAATCACAAACAACAATGCATACCGAATTGTAATATGAAGTCTGAAACCCAAACCTACATATTGCATTTGACGAACAATATCCTATCACATACAATAGCTTCAGAACATATGTTGATAAGGAATATAAGCTCTAAAATAGCATCAATAACATGTTTTTATAAACTTGGCATACGATATATGGAAATAACAATGAAGATATGAAAATATCCACATAATAGCAACTTTCTCAATATAAAGAATCACGTAAACAGTCAAAGTAGATTTATAAAAATTAGAAAAAATTATTTGTTTTGCTCGTATATAGTCTAAACTATAACATACTTTGGAAAATATTTTCAAGAAAGGATATTTTGAACTTTTTTTTATAAAATTCAATTTTATTTGAATAAAGAAAATATCACAAATGATATATACCAGAAAATAATCTGATAAGATATCTTCGATCGAATAATACCTTCATTCTTATAAAGAATCCACCGTATCTTAATTCGTCAAATATGACACATATGATAGAAAACAAATTCAAACTTCAGTTCCCCTAATCGCAATTTTAGTTTGAGAGCACGATTGTCCTCCATCATTCCCAACTTCTTTAGTATCCAGCAGAGAAGAGTTAGCCATTCATTCGTCTGTGGCTTTTGGAATGAGTGATTGGTACTATTTTCTCTTCTTCTCTTGTTAGGACAGCGAGAAGCTGGCTTACGGGAGAATATATAAATTTACATCTTTATTTGTAGGAATAAGGCTCGCATATGGTTTGTTTTGTATAGTTAGATGAATAGATACTTCTGGTTCGTTGCATTTCTGATTTGTTCGTTATGTTGATCATAGAAGTTTTAGTAATAGTTAAATAAATATCATATGAGACATCGATTTGATAAATTTAATTTATAAGTTGGAAAGTAAATTAATGATTCATCTCTTCTAGGAAGATTTTTAGTTTAAAATCATTAATATTTGGGTTTTTATATATCCAGCAGAGGAGAGATCTAAACATTTACTCGTCTATGACATCTAGAATGAGTTTAGATGGTATTATTCTCTGAGGAAAAAGCGAGTAGATATTAGAGAATTTTGCTTGCTTAAATTTTTATTTATGAAATCAAAGTAAATTTGTATGGTTAAACAATTGGGCCCTACTTTTTAAATCTGATTTTTAATATTTTAATCAGAGAATGTTATAATAGTACAGTGAAATCACACTTATACTGTAAAGAACATCTATATTACAAACATTCTTTTATAATTTAAATATTTAGAACAAGAAGAATTTAGGTAACAAGAAGTATTTCGAATAGAATTAGTAATTTAGTTAGAAGGTATTAATTCGAATACTTCGAATTAATACCTTCGAAATTCAAATATTCTTCATTTATAGATCATAATTATTAAATTTTAATGATAAGAAATGTTTACTGCAATTGTGATTGTAATTAGTAGTATGTAGATTTTATAATGAAATCTCGTTATTGTAAATTTGCTTCTAACTTTTCATGATCTTTTATGTGACTAAAATGCAATTAAAACGATTTATATAGAAAGGAAACCACGAAAAAGATATGTTTTGTGAGATATTTTAGTTGTAATATCAGGATTTGTCTTAAAAGCTGCTACAAAAATCTATAACACACTTTCATTTCATATTTGCCTTACTATTCCATTGAAATAAAAAATGCATAAATGCATTAATATCTTTGCAACGTTTTGCGCCGAAATCTATTTGTAAAGAATATATATACTTGGCCTCAAACAGTCCATGTCTTGATTTTAAAAAGCAAAACGACACTTTTTCTCAAAAATTAAAAAAAGATCTTTTTCAAAGACAATTAGAAACGGCAAATTATTATATACTTTCTACTTTCAGTATTTAATGTCAAGTATTTATCTATATATATGCAGTCCAAATCATACAGTCAGGAGTTAAAATCGAGATTTCGTCAGATAACTTCGCTGCATGTCAACTTTTTTTTTATCCTGAGTTTCACGCATTTTGAGTTGAAATGTCAAAAGATTAAATATAAAATACCCCTATCCACTGTACATTAAAAAAAACAGTAGTCAGAAAAATGCCTTTGGTATGGATATGAAAATTTGGTGAATCAAATGATAAAGAAAAAAATCAATCAATAAATGAAAAAAACTTATAAAAATTGCGTTATTTCACCTTAATTCTCTTTATCACATAGGAATTCATCAAATTTATAGCTTCAATTTCTTGATGACTGTCAATATCTTTTACTCTTCTACAACTGCTTACAAATCATAATTAATATGCATAACGGCAATAACTTGATTAGTATTCGATATGATATGTATGATGAATGCCAGCGATATTCCGTTCCCCTTCTATAATTTGCTTTAAAAAATTTTACAGAATCATTCCTTTTTTCCTAGTATAAAATGTAAACTATTAAAATGTCCTACAATGCCCTAATCTCCCACCTAATTTTTCCTCATAGTAGTTTGTAATTTATTAATTGTAGTTTATTCATCATACAGTGTAACAATTTGATTACTGGCGAAATGTGCTACCACCGCCAGCCATATCAAGGCATCCGAGCTAACCTTATGGTATAACCATGACAATAAGAAAATCAGGCACAGGTGGGAATCCACAATACTCCCCTTACTTCTACTCTCGTACTCAAGGAGTAAGACACCCGCCATCGTATTGGATGTTACTCAGCCCCACATCATTACTATAAAGAACGGGAAAGCAAGAACCTGCTTACTAATACGGCAACTTCTAATCCACATATATGAAATCATCCATCGAGGGAGTAGTCAATAGGAAGGCAATATTTTATTTCTAAAATAATTCATCTATAATTTTTTTTAATATGAAAGCTTCAAATACAGTATAAAGGGTAATCATCTTCAAAAATATATTAAAATATTAAACAATATTATATCAAATTCATATGCTTTCTACCGTCATTAAAAACAGGAAAATTATGTTAATACGTTCGATTAAAAATATTATTGGACATTTATTTTATTCAAATAGTTACTGAACGTGGAATTAAGATTTCTAGTAATATGCACGCGAATTTGTAATTACTGTTCGTTTTAATAATCTGAGACGAACACTTTTCGACGATTCTATCTCATTGAAGAGAGAGACGGGATAGGATGAGCGCATTTCCGAAATTATTTATTCTTTGACCTTGATTTCCGCCCTGATAGATACTTTTTAGTTCAATTTTTTTTCACGTGTATATGAATATCGTACCGTTTCTGACTGTATTATTTTAATGTAGTTCGTGAGCAATCCGAGTTTATTTTATTGTTAAATGTCAATATCTCCTCCTTTCATCTTTCCTCTCACCCTGATTTTGACGAATTCAACCCATCCTGACGCAGGCACAAAAGCAAGAAGGGTTTTTAAATCAGTTGCCAAACAATAGGACATTTTTATGTCCTATTGTTTGGCAACTGATTTTTTTAAGCAAAAAGGAAAATTTCAATTAAAACAAAGTTTTAAAATTAAATTAGGTTTAAATATTAATTTAATTCAGGTAGTTTCAATTTGGTTTAAAAATAATTATTTTCAGTATATCATTGATATAAGGATTTCCATCAAAAATGCAAAATTAAGACTATTCATTTTATTTTATTAAATGAAAAGCTTATTCATAAAACGCTTCATGTAAGGCATTAAAATTTCTTCTGCTTTGTCTTTCAGAAACAACTCTTATAAATTAAGAAAAGTCCTTTGTTCTTACTAAACAAAAGCAGTTTAGGTCTGATCACAAAATACACCCCTTTTTTATAACAATAAGCGGGATTAAATATTTTATAAACTACCCAAGAGTAATTTTTTCATCTAAACTAGGATTAATAAAATATACGAGATACTTAAAACTAAAATGTACCGCATAACATTAGCTGTAGTAATATTTTGTTTCCAGCGTACATCAATGTCTCAGGAAGCAGATTTTCTTCCCCATCATTTTAAACAAATTCGAAATTTGAGGGATAACCAAAGAATAAATCATTTCTTTTGAGTAGTGAGATCTAAAGAAGCAAAAGAAAACATTGTTATTACCTGAAATATGATGAGGATTCTTTATTTAAAATTAATTTACGAATTAAATCAATTTTTACATGTTATGAAATACTGCTTTGGACTTTCGTTCAAATTTTATTTTCATTATCACAAGAAAAGGGTATTTTATTTTTATATACCAAAAAGGGGAAGCAATCCATAACACGAATGTTGATTTCGACATAAATATATCTGTGTATTAATGTTTGCGAGTTTGAGTGTTTTAGAAAACAATTGAAATTTCAAACACATATCAAACCTTTAACAACAAACAAAGAATTTTGTAATAATTGAACAGTATCATTGCATCCTTTATTAGAATATGTTAGGAGACCTTTAAGCTCATTACAAATTTTATATCTTCATTACAAATTAAAAGAGTCAAAACATTCTAGAAATATACTATTTTTTATCTGCGATTTAGGTTATCGGATCTTAATTTATGACTGGTGGCAGATATCAAAACAACTTATATAAAAATTGTTCATTATAGAAATCACTTACTCTCCAAATAAAAATAAAATATCCAACTTTGATAGTTGAGGAAAATGAAAATTTTAATTTCTGTCCAAATATTTTATTTCTCTTTCATCTGTGTGACTCATTTACGAACTGATCCGAGATTTTTACATTCCCTATTTTTTATTCGCCGACTCATATTCAAGTTACTCATCTTGTGCATTTATAATATTGAAGAACACCTCATATTATATTATATAAGATGTTCTGTTATGGACTGACAAACTCAGAAGGTTGTTGATAGAAATAGAAAAACCAAAATTTCAATGAAACAGGGTATCGCTCAGCGCTTTATAGGATTAAAAGCGTACGCAGTTTCGGTGCTACAAAAGACGAAGCGTAAAATAATACCGCAAGGATATTTTTTGATTAATTACTGGAAAAAATTGTTGGAATTGGTCATATCATTGCAGAGTGTAAAATCATCCTTCTTCAGAGACATCGCAAAAATGAGTAACATCGAAGGAAAAAATTGCACATATTAAAATTAGGCAAGCGTAGAAGCCATGTTATAGGTTCGAAGTATCCTTTCCAACTCCTTTGGCATGTAACATCTAGGCATGACAACGCACTTTTCATGAATCATGCACAGGAGCACCATCATGCCACTTCACATCCGTCGGCATACTTTGCAACATTTTTGGGAAGATGTGTTAAGATAATTTATTTCTAACTGATTCATTTGTTCCAAATTCCAAACCAAATTTGAAAAGTGGTGACTCTTTAATCTCTAAAATCTTTCATTTTGCAACTAACCCTACTTGAAGGACAATAATAGAATGAGTTTAGAAAGATAAAAACTGCACCACATTTATTCATCAAACTTCATTTTTTAATTTAATTTTTTTAAATTTTAATTTATCATAAATTCTTCAAACCAGTCGCGAATTCCTGAAAACAAAGTATTTATTATTCAGTTACAATCTGAAAATTGTGTTTGGCCCCTCCAAATAATTTGAGCGAATGCCACCGAGAAAGGTTCTGTGCGAAAAGATTCTACTAAGCCACGAATATTGACCATTAGCGGAAGAGTCGGTCTGATTCTAAAGGGGGGATTTTTCTTTTACTTTCATTTTTATGGTAGAGAGTTAAGAAAAAACAGAAACGTGGAGATTAAATTATAATTTTCTCAAGAAGTAATGCAGATGGAATATAAACTTCGTTTCATTTGAAATTATTCGGAAACTATTCGCCGTTTGAAAATAATTCTTTGATTACTGAGTCCTTTTTCGAATTTTTTTTTTCTTTTTGCTTCGGTTTTGTTATTCATATGCATATTGATTTCTGACATTATCCGAAGATATTTACTTACGTTTCTTTGTGTTTGTTTTTTAAATAAAGTATAGGAATTCACCGGTATTCATGCAAATTATATGTTTTGAATCGGAGATTACTTGGTTTTCTTGGAACTTTTAAGGAAAAACTGGTTTTTAGATTTCAATTTAAATATTATATTTAAGCTCATAAAACTAAGTGTAGTTTTCAGTCAGGATTAGTCTTGTTTTATGCAAGATACCGCTTCGGGAGAAAAAGCACTGTAAACTTTGTATTAAATTTGTATAGCATTTTTTTGCTTTTTAATTCTACAAAAAAAAACACAACAAAATTGTTCTGTAGTTTTAATATCTTAAAAAATCTAATAAGCATTTCGTTCACAATTTAGCACTTTAGATATAAATAACCAAGAAAAATGTATAGATAAGGATAATGGGTAAAGGTAATTGTAAAAACAAAGTCAAATTTCATATTTATTGTCCTAAAATTCTACAAAATTAATAAAATGCCAATATTCACCAATATTCATTTCAGGAACAATTTAACACATTCGTCGGCGATAGTGTTCACCTAAAATTTGTGCAATTGAAGCATTCAACTGTGTAAAGTCGCATGCTTCACGTAGAATTTATTTCTGTACATACCATCCATGTAGAACTAAATACACCCGAATTTTGCCGTATTTTTTTGCCACCGATGCACTTTCACGTCCCTAATTATACGTTATGTATTCTAAAATTATAGAGTTATTTAATTGACGTGTATCACATACACATGAATTCACTCCATTTATTCAATTTGAAACTAAACAATTTCCTTTGTATATATATTTCCCTTTCAGTATTTAGAGGCGTTTATTAATAACTATTTTCCATAGAAGAACCGTCGTGTAAGGGGATCTGTTGCATGGTAAATCAGTTGGGGCCAAACTCTTCCCATTCGCGTGGTGTGGAGAGGAGCGTGCCAGTTCAGGTGTCGTCCTCGTGATCTAAACGCAGTTCAAAATTACGAGGTCCTCCCAGAATAGCCCTCGTATTGCTCTATAACGAAAAGTTAATATAACTAAACCAAATCATAACCGGATTGACACTTGTTTGTGCAATTCATTTAACAATAAAACTAAATAACTAAGGTTTACAAATTCCTAATCTAGGCTTCAAAAAGCAATGTCGCAATTTTCCCAATCACTATGTTTTTAAAACATTCAACGACACTTTTAGATGATTTTAATTTACTTCAATGACTGTCTTGAGGAAGGTCCACAAACCAATAGACGATGTATATTTGAAGTGATCGTTGATTGGCCTAAATTAATGGAATTAGGAATATCATAACTCGAACGGTCATAGTCGTAAAAGAGTAGAAACTTTTATTTAACCTGTTAATATGGTATGTGTCATATTCAATTCGTTTTGCATTGAAATATTTCGCCATTCCCAGTTAACAGGTTAAAAAATGAGTTCAAGTTTATATCTTACTAAATAAAATTAATAGGACGAGTAACAAAAGAAAATTTTAATATCGTAATCTTTGTACTAGTGCATTTATTAACTAAACCAACATTTAATATTATTACTTAAATCATTTAGATTATTTTCAAACTTACAATATGTATCTATCTCTAATAGTTTAGAAATTGACTTTTGGTCCAGGATTTGAGTGGCTATCCCGCATATTCTATGTTTAGAAATTCAATCATGAAAACGAAATTTGTAATGATATTATGGCCTTTTTTCTAGTGCTCCGAATTTCGTAGAAACACATATTTGAGCATAAACTGGCGATGCGATCTTTCAAAGCTTTTTGACTAGGACCAGTGTGTGCTGTCTTTAATTATAAAACAATATCATAAAATTTATTATATAATAGAAAATTAATTAGGATAAATCTTCTGAAATGGTTATTCACTTTTTATAAATATGTGGCATATTGCGCAGATTTTGTAGCTATAGAGTATTGTATTATCGCAATTGATAATCGTGTGAACACGAATTTCTTAATTTTTTTAGATCTTTTTCCATACTTATTATATAATTAATTTATGGAATTGCAGTCTGACGCAAAACTTTAAATTTGAAAAATCGTAAGTTGATACCAAATACACGCTGAGTACATGGACCTCATACGCTTTGACTTTGATGGTATGTGTCAAATGCCTTTTTAGTTTTATCTGCATTAATATTTCATATCTCTCTCAGCAGTACATTGATCGACTCAAACAAGATAAAATATAATTCTTTACAGAGTCAAGAATCGGAGCCTTTCTCAAATTGTAAGTATCGGTTTGGGGACTTGAGGTTTAGCAGTTCGATTAACAATCCTTCGATTAAGCTGGAATGGTGAACGTGAGATTTGACATTGTGGGCTAAAGAAATCTGAAGCTTTCAGAGAGTGTGTCATCCTGACCTAGGATTAAAATTATCATATCCATTCCAAAATAGAACTAATGAGGTCCGATTTCTAAATCAGAAAATGTTAATATGATTTAGAAATCAGACCACAGTTAGTTTGTTCAACAGATATTCTATGCGATAAAATTTTATAATGTAAAGATAATTGCATAATTTTATAAAGTTTCGTTTACCGCGTTGAAACGCATATTACGGCATTCACCTGAGATGCGATCTTTCATAGCTTTCAATGCAATTTCTTATAAAGCGTATTACTGACGGAATTTCGAAATTGTAGTCCTATTATAGATCTTATGTTCCTTTAAACAAGACATTTTTTTTAAAAAATTATTAACCCCAATCGGCGATTTTATTTAGGAACAATTTAAATTTTTCTTAACTAAATCTAATATATTACCAACCACATAATTATATCTTAATTTACAATTTCTCTTCAAAATTTATATAAATAAACGAACTCTAAATTAGATGTTTAACGATTTAAAACATAAATTTAGGATATTTGTCCACATCGAGAGAATTCACCTTTTGCGGTGTTCATATTTGGCATTAATAAGAATTAACGCAAAAGACGGAGCCTTACAGATTTCATCAGGTAGTAAACAAAATGATAGGAAATCTGTTTGCGGTTTCCTTCATCTTAAAGTAGAAAGTTGTCAGTTTGACACTGAGTATATCTTTCGAAAATGTTTTATGAGACATTAATCGAATTGTAAATCTTAAAATTCTTTCAAAGGCATACTTTGGGTAAACCCTTAACTTTTATGGTTGTATACATTCTACCAACCATTAATTTAGCTTGTAACCATTTTGCATTAAGCTTATTTTTCAAAACTTGTAATGAGGAATTACATCATTTTTATAATGTCCTTCAAAATTATTTCTAAACTATCGTATGGGGAATTTTTTTTAATTTTTAATATAGTATGGATGAAATAGATTAGATTAAGGTCTTATTTCATTAAAAAAAGCAATTAAATTTTTTAAAAGTTAAAAACTGAATGTTATTTCTTGTTCGAGATTTCAAAAATTCTAGAAACTTATAATCCATATTATATATGCTCTATTAAATCATTCTGATTGTTAAATGAAATTTGGTATTCAGGACCAAAAGAAAAGTTATGGATAATTGCCATATGAAAATGAATTAAAATTGTTTAAAGATATGTGATAGCTATTTTACCTTTGGTTTCCTAGAATTAATTTTAAAATATTTAGTATAACCCAAGTAATTAGTCTAGAATTTAATAGACAATGTGGTCCCTGGATAGCAAATTACCATTTACTTTTCGATAAATATCGAATTTCGAAATAGTTTAATCGTGAACTTAGATATCACATATAATTTATTTCGCTAGTTAAATCATTAAATTTGTATTCAAATTAATATAGAGTTTTAAATAAACAATTTTTTCAATACAAGGCAGTTGTAGTCCATACTTTTAATCAATTCATTTAGTAAATTGATTAAAAATGTATCGAAGCTGGGAAGTTGGAATGATCTTTAAAAGTGCTCATTACAGACGCCTTTTTAAGTACTGTCTAATTTTATATTATCTTAGAATTTAAGTACCTAACTTTCAGGATCAAAATATACCGAGTTTTTTCTTCATTAGATATGAACATCTAATCATAAAATAGTACACCTCTTCCTCATTAAATTCCAGAATTATTTTAATGGAGCACACTTGATGGAAAAAAATTTATACATGAATTGCTTCAATCAAAAACTAAATGTTTAAAAAAAATATACGTTGGATGGCAAATTACCCTCATCATTCTTTAGATAACTTTACCTAAACTACATTCATTGAAACCCTCATATCTCCTAAAATAGCTCTTTAGATGGCCTTCGAACTCTCCTGCTCTATAAAAAAAATTGGTAGATATCTATTAAAAGAGTTAAGAACCTAAATAGAGTTTTAGAAAGGGCCATCTGTCACCGTATGATATTTCGGTGATCGAATGGCATTCATAACCATTTCCTACACACTGCAAGGAATTCAGGCCAAAAAGAAACCACATATAGAGATCCCTGCGGTGACCAGTAAGGTCACTAAAATATACGTATCTCGTATAGTACCTCGAAAGTAGGTCGCTCCGCTTTCAAGAGCAGATGACGGTTCTCATGAATAGAGCATAGAGATCGGGAGCAGTGGCACAAGAATCTGCAATGACCATGTCGCACTCCCCCTTTTTCGAATTAAATGAACCGCTGGATGTGAAAAATATTGGAAAGGCGAGAGAATATATTTTTCAATCCTTTACTTTCGATTGTAAGGAAAGTCCTCCGATAGATCTCTTCTTTTCCATTCCAGCAAATTGGACGAAAATATTCCAAAGAAGGAAAAATTTTGCGGTTGTTTGTTGTAAAATCTATCTTTTGAAAGAGCTTGTGTTTGTTAGTTATATTATCAGTAGTGTAAAGAAGGAATGATGAATTTGTAGCCATAGAAATTTTTTTCGCTTGTTAAACTTTTTTCTATTTCATGTTATCGTTGTATTCTTTTGCAGGCTGGGATTTTTTTCATTGACAGCTTCTCTTCCTTTACAATCGTTTGTATCATATATTCAGACCATGAGAGGTACGGCTCATCAATAGTTACGGAACCTCCCATTTGGCCTATAGCGGCTATAGATGAGCTCAAGGAATTAAGAGCTAAGGAAAATTAAGAGGGTCGATAATCACATACTTACCTATTTAAGAGATTAATAAATTAATATACCTGGGCTAGTAAATTAAAACATAGGTTTCAATTATTGGATAGTAACAGTCAAAAACTATTCCAAAAAAGCATTTATATATTAAGGTGACCAATGATTAGCTCAAATGATCAGATAATAGAAATTTGGAAATGAAACGTTATATGTTTGGAAAAAAATAACTCGTTTAGCCTCGAATTTATTTTTGATTTTGTATATAATTTTAAATCATTAATCAACAATTTTTACTACATTTAATAATATTTATTTCTACTTTGTCAGTTATTCTTAAGAGAGAGACAGATAAAGTAAGAATCTGTAATACGCTATAACACTAACATTTGGTTTGATTACCTGTTGTGAAAAAGATTTTTTTTTCTTCTTAAAGGCAATGTTTCAGTAAGAATTGGGAGCCTCCGATTTACATGAAGTATGTAAAAATACTCCATTATCTTAATACATATCGTACAACATTTACTTTAAAAAATTATAATAGGAGGGGTAGTAAAATAAGTATATAAACAACAAAATTCAACAAATTAACTTCTCGGAAAATTTGATATGAGTCTTATAGCTCATTTGCATTTTTGCTTTAGCTTTATTATGATGGCATATATGGAAAACAAAAAAATATCCTTTATCCTTTAATTCTAAAATGACTCGGATAAAAATAATTTTCTTGCCATCTCTTAAAATGTAATTAGTAAAAAACTGCCGTTCAACATAATTTCTTTTTTACATCATTTACTTTCAAACTGAGGGGGGGGGGGAGGAGCAACTAAGCTGCCTTGACAACTAGCTGCTTGGAACCGACTAAGCTTTTCTTTTAACACAAATACCAAAAGCTATTAGAAAAAGATATTTAAAATATTAAAAAGAGAAACAATTTAAGAATTATTTATCAAAGTATATTGCATTATACATTTTTTTTTTTTCTTTTTAAGGTCTTGACCATTAATTATTTATTTCCACATATTTTTCTTATTACCATATAACATATCGATTTTTCGCAACTATGTAGAATTTACCTTAATAAATTCTTCCTACTTTATAAAGAAAATGTTTACAAAAATATTTCACTCTTGCGAATTTTTTTGACGAAAAGAAACTACTCATTACGAGAGATAAAAAAAAATCATACTGAATGCATACAGTCTTCAAATATATCCAAACACGAAGTTAAAAATAATTTACCAAGAACATACGGATGAAATAAAACAAGTAAAAGTTTTGAATAAATAATTCAAATAAAACATGAATAGAAAAAACCACTGAGACTTTATTCTATATGTAATTCAAATATTATATTATTTGAAGGAAAAAAAATCCCATTTATACCGAACATTTCAAAAACAATTCCATGATATGATAAAGAATTTCTTATCTCAATTTTTATCATTGATAGGAAAATCATTAAATGAGTGTTTTATGTTTTAATTTTTATTGAAATATATTCCAAAAACTATAATTCTTCTAATTTGACCTCGAATGTTTATTTCTTCTATCATCGCACCAGAAAGTGGCTCTCAGTCGCTTTGAGACGAGAGCTAATGTTCTTCGGAATACTGTCATTGTAGAAAGCAGAATAGCTCGTCGCAAGGAGAAAATATGAAAGATGATATACGGAAAGACTAATTTTTTTTTTATCTTATTGGCTTAGATAGCTCCTCAGAACTATTGTAGCGGAAGGAAAATGAAATATAAGTGTGGGAAGGCCAGTTGGAAACTGGATAAGTGGAATGCCGAAAATAGTTGCCATAGAGCTCAAAGAATAATGTGTGATGATAAAAGTGGTCCAAAATAAAGAAATAGAATCTGGAGGATTTTTATCTGATATCTATAATGTAATTATATCTTCAAAATTCCTATGGGGTGATAGGGCATTTCATGCCTATTTAAAACTGGTGATAAACTGTGCTTTTTACTAACATTTTTAGGCTGTTATTATACCATTTTATTTAAATTCAGCTGTTTTTTGTTGCAAAGATGAATTTGGGCGTATTTTGCATTTACTTCTCGGTGTTCTAGAACTTGGTTATGGTTGAAATATTTTAACTGTGCCTTTTGAGAATAACAACACACAATTTAAATATTTTTAAAAATTATATTATCAATTTAATTAAATGTCAATTACATACCTTTGGTGCCACCTGTAATTGAATGTGAGGAAACTTATGAAATTCCATAGTATTAGAAATGATTAATACTCAATTAAAAAATAAAACTGATTGAAGATGTATATCCTTTACAATATACATTATTTTTAAGTGAAAAGTGCTTTTTAGAAATAGAGTTTTTGATATAATTTCATAAATACTCGTATACCTCCTAGGATATCATTTCTTTTTGTTTGATGGTTTCTAAATGCTGCTTCAATATTCTTTTAGCATGAGGCTTGTTTGACTGTAGCCTAAGTTATAAAATTCAAAACATTATCTTTCTTCTAGGTATGCAAACGCTTTAAACAGCAAATTTTCTTTAAAATTGAATTTCTAAAACTATGAGGATTGATTTTAAGTGGTTAAATAATTGTTGAGGCTTCGAAAACATTAATAATTCCTTTTATGTCAATTTATTCGATAATGGATATCAAAAAGAAAAAAAAACAAATTCCTTTTCTAATTTGAATTTTCTATTTATCTTATACACAATTTTATTCTGCTCCTAATATTCCGAGTTTTCAGGATACAGATTTTTTCCTTCAAGGCTGAATGGAATGCAATTTCATTTGAAAAGAAAATATAAATGTAAAATGTAATTAGAACCTTGATTAAGCAGGCTAGCTTTCAATAACACTTTGTATGTTGCACATTTTCTCAAAGAAATATTTTAACTCACTATTTCTAATTCATAATGTTGATCGTTTTCCATAGATTATTCATACTGATAGTTAAATTAGGGAATTCCTTGTATCCTAAATCATCCTATTGCTTACAAATTGTTTTCAGCACCATTTATGACCTGAATTTTGTACAATAGCCAAGAAAAGTTTTACGATTTCCCGTGGGCATATAACGCAAGTTTAATCCAAGATATAGCAATTGTGATTCAGATCAAATGATACTGAAAGAAATTTTAAAATCGAATTCAACACTGTTTCTGCTGTTAGAAACTTCTTATCGGTCTAATGTGTTATTCATCCCATTTTGCCTATATATGTGTAGTTTCAACAGTTATGTCAACCTATCGTTTGGATATTGTTTGTAAGTTATCTGGGACGATTGTTATAAATTTGGCATATTTGATGAAATTCGCCTCCTTAAATCTCGATAAAATGCTTTTATGAGGATTACAATGCATCAAAGAGTTTTAATGTATTCTGATCCTTAATATGCATATCTTGATCTCAAATTGAATTAATAATTTATGAATCAGTATCGAAATATATAAATTTAGGAATGCAATATTCTAAACATCCTGTCATTAATACAGTGTAATAAATAATAGTGGCATTATAATCTGCCATATATACATAACATTATGTTAATGGCTCACAACCACATAGATTTGTGTTTTTCAATCCATCACCAAGCAACCAGCGAAAGGAATCTGAATTGCAAAAGGAATGTCGTGTCGCAAACTACTAAATAGGTAAAAATGGCATGCAATGAGGCATGTGGTTCATGAATGTTGGTGGAATGCTTTATTTTACCATGTGTCAGAGTTTAATTTGGTAGTAATAACGTCTCTCTTTGGTATAGCAATAATGATATTTTAGGATTACCCTGTTAAATTCAAACCGTAGAAAACGAGGACGACATTCAAACTGAGACTTCCCACCTACAAGCTACATTACGTCAGCAGTTTGACATACTTTGACATACATCATATCTACCAATAAATTAAAGTTTTTGACCTAGAATGCTGCGATTTTAAAATTGATTCCTTACCAACAGGACACCACGACTCTATTTAGCGCGAGTTTCAAGTATACTATGCAGATAAAAGGCCCTTGGCATCTGGCCAAGGCTTAAAAATACTAAAATCCCTTGTAAAATTGGCTTTATGCAACTCCAGAAGGGTGCACAAATGCAATTAAATAGAAATCGTTGCGATATGTGATTGATTAACCAAAATGAAGTACTCATAAAATGCTTCTAAAACTTGAAACTATTTCTAAGTTCTAAACAGAACTGGCTATCTCTAATTTGCATAACGAGTACACAATCAACCTAGAAATATTAAATATTCGACACAAATTACAACTATTGAACAGGATACTCTTATAATTAAAAAACAACCCACTAAGGTTAATTATTTTAGGCATTGTCATTAGTCATAAGAACACATCATCAATAAATACCTTGTAACCGTGTACCCAGCTTGATGAATTTCCATCCTAAACTTGCTTATCTAATTTTCTTTTTATATACGAGTCCAATAACCTGGGAAACGTCACATTCCCTTTTTACACAACATCGTGTGTACAAAATGTAACCTCATCAATTTAGAAAAATCCTCCTCTAAAACATTTTTTTTTCTTTTTCTAGAGGACATCCTCATTGATAAACGATGCATAGTTCATCACTGGAAAAGCCGATTTATGTTTGAAAATGCAATGAGATGAAAAGGTGGGTCCTTCCTTGCTTCCCCCCTCATTAGTCTCGGCCTTGCGTGTAATTAATTTGATTGTGCTGGAATGGTAGCACCCAATCACGATGTAAAGTGTAACGCGAGTTTCCAGGTGAAATTTAACTGCCCATTTCTGAAGATAATTAAAATACAACGACGCCCCTTAACTAATCATTAAGGTTGATCAGTCCTCTTTATTTTAAGAAAAGTGAAGAGAGTTCTGCTCATAGAAGTGACATTTGTTAGTTTCAGAAAGCGCGTTACTTTGGAAATGGCATCTGGTTAGGAAATTAAGCGGTGGTCTGATTCAGGTAAAATGGATGAAACGGAGGATTAGGACAAACTGATCAGAATGCAGACCGACTGACTAATTTATCAGTTGGTGATTAAATGCGTAAGGGTAAGTTTAATGATTTTAAAATTCCACTCTGTTTCTCGTTATTCAGGGTTGTCTTTTAGTGCAGCGCTAAATGCGAATAATTTCATTTGGTTTAAAATATGCTGTTTGAATGAATTACTCAGTCAAGTTGTTCAATGAAATTTCCCCATTCTCTCTAATGCATATTACCATTAGAAATGCTTAAAGCGAGGCGATTTGAGCTTAACATATTTATAAAAAATAGCGTTCACTTTAAAGATGGTGGAAAGTCGATTCAATGCAATCGAACACCAATTAACATGGCTGAATGTTGTGGAAATGATTAAAGTGACAATTTTAGACCCAAATTAGCATTATATGAAGCGGCATTATTTCGAATTGTAATTAAATATAAATAAATGTTTGGTTAATTGTCCTTTTGCACGTTAAAATTAAATGCAAAATCATAAATGCTTTTATAATCCAATATTCGAAATCAACCATAGTATGAAAACAGAACCTCAAGTTTGGAGCCGAAAGAATACAGAATCAAAAACCCGATTTTATCGAAAATCTATCATATATATGGACCTACTTGATGTTAAATTTGTAAATATATAAATATCAGAAAAACAATAAATTTAAAACTTTTATTTTGAATACCTTCTTGCTTATGATACAAGCGTTTCTTGCCCTTTTGATGCTTATCTTGTTTTCGCTTTATTTACTATTGTATTACTTTTTCCATAAACATGCCTTTCTCCTCTCAGCTGTTTTGTGCTTAATATCCATCGTTTCAATCGGGTTTCGAGCCTCCGAAACCCGATTCCACAGAAAATCCGTCATGTAAACTGGTCTGGAGAACGTTAAATCTGTTGTGTTCTAACCTCCTCTCGTGGTGTGATATAAAAGAATAAAAAGGGTGGCGCCAACTCAGATGTCATTCTCGTCATTTGACCACTATTCGAAATTACGAGGTCCGTCCCAAAACAGCCTTAGCGTGACTTTAAACCAGGACTATAGTATAAATAAATTAAAGCCATCCTCCTTGACTTCAAGGTGAATGTTGTGTACATTCTACTTTAAGTTATATAGGAGACTGGGTAATAATATTGGCAGCCACCTAGGGATACTCTCCCGTTAACCATTTAACCACTGTATAACCTGTGTGTGAGTTGGGCTGCATGGATTCTTGTTTATTTCTTGCAGCCCCTGGTTCCGTCAAATATCCCATCTTCCAACTGGCGGCCAATTTCGGAGGCCTAACTGTTCGTACACTGATATGGCTGAAATCTTTTTTGACATATTGTCGGTGTGGATTGATACTAGCCTCAAGTTAGTATGACTAGAATCTTTAGAAAACGGTTTTCCTAACTCATTCTATCATCTTCATCTCAACACGCTTACACTTAATTTAAAAAAAAAATACTTGCTATAGTTTATAAAATGAAAGGCTAACTCAATACTCACCCAAAGTTATGAAATACACTTGTCATTGACAATCCAGCTGATAGCTGTCAGCGATTTTAAGCTGAAATGCGCGCTCCTTGTTTTTCAGTAGAGCCAACTATGACCAAGAGTACGATTTAGCTACTTCACATTCGCTTGCACAACCCCTTTTTTACAGGGGCACGTTCACACTACTCACAAATAGAATAACAACCATGCCCGAACAGGGACTCGAACTCAGGAGGCCCAGAACACTAGGAAGACATGCTACCCCTAAGCCAGGACGCCGGCTAATACAATTTAGCTGGCAATACACTTTATGGAAAGAAGTCATTAGTGGTAATATGTTAAATTAGAGCATGTTAAGTCTATTATTTTCAGTCTAACCTCTCTAAGAATTTACATTTCATTGAATAATGCAAATGAGTGGAATTTTCCTTCACATGCATTATTTCTTTTAAACATTTACTGTTTGTAAACTCATTGTATTAATTCGTATCAACAAGTAGGCTAGCAGTGGAAATAAAATCATTAAAATACACTTTGAATTTTCTGTTTTTTTTTTTGTTTTTCTTTATGGATAATTATAATAATTCATCTTTTGTTTTCAAATAGAATAAAAATAATAATTATTAGTTTTTCCTAGAGTATTTAATTAAACATTTACTTTCTCAAACAATATTTTAGTATTTTCATGATATTTGGATACTAAATAGCCTTTTTTCATCTTTTCCTTTTTATAATGAAATAATCAATAAATAAAGCAAAAAGCATAAATTTACGTAAACTGTTTATCTTTTAATTCATTATTAATTGAGTCACTTATTACTTTCTCCTCAATAATATACATTCCCATTAATATATTGAAATTTTTACCAATTATTTTTCGGATTTATTCTTCCAGTTGGTAAAAAAAAAAACCCTAACCTTAATTAGAGTAAACAATTTGCGTAGTCTCAGAAATTTATTAAATTATAATGAATTAAAGGTGCAATTTCATTTCTGATAAGGCTTTCATCCAGCTCCAAAAAAACACTGCAAAAAATTTATTTAAATGAATTCATGTATAGCAATTAGTTTGTACTTTCCATTCAAAACAATGGCATTTTAATTGGCTAAAATTCTTTAATATAGAAAAAACGTTGATTTCCTTGAAACTAATTTTTTGTAAGATTAATCCGCCTTGGAAAATTTAAAAAATATCCTTTGATAAATAGTATTCGAGAAGCACTTTATTTTTGAGTGAGCAATTCTTAATTCAGAAATATTTTTGAAAATAAGACACTCATTAAAAACAACTGTCTACTTAAAGGTTTTCAAAGGAGTTTTTATGCAAATAGACTCTTTTATGTATAAAAAATAATACCTTTATTATTACTAATTATTTCAAAATCCATGAACATATCTTACTCTTCACATCGTTAAATATTTATGTTTTTTCGTGCTTTGATTTGCTAATTTCGTTATTGTTTATAAAAATTACAATGATTCTTTTTTGTAAAAAGACGTTCTATTCGGGGTTTTTATAATTTTCGCACTAATTAAATTATATTAGAAAATAATATTGCCAGCTTATTTTGTCAAGCACTTACCCACAAGATGCAAGCATTTGAATAGATAATTAAGACCTAAGTAATTCATTGAGGGAAGGAAAGGTATTTATTTACATTAATACAAGTTCATGAATGTTTATAGCTATTTCTTGGAACATCAGATTAATTAGTGTATTTGTGTAGACAGTATATAACCATGAAATTATTAAGAAATCGTTTTTAATCTCGAGATAAAAAAAAAGGTGCAACTTTAATAAAAATGGCTCCCATTCTCATAAAATATATACTTTAAAGAATGATATACTTTAATCATTTTCGATTATATTTGATATCTTAGCCTGAGTATCTATGTTGTAATGAACATAATATTTCAATAATTTGATATGCGAATTGTTAACTAGCATTCATCTATTTTTATTTTATCAAAAATTTAACGTAGTTTTTTATAAGGAGATTCTTCCAAAATATGCTACAGGAGGATAATGGAATACTTTTCAGTCGGTGCTTTTTTCATTATAAAATTCCAACGAAACAAAAATTAACAATATGTAAGAAATAAAACTCAGCAATACCAGGCTTATATTTATGAAGCTTTCAATCAATATCCTAAATCAACTACAGCGTTTTAATACTCGCAAAGAATAAAACATTCATTGAAGAGTATGTTAATTCGAAGCGTTTGATTTCTTTTCAGTTATGTACAGACTAGTGGTAGATAAATCAAAGAAACTTGTAATATGAAAATAATTTTCAGTCAATATGATATGTAAAATTGCTCTATCTAATCAAAAGTTTATATATTAATTATGATTAAAATATGTTGAAATGTACTTGTTGAAATTGCATTATATGACACATGATGGTGATGATGTCGTATCCGTGTTAACACAGAAGGGGATGCAGTGACTTCTGAGGACCGAACTTGACATTGAGCAACTGAAGGCAGAAGCCTGACTTCTAGCTCAAATGCAGATGAGACACACACACATTCGTTTGTCTAACCCCTCTTTACATGGGGGCCCATTTACTAATCAAACAGATAAAATACAATTGGAGAATAAGCATACGCAAACTAAGGCTCGAACCCGGAACGCCCAGGTCACGGGGAAGAAGCGCTACCGCTAAGGCAGGATGCCGGTTATATAAATACATCATTATACTATATCATTAATAAATTCATCAGAAGCTCCAGCGTAATATCTGTGAAGCGTCGTAACCTTATAACCTATATTATTCTATTATATCAATAGAATTAGTAAATAAATGACTTTGTTTTTATAAATAAATCTGTTTCAATTAAATATACAAATATATCAACATAATTATGCATCAAAAATCAAGTCAACTCAACTAAATCCAAACTGAAAATAATTAAAATGCAATAACAGTGATGAATAGACATCGCGGTCTCTTAAAAAACTCCCTGAAAAATCAACCTAATAAATCTGTTATTACCTATGGTTCATGACTTTCCTAATAATGGTTAAGCCTCGATTGAGCAACAATAAAACAAAATAGCAAGAGCAAATCTGGAAGATAACTCAAGTGGTTTAACATTTTTTTATAGCTTATTTGCATAAGGATAAGAAAAATTTCTATGCTGCAGGCGTTTCTTGATTCGAAGCAATGACAATTAAACAGTCATTGTTTGGGATTGAAAAATTGGATACGTAAAACTTTGAATATTTTTTAATATGAGGGTAGAATAAGCCACAACTACTTTAAAAAGAATAATATCTCTAATTCTTCCATATACGGTATGTACAAAAATACTGAAACTGTCAATGAAATTTAATATCAAGATTAATTTCAATACTTTAAATCTCACCAATTCCGAAAAAAAATCATTAAGAGTTACATAAATGTGTGTGTGTGTGGTGATGTCAGTTTTTAGGTATACGAATGATACTCGCAGAAAAAACGAGTACGATATATGGAAATGATTAAGTTGAATGTCATGGAGTTAGAAGAAATTTCATTAAAGAACTGGTTGTTTTTTTCCCAAAAATTGTTCAGGCATATTTAATTCTTAAAATTTAATAAACATTAAAAAGTTTAAGAAATTGAAGAGTTTTGTGAAAGTTTGAGACAAAACGGAGGCGCAATATGCATAAGAAAATAACTCTTAAATGATCAGTTTAAAAAAAATGAAATAAAAATGTTAATTTTCCTTCTTAAAATAAGTCATGGGAAAAATATTTTTAAAATCATATTTCTCCATAAATATGCTTTCTAGTTATGAAACTGTATGATCACAATTTACTGCTTTGGTTGAGAAAAATAATTACCTTGATGAAATTCTATAATATTAACACAGGTGAATTTTAAAATTTATCATAAGGAATTTCCACAAAATATTTAAAAACTGTTTTTATTTTTAATGCAACTACAAAAATTCATTGTAAAGCATTTCAAAAATCAGTTTGAAATCAAAAAAGTATTAACTATAAGATAACATGAAATGAAAGAGCACATTAATTGATAATTCATGCGGAAAGTTTAGAAGAGTTTTTGTTTTCTGTCAAGCGTAGACTACCATCATATTTTGTTACCACTTATCTTTTGTAGTTTGAGAATCTGAGCCTTCTTTTGTTATAACTATATTGCCATCTTCGCCTCTTATAGTTATATTGCCATATTCGTTATTTGATTGACTATAAGTTGATTCTATTTCTTTTTCAGTTAAATTTAGAACTTTCAGGAAGAGATTTTAGAAAATATCAAAGAAAAAATATTAAAAAGACTCATATATAAAAAAACACAAACCTAGACTTTGAGCATTGGAATTCAGATATCTAAAAATAAATCCTGAGCATAAGATAAGTAATTTGATACAAATTAAGGTAAAATAATTTCAAACAATTCTGGTGGCCTCAGATTCAGATCGTCTAGAACCAAAAGGGCATATTCTAGGCTTAACGAATCTTTAAATCTGTTTTTGACAATTGGTAACACATACAGTTGCCGGTGGTTATTAGAATTATATCTTAATTCCCACCTACATGCTATCGCAACGATGGTCATTTAAATGATGCCAGACGCTCAGGCAGGGTGAGGTATCTATTATTCACTTGCAGATTACAGTTCCATAGACTGAAATAAAAACAAAATTTATCAGCATGCTCTAGTGACTAATTTTTTTAAAGTCTGAAATAGTCGGAAATACTTTTAAAAAGAGCGATTCCGTAGGAAAGCTTGATTCTTTGAATAGGAAGCAACAAGGTATAACTGGGATATTTGTGCAATGACATTATATGTTAAAGGAGTATCTAGATGTATGCAACAAGATTCGAGGGAGAAAAAAATTCTCCATCGTTTTTTTAAGAAGTTTTAAGCAAGAAAAACAGGTAAAAAAATGCCAATAAGCAAAATTTTATTTCACATGTTGTAATATAGTTAAAGATAATTTGTAGCTATCAGTTACGTCGTCGTTCTCCAAGAATGTGTTATAAATTTGACCATTCAGGACACAATACAAGAAATTTTCATATCCATTCAATTTTTTAATTTCCATATGTGTTTTACAGAAGGAAAAAATGTTATCTTCTACGAAAGTTTTAACGGATCTCCATGTTTAGAATTGTATTAAATATCTTTAAAAACATTTTATGAATTACATCGCTGTATGCAATGTTATTGGATAGTAATTTCTCTGTCCAACTGTCTGAACATAATACCTCATTAAAAGAACAAACTAAGAAGACGAAATTTTATTCGCGATCCTCATATGAAGCTATTATATCTTTATTAAAATTTGGGCAAAGAGACATTCCATCCATTGGATGCATGCTGAAATGATTAATCAAAAAAGTGTAACTTATTAAAATAAATGAAATTTAGTCCAGGATCTTGATATTAAAAATTAACGGCCGTCCAAATTTTTCATCTAATTTGTTCAAAGCAGACAATTTCGAAATATATATTTTACCCTTATTAATGTATTTCAAAGCTGAACACAAAACGTGGTCATATGAAATTATGAAATTCATTTGTCGTGCGATATATACATGGTACCCACTCTAATCGTAGCCTATTTACTAATTTCTAAGCAGTTAGAGATAGATGTATACTTCTAATCGTAAAAATGATTTAAATGGCATAATTATTTTTGTCTATTTATCACCCAAAAAATATATTACAAAAAAAATTACAAAATATAGATTTTTAAAATTTTCTTCAATTTTGTTAAAAATAAAATAAAATAATTTTGACAGAATCACATTTCAAATAAAAGATGTGTCCCATCATGTGCCAGCTAAACTGAAAAAAATTATTTAGAATTCATTAGAATTTGATTAACTAGACTTTTTAATTAATTAGAATGTAATTATTTTGGATCAATCAACGGGATCTTTGAAGAAATGGTGTACTTTAAAATGACTTTCGTTTTTCCAGGTCTAAAAAGGTCAACAATGTTTTAAAAATATTTGCTTCGTAACTCATCTTTTTGGTAGCGGAAAAATTCTCTTTTTGTTTGAAATCCGAGTGTGTTGAAAATATTTTACTCAATAAGATTGGCTAAATGTATGAAAAGATTTCATATTTTCAAGCCATAAAATCAATGAATTTTCGACCTCATGTGCAATACTTTTCAAACTAAATATAAATGCATTTCTTTAAATGCTTAAGAATTGGTTATTGAGTCAAGATTTGAGTAAAAACTATCCACTTGACAAATAAATTAACGATTCTTTAGTTAATTTTAAGAATAAAGTGAATAAACAGAAGCAATTTATTTCGCGATTCAAAGACCACACAAATTCTAAAAATATATGCTTTAAAATTTGAAATTTGAAACCCTAAAATCATACCTATTCCCTTCAAATGCGCACATATATATTCAAATATACATATGAAAAACTGGAAGAAAAGAATAAGAAAAAAGACTGTTCTATTTTCCATATACTGTCAGATGAGAAACAGGTCTCCTCAATATTTATTGGCTACAGACGCCTTTATAATTTATAACACTGGTATCACTCCTGTCCCGGATTGATGCTCAAAAGTTTTCTTCTTTATTTTGATGTCTTTTGTGAATGTATTTTCTTTACGAGTGATTTCTCACGTATGTGAGCAAGGATACGTATTTCCTGACTTCTGGAACTGTTCAAAATGTATAACGATTGAAACAGAGCTGGACATTTAAGATCCAGATTTCAAGAATAGGTAGGAATTTTTGTGAAATATATAACATAGTGCAGGTGGCCATAAAAGAGGTTAAAAAGCACAGAATCATTCCATTAAACTGATTCTTATATTCATTTAAATAAAACTTCCGTTTAAACTTAGATTCGGAGTTCGTATTTTTTCCTCAATTTAGAGTGAAAAATCATAGCCTTTAAAATATAATTTACTGTTTTCTTTTGATTTACGAAGACTGGATATAATGCGTTCAATCCCTACTTTTTTAAAATCGAATAATGTTATAACATTAAATCAGGGCATCAAATAAGAGTTTGCTTAATTTCAAAAGAATTTGAACGTATTTCACGATATTGTATACAAATAACGATTTCAAAAAAACTATGTAAAATTCATTGGAAAACCCTTTAGTTTTGAGAATAAACACCTGAGCTGGCAGTCCCTCTCCAAACTTCCGCACCACACCAGTGGTAGGACGTTTGTCCCAACAAATTTAATGTGCCTCAGACCTGCTTATACGATGGTTCTTCAGTGGAATCGGGTCTCGAATCTGAATCCATCCGGTTCTGAAGCTGAGTCTTTATTACAGGCCACCGCGACCTCTTACATAATTGCGTTGGAGAAAGTTTTGTAAAATTCCCCGATTTAAGGATCAACAAGTAATTGACCGCTAATATGAAAAATCTTTTTTACCGTATGTCTGTATCATTAGAAATTTCTTAAAATTTCTGTATTAACATTTTCTGCAACAAAAAAGCTTGAAATCTTACAACTTACTGATTAAGTTGTCCATGTTATAACGTATTTCATAAATTTGTGACATGCCATGAGAAAATAATCTCAAACCTTTTTTTTATAAGTAGTAATCTTTCAATCTTTCCCTAATGAGCAAATGAGATTAAATTAGTTAACGTTACAGTTCAAAGTTTATATACCTTCTCAAAGTTAACATTTAGAGGTTTCTAATTTCTATAAGTAGGTCCCCTTATTTCCTATGGTAGACTTGTGTTGATGCAATGGTTAATTAATTGATGATATGGAAAGACACGAATAGAGTATCATATTGGTTGCTAAAAGAGGCAAGAAATTTTAACACTGTATCACATGACAAGAACATGGCATTTTAAAAATGACAAATTTATTACTGTGCCTTCTTCAAATTTAAAGAACATGTCTGAGATTTCGTTCAGTCGCTTATCCAATAATTAAAAGAATTCTTTTAAAAAAAACTTCGTATGTCGATGGAAGTTCTCCACATTCTCATAAATTTTTGATTCAGTTAAAATCTTTGAAAAAAATGCATGCATTTTGAAACTTACGAGTACTTTCTGATCTTTAGTAAATTGAATTTTATGTTTAATCTCTCTTATAAACCCTAGTTCCGTTAAGATATTTTCCTGAGAAAGGACATATGTTAGCTGATTATTTACTATATTGCGGTTTATACAGCTTGTAACTTTTTGTGTAGCTTCAAACAGCATGAAAAGAAGTATATCAATTTTTCTCCGATTTCGAATCTGCATTACGCCTATTAATGTTAATTCTTTATTTACATAAGGATACATCAAATTCGTATTTCTAGGCCGTTTAAAAAATCAGTTTTTTTACTGACGTGCGTTTCAATTCTATATAATTACTTCTTCAGTTTTAATAATTTTTTTAGAAATCTCGTTAAATAATTCTTTTTAAACTATGATGATTTTAAAGATTCGAACCTAATAATTGTAAGAACAACGTAACAAAAATTGTACTACGCTAAACTAAGGGCTTTCTTAATCATTCCAGGACACCTAATGGAATGATGGTATTTCCTTCAATAATTCAGTTAAGCACCTCATCAGTTTCACCCGAAAGTGCCTGTAGCCGTCACTGAACACCCATTCCAAACAGTGGGATGGGAATTTGAGCAAATTTGACACCCATTCTTCCACTCTAAAGTATGACATTATTGACTAATTTTTCACATGGAAGATCAGTTTTAGAATGCCACGGTTTGAAATGATTAGAAATTCGATGAATTATCAGATATCATCTTAAACATCTCATGCCGAATTAATTTTGGGATTTTAACATTAGATTCGAAACTATAAACAGTATTTAGGAAACTTTAAACAGTAATCTAGCATAACAGAATAGCGTCTACTGTTCAATTTAAGCTTGAAAATTCCCTCAACAATCATAACAGTATATTTATAATGCTAATACAAAACTATTTTTGGTACATTTTAACAATGTATTAAAATTTTATTTTCGCAAATGCTTTCTATGAAAACTTCCCTTTAAATTGAAATGCTTAGATAAATATTTAATATTTTTTTAAATCACTTTAACTTTCGCTTAAGATCCCTATCTGAATTCCGAAATAAAAGAGATTGAAAACCTTTCAACTAAAACTGAATCTAGACAAATATAAACGTTTCGTCTTTCCTTAAAATTGGTTTATTTGCCTCATTCAAATAAAAAAAGTTGAGGAATATGGAGAAAATAAAGTTTATAAAAGGCGCATAAGAAAACAATTACACATCTCTTTTAATACTTCTATTTTCAAGTGCGATATTGTCTTCTCAGTTATTGCCTCGAGATAAATAAACACATGAAAAGTAAAAGGGGGCATTGAAAGGTGCTTTTATTTCCGGCTCAAATCTTTATGATTAGTTGGCTTAATTTCAACACAAAAAAATTGTGAAAATGATGGCAAAATGCAGCTTTATGAAAAATATGCCCTCACATAAGTCGAAAATGTGCTGCAATAGCTTTTACAGTGACTTACCTTCTAGCTAATGATATAGCTTTTAAGGTAAAACTCCATCTTTTCCGATACCATTAGGACAGTTTATAGACAAATGGAAAATAAAAAGATACAATACAAATCGTATTTATTTCCGACTGAGATTTTTCTTTTTCCCTCAACAATCTAAATAGTTATTTTCCGAACCGCTTCATTTTTCCTTGCAGGTTCTTCCAGACAGTAACGAGTTTGGACAGTAATCCAAAATTTGCTTCTGAATGAAAAAGAAGGATCATTTGTAATTCGTTTAGAGAAAGAATTCCAAGAAATGTGAAGTCTGATATAAGCGATCAATACAAAACTCCAGCACTATTTCAGATATAATATTGATTTTAGAATCAATCAAATAATACTTTTAAATATCACTAGAATTTTAAGTTTGCTTTTCTGTTTTACATTACGAAAAAGAGAATTAAATAGTTTATAATACTGAAAGATAAGTACATTGTGCAATTATAAATCAATTATAATTTTTTGATTATGGTGTTTTTTATCTATGTTATAATATATTGATAATAACTAGTTTTTAAAGTTTAAATAATAGTTTGCAAAGGATTTACACTTCATACCCATTATTCGATAGTTAGTTAAATTAATGCAAAAACTATTGCGCTACACAATGAATAATCATTACAATTTTAACAATTGAAAGTGTCAGGTCTATAGAAATCGTACGCAATTTAAATACCCGGTTTCTTAATGTTACCTTATTGAAGTTTCGAGTATCTGCATTGGCCAATGGATGAAAAATGGTCCTTAAGAAGCTGAAAACTTATAAAAATTCGTGAAAAACCAGAATGATAATTCTACAAATTTATCTTTTTCTAGAAGCTTGATGAATAGTAAATGCAATATACTGCTAGAAATTTTCTAGAAAGTTAATAATACTATTACATACAAGATAAATTTCTTGAAAAATGATCGAAAACGATTATATATTTGAATATTTGCTTTAAAACTACTTTAAAAACATTTATGGAAATAAAATATACCAATTAAGTTGTAAACATTTGTAATTGGAAAAAAGGAGATTGACTAAAAAGTGGTGTATGATAAAAATCTTATAAATTTAGAAGTTTATCGAATAATGTGCTTAATAATTAGAGGGCAGCTTGAAAATATATTATCTAGTACCGGAACTAAAAATAAGATATATTTCTGTCCTTTCCTCAAACATTAGAGTTAAGTTGATAAATAAAATTATGTTTTCAGACTTTTTTTGTATTGCGAAGCATTAATACTGATATGAAATATTTCTAATTGAACAAATTACTTATTCTTACTTCAGAAACTGCAGAACATATTGAGAAATTGTTACTACAAATTTGAACAAAAAAATATGTCTTGGTCTTTATTTTATGAATAATTTCATAAGAAAATTCTATCAATTATTTGAATTTGCGAAAATAATCATTAAAGATGAAAAATAGAGTTAAAACTTATCTAAATCCAAATATGAAAATCAGTAATATCTCAAAAATTAGAACTAAAAGCAAAATTCTAACAACCTTATAAAGAAACAGATTCAATCATTAAATTTAAAAAGTTATGATTTGGCCCAAAAAATTCGATTTTTCAATGAAGCCACCTACTTTAAAATAAAATATCGGTCCAAAATACATTCTACTCTCATCCTCAAAATTTCTCCTTTCCCAAAGCAAGGCAATTTTTGGCACATAACCAGAGCAACGTGAGAACGATTAAACTAACTCGCCTGATCTAAACTCGAATATTCTTTCCATGGTCAGGCATAGAAGATTCTAACTACTGGTTGTTTGGATATCTCAAAAAAGTGTTAGAAGTAGTAAGATTTTCAACATTTGAAGCATTTATTTTTCTAAATTTTTTTCGTAAAAGTGATTACTTTTTGTCACACTGGAATAAAATCAAATTTCTAATGCATTCGAACATGTGTATTGATATTAAAGAAGCATATATAGATAAAAACGTGTCTCCTTTTGATAAGTAATATCTTACAGAAAATCTTCCAAAGCTTTCTCATTCTTATTTCTGTCAGTGTTTAAAAATTTCTATTTTCCAGAAGACATCTTTCATCCCCTCCTAAGAAGTTTTTAACTAGTTTCAACAAACTAAGTAACTAATTTAACTAATTTTCCTTTAAGTAATTTCTTTTAAAAATTAAGACAGTAAATAGATAGCTCTTTTTAATAATTATGAGAGAGTAACAGATACAAAGTATGCAAGTAATAAATTGAGATCATTACTCAACATCTCTTCCACTATGCCATAGAAATAAGACCTCTCATCTAGGAAAAGAACCATTTACAAATACTCCTTATAATATCACCCAGGAACCAAAAAACCAGATGCCTACTCAACAATTTCTCATTCTTGTGCTCGAGTTTGAATAAAAATAAAGATACAAAATAATTAAAGAGGAGCTAAATTAACAATAGATGCAGAAGCAATTAAATTCACCAGTGTGATTAAACTAGACATTTGTATTATGCCTGACAAAGATTAATATCAGAAATAAAAGTTAAAAACATATAGCTAGTTTATTCCAGATTGAAATCATGTTTCTTTAGCTATAAATTGAACAAACTGTCATAACAATATACAGCTTGCGAGGTTTTACAGACTGTATATGTGGGCAAAGGGGATATGATAATAAAAGGAAAGAGAAAATAAACTATGTATCATATTTTTATTACCATTTTGAATATGACAATCTTGCCAAGAATTTGCATACGATTTAGAAATAAAAGATAAAATTATATTTATTTTGAATTTAAATTTTTCTGCTTAATATAAAATATAATAAGCTTTCTGCTGTAAATATAAAATGCATTGATTTCAATATCTGAGTAAAAATAAGAACATATGGGCCGAATGGAAGTTTATGTAAACTTTCAGAGAGTAATCCAGATATGCATCGAAATATCGCTAGCTTTTAAAGTAAGACTATCTTTTCCACTACCATTATAGGAATTTATATACAGTTGAGAAATAAAAAGTGACAAACAAATCATATTTATTCGGAATAGAAATCTTTCTCTGTCCTCTAACAATTTAAATAGTTTATTTTTGTAAGCACTCCCCCTTTTTTTTTCCCTGCAGGTTTCTGGAAAAATGTAACGAGCTTAGACAGTAATCCAAATTTTGCTTCCGTGTGAAGGGGAAAAAGGGTCAAAATTCCTTCAGATGTAGGGAATTCAACAAAAAGCTGAAGCTTGATGCGGGCGAACTCGATTGTAAACGATCAATGAGAAAAATCAATCTGGAAAGCTAAAATACGAAGGTTTCGTTCTTTTGGCGCTAGACACGCCGTATAAAACCAAAAGAAATACTCGAGTCACTTAAAAACACAATTTCCTTTTTTCTCAAAGGTAAAAGTTTCAGCTCTAGGGAAAAAAATAGAAAAGGGAAAAAGACCATAAAAAAGTTCCTCGAGTTCTTCCATTTTTTTCTTGTATTTTTTACCATTTGTTTTTTTT
>JAPMOQ010013963.1:1292097-1433138 GCA_026543055.1 Argiope trifasciata
CGAGTTCTTCCATTTTTTTCTTGTATTTTTTACCATTTGTTTTTTTTCTTTCTCCTTTTTTGCAAGAAGCGACGAAGTATTTTTTAATTAAAGTAAGAAACTTGGGCTTCTCATGCAGAAAGAAATAAAAAAAATACAACATTGAATTCTATATTATGCGATACAATTAGTGTTTAATCCCAAGTAATAACGCGTTAAACAAAGCTTTCAAGTATCAAGAAGTTTTACGAAGTCTTGCGATAAAAGAATGGGGAAGGATGTAAAAGTTTAATTTACATTATCGTTGTACAAAGTCGTTTGTTTCTCTTTCATACCTTTGCTTCAAGACTGGCATTAGCGATACTCTTCCGAGAAAACTTTTTCAATCAAATTTTTATTGAGACATTATTAAGTATATTGATTCCCTTTTTTTCCGGATATTGAAGAGACACGGCAGCTCTCTCGTTGATATTCATTCAAAAGTGTGAAGACGATTGTTAATTAACTTCTCTGATAATTGTGTATGTTTATGTCCCTATTCACATGCAAATAAATTTAGTGCAAGTGTTGGGATACTTTTATAAAAAGGGGATTTATTAAAAAATAGGGGTATTCAAAGCTTTGATATTAAAAGGAATATGCATAAATGGTAAAGAATGCGTTTTCCCTTTGTTCAATCTCAATGAAATCAAGAATTCGTTTCAGAGGAAGTGCTTTAATGAAAAAAAAATTGAACTAAAAATTATTGAAAAAAATAAAGAACAAATATACAATATCAAGAATTTAAGAAATGATAAATATGAAGCATATAAAGCATCGTAAAGTTCTATCAGTGACTCTCGGACCCACCCGAAGCCACGGATAAAAATTACTAAAAGACCACACCACCGCTAGCGCAACACTGACGAGAACTGTGGTTGAGTCCCAAGGGTCATCACCGCCGGTCACAGGTACAACCCTTCCTAAAGGAAGTACGTCCCGTCGTTGGTGGGAGAAGCCAGACCCCCAACTTTTCGTGTAACCTCCAGTGTAGCGAAGACCAACCACCATGTCGGTAGCTTCTCAACCTCATTTCGAGGTACCTCCCACGGTACTAAAACATCAGAAAACAGCATCTATTTTTTCTAATTCATCTCCAAATGAGGTCAGTTAATGCTTAATTTAATAGCAATTAAGCGCAATGAATCTATTTCCACGATATTTGGATGTGCACATAATCTTAATAAAAGCCTAGCCATGAAAATTTAAATGGTTACTTTGATGAAGGCATTATACCCGACATCAAAGATAGAGTAACTCGACCCCACCAAATTATTGTAACTACGGCCAACTAATTATTGTAGCAAGCCCCAACTGTCATTCTAGAGTTTATTCAGCATGTATCAAGAACGCCATGCAAATTTTATATCTTATATATATATCTTTACAAAAGTTCGAGTCATCGCAACGTAATACAGCAGCCTATTAAATGTTGGATGATGTGCGCAGTTTTGAATTCTGTGCGACTTATATCCAACTGTATTAACTTAGCTGGTATATCACACAAATTTTAAGAATCCTCCCACAGTTTTTCAGAGCTAGAATAATTATTAATATTAAACAAGTACAAATTTGGCTCATTCAATAATGTGAAAATAAAATATTTAATGGCTTTACGTTTGATAAAAGTATTAATTTTGATTTTTAAAAATCTTATAAATATCCAATGTATTTTTTACACTGAATATCGACGAACCATCTATGATCATTCTTTGATATTAATTCAAAAGTCTATGTGATTAATTATTAGCTTCCTTGATACCTATTCACATGCACATAATTTATTTAAATCTGTCCAGAGATTGATTACAGTTAAAGCTTTGAAACTAATACTATTTATAAGCAAGATAAATAGAATGCATTTTCATTTGTTCCATTCCTATAAAAATAAACGTAACAATGAACAAAATTAAGCATGAAACAACAAAAACAAGCAAATACAGCATAAGGAAAAAAACGATTAATGTGAAGTATTTGTACCATTGAAAAACTCGCCTATTTTCTCATAATTTTAACTAGTTACAAGCAACTCAATTGCAGTGTGATATCAAATAAATTTACAAGATTGAATTTAAAGTGCTTTGCTTGAAATGTGTGAAACCAAAAATAGTAAATATTACAAAAGTCCATTGGAAAAATTTTGGAAGATCATAGAAAAAAATTGTTTAGATGCAATAACAATTACACTATCTACATTGTACTTTCCAGCCCAATTGCCGAAGGATTGTGAAGCAGTTTCATTTATATTACATCAAAGTTTATATTAGAAAAGTTTTATTTATTACTAGCCGCCTTTGGCGACCAGCTGGTTCGCCATGAGTAAAGCGTTCTAAAATTTTCAATTAAATCACATATTCATCAGCCTTGAAGTAATTCCGGGCATTGATTGACCTGAAATTAGTATTTTCTTTAAGATGACGGACAGAAAGTTCTAAAAGTACACCTTTTCCTAATAATATTCTTTAATTTTATAAATCAGTCAGTTTTAACCATCGGTTATGCTTCCAAAATATGAAAAAAAATTTCGATTATGTTGCCAAAATATTAAATATGTTTTTTTAAAGAAAGCGAGAAAGGGAAAAAAAAGTATTAAATTAATGATACAGATATTGCAAACGATTACATAAATATGCCATTAAGTCGGGATTTCAATGCATATCCTGTCAAAATTCAATCAAGTTTACCGTAAATAAAGAAGATTTATTGAGTTAATGATATAGATATTGCAAACGATTGTAGAAACCTTTGCTTTGCATTTATTTTTCAAAGAAAATATCACATTTTATATTTCTTTTATTTTATCCAGTCACGTGCTGAAAGTTGCATTTCTGTAGATTTATTTTGCGATGGTAATTATTTTTGAACTTCCGGCATTCTTTTATTTTATCCAGTCACGTGATAAAAACATGGTTAAAATATTTCTTTAAAAATTCATTAAAAATAGAAGTTTACATTATAAATTTAAAAAACTGATACCATTAGAAAGCTAATTTTTTTATCTTTTAATTGATATAAAAATCATGTTTGTGCAATGATATTTTCGGAAGTTATAGCGGAAAAACGTCGAAATTTCTCATAAATTTTAATTAATACAAATTCTAATTAAAAATTCGAAAAAGGGCTCCGAGGTGCACATTCTGGACCTTCAAGGTATACGTGTACCAAATTTGGTAGCTGTAGGTCCAACGGTCTGGCCTGTAGTGCGCCAACACACACACACATTGAGCTTTATTATAAGTATAGATTATTTAATATAATTATATTTACCTTATTCGTGATATGATAATATTACTCAACACTAAATCGAATACATAGTTCATTACAATTCTGATTGCGATTCCTTATTTATTTGAATATATACATATTGTACACAATTTATTCGTTACTTTTTAACATAATGTACAAAGTGATTCGATAAAAACAATTGCTTTTATTACCAAATGAGCTGAATAACCAAAACCCTGAGTTTATCAAAAAAAATCTGAAAAATGCATTTTCCTAAAGGAGATTATTTCGAACACTTAGTTCCTTTTCTCTTTGTTAAGTAAAATATTTAAAATTAGAAGAAGTATCTTTGTTAAGAAAAATATATAAAAATATTTAACGATATCACATGCACAATGTCATTGTTTTCAAAGAGAAAGTTTTACTATATCAAAATTTAGAAGCATTTGCATTTTATTTTAAGCAGTAAGTTTTCATCTCAAAAATAAATAGAAAAGAATACTTAAAATTTATCGGTTTCCAGAAAGCATTACAGAAGAGGTGATAAATAACTAAGCGTGCTTCGAATATGTTGAGATAAAATTCAGGAGAAAGAAGCAGAGCATGATGCTACCACATGAGATGAAAACTTTTATTTACTTTCATTGCAAAAATATATTGAGTGTTACTTTGCTTTAATTATTAAGGGGAAAGTAGACTTTGAAATAATTAAAGATTGGCGAAATCAGGAAATTAAATTTTTATAGTTTCATCACCAAAATATATCTTTAAATTGAATTAAAATAGTATTACAAAATGCATTGCTCAATAAAATAAATATTTGAAGTGCCAAAAGGAGGAAAAGATGCATCTTAGTGACTCTTCCCAAAATGATATTGTGATTATTTAAATATCTTCGAAATGTTTTGAAGTGTCTTAGTTTTTGAAAAAATCGAACAGTATTGGTTATTAAGATTTTGGTTAAACAATAAAAGAAAAAAGAGTATTCATTTATACTTCAAGATTTTTTTAGATAGTTAAAAGTCAGTTTTAGTTCAGAAAGACATAAAATTTCTATGAAAATTCAGTAAGAGAGCATCAAAATTACATTTGATTGGAATTACAAATTCATACATAACTTTGTTACAAATAATTTTATAATGAGTATTAAGAAAAAAAATTTAATAAAATCCTGGAATGTTTTGGAATTTTTAAAAATAGCTTAATTTTTTTATGGGTAGCCAATTTGATTTTAAAAGTTTTCAAAGAAATTTGACGTATTTATATTTTAATATATATGCATAAAAGAATTTCACAACCCTAAGTGCATAATTCGCAAAACTGCCCTATAGAATTGACTGTTCCTTATTTTTTTTCTCTCTCCCTACAATTATTAAAACAATTTGCGATAGTTTAGTTGTACAAACGTCCCTTTTTAAAAGCAACACTGGGGCTATTTTGAGAAGAACCTCGTATTTTTGAACCATAGCCAGATGACGAGGACGACGTTTGACCCAGATGGATTTGATTTCCAGCCCACTTACACGACGGCTCTTCGGTGGCATCGAGGCTCGAACCTAACACCCAACTGGCTCTGACTGTGGAAAAAGACGAAGAATCTGTGCAAGTTCAAACTTTGACTGCCAACATACCCGAAATCGCGAATGGAATAGGACGAGATGGATTCGAACAGATAGAATCAAGTGACATTGAGGAATTGCTTGAATCGCAAGATGAAGATCTGACTGAAATCCGACTTGGAGGAAATGTTAAATTCACAGCCCATTGAAGAGGCTTCAACAAGCACCGGAAACGTGACATTTCATTTAAAAAATCTTACTGAACGTTTAAGAATGGCAAATGAGCTTTGCGATTTCTTTATAAACGTCTATGGAACGAAGTCTTATTTTTAAGAGGCAAATTGCTAATGCGACTGGCTGTGTATCAGTCTGAATGGAAGGAGCTTTTAAAAAGTGCCAAGCAAGAGAAAATTACAAAATTCTTCAAACCATTGCCTAAGCCTTAAGATAATGAATCAAAATGTTCAAAAACTTCAATTAAATTGATTTTTTATTAATTTGTTTTTCTTTATTTTGTCTCCTAGGAATGTATCCCATATAATCCCATATAAATTACCATTCCGTATTCACGGTTTCGGTATTCGTGGCATATTTATAGAATATATACCCCGCGAATAAAGAGCTTTTACTGTAACATAATATCAAAGAGACTGAAGAATCACCTGTTTGAACGCAACTACGTTTCCAGAATGAAGGATCTCGGATAATTCAAACTAGAGTAACATATCATTACAACATAAAATATTCATTAAAAACATCGAATTGTATCAAATACTGAAACCCTCTGAAGCTATTTATTTTACGCCTTGTTTGTTGCGTTTATTCGCTTTTCACTCGAGATCAGCATTTTTTAGTTTTCTATACTCGATAAATTTTAAATAAAGATAGCAGATGAATTTCATTGAATGGAACTTTTTCAAAAGGCATCAATATCGGATCATTAAAATTTTATGAAGTCATAAACTCGGTGAAATCATCCAAGTTTATGGCATCGTATTTTTATTTCCGCATACCGGGTTTTTTCAAACAATGATTTTTAGCCTTTTGGTTTTTCCTTTAGAGTATTTTAGAAGAAAAGTTTTGGTGCATGGAATCGTTACATTCTTTCAGTCATCTACGAATTATAATTTATATTCAAATGTAATAATAAAAGTTGCTCCAGTTGCTGTCTTAACGCTGAACATTTATTTATCAAAATTGAATGGTTGTATAATTTTTAAAAATACCTTCAAGTCACGTAAGGAGCATGAAAAAAATTTCAGAGGAGATAAATTATCGATAAAAAATGAAAATTCAGCATATTTTTAAATTTAAAAAACTAATTTTTATTGCATCCTTATAATTACTGAGAATTTGTTTCTCCTGTTTTATACCTAAAAGAATCAGGTAATTTGATTGGACTTCCTGTTTTTAAAATATATAATTATTGTTTAATTATTAAACAAATTTAAAAATAAATTTTCTGCTTTTAAATACACAAGGTAACTGTAAAGAAAAAGATTTAAAATTTAAATCAGGAAAACAAAGCCTCCTGTAAGTGAAATCTTATTTTATAAATTAAATTTCATATAATTAAACTGTATAAAGCAAAATAACAATTACTTTTTCAATTATGTAACTTAAATTTAATAAAGTATTTTAAATAGGAATTTAGAATGCAATCTGATTCTTAAAAAAAGCATTTTTTTTTTTCCTTTTTCGTGCAACCGTGTAAAAAAAAAGTGTTATTCCTGTCATCTGCTTTAATTACCAAGTCTTAACCCTTTGCACAAGGAAAAGCAAAATTATTCAGCTAACATAAGGACTTGCTTATTGCTATGAAAAAAAATTTCAAGCTAAATTTTATTGGAAAAATTACATCTTCTTACCATTCCTTATGTATTTTTTGAAAATAAGAATTTCAAAAATAAAACATCAAAAGAATGCACCATTTTGAATGGTGAGTGAGAATCACCATCCGAGTAGAAAGGGTTAAAAATAATTACAACTACTTAAAGCTTGCCATAATAATAAATAAATAAATTTTTTATTCTATTTCAAAGTATTTATTGTCCTATAACAAACATTTTGAAAAAACTTTGCATTGAACTTCGCTCAAAGGAATATAAGTTTGATAAAATATAATTTAAAAAATACGTTTACACATATACCAATATTATAAATTTATTCTATAATGATATTCTTGCCGTCGTATTGGCTTAAGGGTAGCGCGTCTTTCTCGTGATATGGGCGACCTGAGTTCGAGTCCTAGTTCAAATAAGGTTGTTCTGTTAGATGTGTGAATGAGCTCACTTGAAATAAGGGGTCAAGCAAGCGAATGTGTGTTTGTGTCATCTCCATTTGTGCTTGAAGTCAAACTTCTGCCTTCAGGTCCTTAGGGATCTTTACCTTCAGAATCCACCGTATCCCTTTTCTATGTTAACACGGACACGAAATAATCAAGATTTTTATAGATTTTGAAATTTTTAAAAATTTATATTATAATTTCAGTACATGCTATATATTAATTACCTAAAATATATGCAATTTCCCAAAAATTTCCTATGTAACTTATAACTAAATAATAATAAAAATAGAATTCTATAATAGAAGTATTATTTCGGTAAACATTAGAACAAGAAATACCATTCAAGAACCATAATATGCCATGCAAATATATACAAATATCATACACCGTGAATTTAAACTTTAGATTTCCAATCTGAGTTCTGATATCTAGACAAATTAGTATAGAGGCAGAAATGTGCATACAATTGAAGACATGATTTATCATCTCTAAGGTCAAATTAATTAATGAGGTCAATTCAAGCTCTCATGATATACGTTAAGAGCGCAGGGTCAATTTAATACGGGCATCAATTGTGCGTCTACATTTAGAGCTTGCACTATAACGTCACAATAGAACGTAAATGTGAGTGATACATATTCAGATGTTAAGAATATTCTCCCAGAAGACATCAAAAGTCTCTGCAACCATGGGATTGACTCAGTCCTTTGGGAGAATGATTGGATGGAAGTTGATAGATATCAGTCAAAGGGACTTCTACTTCATGACTGAGTTGTCACTTATAATGGACTTGTGCCTGTTCTCCATTAAGGTCTTTATTTATCCCATTTTAATCTTAAATCGTATTGCAATTTAGCCTGTATAATCTTACATCCTATATCAATTTGTATTAAGTTATTGTTAACTCGAAATCTACCACTAGGATCCAATCTTGGGAGATAAACATCCTTACAAAGATGATAAATATAATTTTTAGGAGTTTTTTTTTCCTAAATATTAGTAACTAAAAACTACTAAAACAAAATGTGACCAGCAGTTATACAGTAGAGAAGTTTCGTCCACTAAGGAATAGATGTGTTTACGGGCAAAACTTTATGAAGCAAAAAATTGAAGCCATGAATATTTTAGTTATATTAACGCTCTGTTTTAAACCAACACTAGGCTATTTGAGCACGAACCTCCTAATTTTGATCCACGGTCAGATGATGCGGACAACATCCGAGTTGGCACTTCTCCATATCTAACTAGCTGGAGCATGAATTTAGCATTCACCAGACCCCTTTGCACGATGGCTCTTCGGTGGAATCGAGTCTCGAACCCGAAACACTCCGCATCCGAATCCGAGACCTTACCATCAGACCACCGAGACCCTGAACCAAGAAAGATCTTTTTATTTGTATTAAACTCATAAGGTATTTTTTTCTCCCAATCAAATAGTATAGAAAATATACAGATATTTTAAAATTCTTATTAAAGTACTATCTTATCAATCTGCATTCAGAAAAGTATTAAAAAGAATAATGATACACATGTGATTGTAAAGATTCCGTTAATGTTTAAAAAGTTCAAAAATGTAGTTTTAAGGCTTTTTAGAATTCCTGAAAATTAATGTAAAAGTTTCTGCTATTATTTGGCTTCCATAATAATTACAGTCCAACAAAAATTTAAAAAATACTTCTTTTGAGAAAATGAATCGGACTCGATATAAGAGTGCAAAGGATCAATAAAACACCAAATCATTTACAATTTACAATAAATTATTGACACTTTAAAATTAAATATAAAATCGGTTGATATAGAAGAGTTCATTCTGCACAGAAACTCTTCTCCAGATGTATCTCGTTCAGTCATTAAAAAAATTAGTTCCCGATTTCAATAATAGGAAGTACTGCATTCAAAAAGAGCATAAAATCTCATTCATGTGTTGATTTGTTTTTATATTTCATTTACACATTAAAAAGTCCAAGATATTCAACAAGATTGTCATTTTTCTTGGTACTGCACAGCATTCAGAGTATCAAGAAATGCTGTGGAGACATTGTGCAATATCTTTTGCTTATAGTAATACGAGATTTCCAGGACTTTCAAATTAAACACGAATTATGCATGCAGCCCAATATCTTTCCCATCAATGTTTGGAGACATGGAATTGGATTATAGTTTAGATATATTGATAAATGATATTACTCTGAAGATGCAATTTGAAATGTGATAATAGGTTTACAGGATAAATAATAATTCTTTGCGACAAAATAAAATCTGAAATCAAAACTAATCACTAACATCGGTTTGAATATAAAGTGATAATACCTTATCTTGAGTAAATACTCAAGACAAGAAATTATTCTTGTCTTGAGTATTCGCTCTATTTATAAATACAGCGCCACCTATGCAAAAAATTCAGAAACTTTTTTGCCTGAGGTAAAAAATTAATGCCATCAAAAGAATTTCAGAGCAAATCCCGTTGTTGTACATTAAATAATTAATTTTACATTTAATTTGTAAAAGTGTCAAGGTTTTTTTATATCTTCTACATATTGTTAAAATTTCATAAGCCACCATTATTGTTCCTTTTGTTTTTGAATATCTTACACGTTGTTATTATTCGATACTTTTTTCTAATTCCTTAACTTCTTACTTAATATATTTATACGGAGTATTTTCTACTGCTATTCAGGGACTGTTAACAAATAAAAGAAGCCAAGTGAAACTTTTTGGATATGCAATTGTATTTCTATATAACAGAAATTCATGTTTTCTTTTTGGTTAAAGTGTAGCACGGTTCATTTCCAATATAGTAACCCAACGGAACTTTCTTACAGTAATCCTAATTCTGTTTTGTTTACTACTTTTTACAATAGTTGAGTTGTTCAGGAACTACAACTGTTTTATAATAAATTTAATATTTAAAATATCGATTTCAGATGATTTACATTTTGCTTATTTATTTGATTTAAAATTTATTATACAAAGAAAGTTTGGAATAAAATTAATATTAATTAAAATAACATTTATTTCATTTTTTGTGTTAATATTTGCAAAAATAATTTTTCGTTTTCACATTTTAATTATCACTATGCGAATTCGCTAATCGTCTGCGTTTTCGTATTCAAAGAAGTCTGCCATGGAATTATTCGCAGTTCTCGTCATTCTTTTGGTGTTCCAACGTTTGGTTCCCGAGAAATATTATTATGTCTGCACTCGTACAGGAGTGGATGTTTAGTAGTTGAGATGGTAGGCACTATTTCGAACCTCTGAATGGATGAAAGGGGATTGGAATATTTTTTTATGTGTTGATGAGGCTTGGAAAGAATGCTTTGAGTGTTATGAAGTGTTTATGAAAAGATTAAATAAAGCAAGTAAGTACATTAAATATTAAAAATTCTGTATAATATTCGTTCCTATAACATCCTTTATTCTTACTTGTAATATTATTATGCACCATTCCTTAATACACACCGTCCATTTGTTCAATTTGCTAGCGAAGCTACTGCATTCCCGCTCCGTATGAAAGCGAAGCCCTAGGATGTTTTTTTAAAGTTAAAATATGCTGCTCGGTGCCTTCTACAGATGCCGAAGGCACCGGGCAGTATTAAACAAATAATTATAATTAGTTAAACATTTTAAATAAAAAGGCGGGAAATAGCAACCGTAACTGTTCCGCTGAACAGTTTGTTTATTTTGTCCGCCATCTTTGTTGGCGACTTGGCATCCTTCGGCAGCAAGGGGCACACTATTCTACACTTTTACCTTTTTTTATTCGGCTTCTGAATATTTGGACTCTAAACTTATTTTCAACAATTTTTGTCATAAGAGTGATCTTTGCCTGCATATCCTCGTATAGAGGCTTATATCGGCAAATATAATCGTCTACCACCTTCTGCAAAGCTGAATAGATTTGAGAAAGCCCCCATCCATCTGATCTGTAGCATTATCGGAAGCAAAATATCTACTTCTATTTTAATGCCTACAGTTTAGATAGGCTCTTTTATGTTCAAATTGGTTGATTTATAGATGTCTGAATAAATCTTAGCATTATTAAAGATTAACTATGAAATTATATATTATTTTTACGTTTTTATATTGCATGGAATCAAATGCTAATGAGCCGAGGAATGCAATTTTTATCACTTTATACTCAAACCAATTTTAGTGATTAGTTTTGATTTGAGTCTACGCAAGTATTAAGAATCGAGCAGATTCCACTGTAGGGAAACAAAACCTATAATGCCACTGTATGTATGCATCTAAAGTGTACAGCAAGTAAAAAACGCTTCTTAAGTATTCTGTCTAAGTAAATGAAATTTTCTGCTGAAGCTTTCATTAGATAATCATATTCCAGATATTGTTAACAAGATAACACAGGCACATATAATTTCACGGATAATTTTATCAAGGAAATCTGTTACTTGAATCTGTTAATATTCATACTGATTAAATGAAACATTTTAAAATATACGAAGAAGTTTTTCAACACTCGAAATTCAGATGTAATATACAGAATTTCCCATCACATATTCTGAATGACACCTATCTAAATTAAACGAAATTAAATTTAAAAATAATTTCCTTTTTTAAGAAAAATATTTAATGATGGAAACGTATTTATCCTATTTGTAGCCGCATATGTGCATCCGATTTCCGATACCTTTCTTAACATTAGTATTTATGACTTTTTAAAAGCTTAATTTTAGCAAATAGGTAAAACACATTATTGCCCATTATGGTGAGTTACAAATAATAGGATTCTTGCGTACCGCCATTCTGCAGATTCAAAGTATTTCCTGCCATCCCGTTCACCACACGTCCAGTCTTGAACGAATAGCAACATAACGAATTATCAAGGAAGCCATCGGATCAGAAAGAGAATTACAAAAGTGCAAAGAATTCCCCTGCAGACGATTTCTTAAATAATAATTCCAACGATTTCTAAAATGTTTACCGGCAGTTAAATATTGCAAAAGAATAAACATTTAAATAAATTAATTATTAATTAATGTTATTTTTAATAATTATTGTAAAATAATAAATGTTTGTGTTCACATCAAAAATAACATTAATGTCATAATAGCAATAAAAAGACTTTTAGAAATAACATAAAACTAAATTAAAATCCTTAATTGATATTTTTTATTTTTAACATTTTTCATAAAATAGTTATTGTGGTTCATGTATAGCTCAACCACTGTAATAAGTAGTAAACAAAACAGTAGAAAGATTATTATAAGATTGTTTCGTTGGGTTACCATACAGGCGACAAACTAGGGGACAAAACTACACTTCAACCTGCTTCAATTAAAAAGTGGTATAGTCTCATATTTTAGTGATGGTTTAAAGTGCAAATGATAAAGTGTATATTGCCAAAAAGTTTACAGTATACATATTTCACCTTAAATAAAATCCAGATTTTAAATAAAGTATGTTCTATTGAAAATAATATATCAAACTAGATTATCTTCCCTCAGGACTTTCAGCGGAACCTTATTCGCATTCCTTACACTTATGGAATAAAAACAAACATACATCATGTAGAACAACCCCTTGCTAAAACACTTCATTATACCAGTTTTTTTAATGAAAGTTTAATCCATAGTTGCCTTCAACCTTCTAGTAATATTCAAGTCATTCCATGCCTTAATCCACTTCTACATCTTGGATTTGAAATTATAATTTAAACTTCTTTATTTCAAAAGTTTTGAATCTTCAGTTCTTTGGTTAAACAAACATTTAAAGCAGTTTTATAATGTAATTAGAAGGCCTTAGCATAGACATTTAACATTTCATAGAGTCAGTGAAATGAAGCCTGCGGGTAAACTGAAATGCATTCTATAAAAGCCCACTGAATGAGATCCAAGTTGAAACAAGAATTTCTAATGAATTGTAACTTTCATTTGATTCAAGACTAACATTATAAAGAGATAAGCATAGTGTTTTTAATTTAGAAAATTATATAAAAAATCTCGTTAGAGAGTAAACTCTTTCGTAGATAATATCAAACAAGATATAAATTTTTATCCCAGATATTAGACTAATCATATCTTAAGTTTCTTAATTTTAAATTTTCAATTGTTGGAAGCAATAACTATTTAAAGCTAATTTGGGATGTCTTTGAAAGACCTGAGAAGACCTTTCATAAAAATTTGCTATTTCGAAGAAAAATGTAATGATAGGCATGCATATACATAATAAGAATAAAAGTAGATTTGATAGGATTCCGTTTGAACAGAATGTTTTCAATGATTCAAAAACAATAAGTGCAAGAAAGACTTACAACGATTGGACATTCCTTCTATTCTAGAAGCTTCTATAACAAGATAAGCCGTCTTGTTAGAGAATAAGCTCTTTCCTGGATAATGGTATAAAATAAGACACTATCATTTACGCCAACTTTTCGCTCAAAACTAGACCGCCTCCCTTTCGAAACCGCCACTTTTGAGTTTACGCTGCATAACCCTTTAACCTCGTTGCGTTCTTGTTGTTATAATACTTTGCACATTAAGGGATGCTAATAACGTCTTATCTTTTAACGAGCGCTTACGATTCGACCTCACAGCATCTTTAAGATGCGCAGAACTAGCCGAAAAGGAAATTAGAAACTTTCAAGTGGTGTTTAGCAGATTCAATTTTGTAGGAGGAGAGTGATTAATGAACTTCTGAACTGAATCCGATTAAATGGGACGAAAATTGATTATTCTAAGAAGTTTACCCTTAAGCGGTTGGATTCAGCAGCTCAGAGATAAGATGAAACAAAGGGCTGTTTTCAAGAGGTAAGAAGTTTTCTGTCGCTTTGTCCTCTTGTATTATAAAAGCTTTTTTAGCCTTTTTTTTTCTGAAGATTTTGTGTTTTTCTTTCGTGTGGTGATACATATATTGATGCTAACTGGAGTTTTGTCCGCTGAATTTTTGAACATTGCGTGTTAGTTTTAGGCTCACTTTATTATTAAACTCTTTGCACTCGAATGGTGCCTTTATCATCATTCAAGATGGTTCCCCATTTTCACATTTTATTTATTTATTTATTTTTAATTTTGGTCGTCAACCCCCCCCCCACCCTGCAGAGTGATAAGAGGACTTAGATTGATTTTTCGGCGAAATTCCACTTAACTGCTTAACTGTTTTGCCCGTATGCCATACATGCATCGATTTATCAAATTTTGATGGTTGTAAGCTAAAAATAAACAATTCATAATTATTATAATTCAATATTAAAATTACTTCGATTACATAGATAAGTATTCGACGGATTTCTATTTGAATCAAAATAAGGAAATATTTAAAAAATAGAAGATGTCATCTTATTAGATAGTAAAGAAAATAATAGTTAAGTGGATAAAACAACTACATAAATTTAATTTTCGCAGTAAATATGTCTCTGTATTAGGTGAATAACTATGCATTTAGTTAATTTTTTGAGTATAACGGGTTTATACTCCCCTTCCAATTAAAAATGAACATTAAATTGAAATAATCAAAATAAAAAGTTGCACATAGATTTTGTTGTCAAAATCTATAAAAATTCAGGTCTTGAAAACCAGAAATAAGCAAATACAAGAACGTAATTCTTGAAATTCTGTACTGGTTATTTCCTTGTATACAACTCAGAAATAAAGGTTTCAACAGTTTAAGGCACATAATTTATTTTTGCATTGTTAAATATTGTGTAGAATCAAATAATGATGAATATTTTTTTAAGAATTACAGTCTAAAAATAACAAGTGGTTGAATATATAAATAAAATTTAATATCAATAACGCGTTCTTTGACATGGTTTATGCTAGTGATTTGGATCACCAACTAATTAGATTATCCTTTCATGAAATCTCTTAAATACAAAATAGATAATCTAATTAGATAGTAAATATAAACTAATTAGATAGAAGTTATGAGTCAGAAGTGAATCACGCAGCAGTCAATGTATGAAATAACTAATCGTAACATTCCGTGACAAATCGTTATTCACCATAACAATGTTAATTTTGCCATATCAACTATATTTGATCAGCCACACTTTATCCCAATAGAAAAAGTATTTTAAGTTATAATTAAATAATAAACATAGATGGTTTTGAGTAGTTATCTATACTGGCAGTAATTGGTAAATTAAATATTATCTTAATTGGTAAATAATATTAGGGTAGTCAGTCCACAATACTTGAGATTCTGACATTTTTTTTCAGTATCTCTTGAAAATGAGCTGCAGAGGGCAGGCAGTCAATGATGACATATCTGATGGTCATGAGCTTTCATATAAAATAAAATTTTGTACAGTGATTGTAGTTGAAATGACTCTATCAATGTCTTCTTTCTTTATTGAAAGTACAGTGAAATAAAATATTTGTGCTTTTTCTCAAAAATGGAGGACTGTCTTAGAAAAGGCGAAGAAGAATACGGTAGTCTTTATCTAATTTATATAAAATAAAAATTGGTAAATTCGGTAACGTATCTGTAGATAGGTGAAAAAGTGCATCGAAATAACGGTGTTTGTTTTTTTTGTCGAAATAGGAGAATAATATTGAGAAAGCTATCATAAATGTTCATGGGCTATATTATACACAGCAAAACAGTGGCTAAAATGAGCCAGTGATAGAGACTGATTGGCTAATTCTTTGGCTTTGATAATTACTAAAAATATGTAGTTAATTTTCAAAATATTGTAATCTTCAAATTTACAAATATTTTTATTTTTTTAAGAAGGAAAGAGAAAATTAGCAATGTCAGTTTTACAATATCATGCTTTTAACAAGTAGTACCTTTAAAGAATTTTTTATTGTGTTTGATATTTAAAGTAAATCAATCTTAACGGAAAAAAGTTATTTACAAATTATTGACACTTTTTCATAGCTTTCTTTAACGCTGTGAGTCAGTTGAAACCCCGTGTATTTCTTACGTTTTTATCTCTTTTAAGTTATTCAATAACTTATACCTTTAAACAAATGCTGTAAAGAGTTCAAAAAAGAAAATAATTTGGACAAATTAAGGTAAATCTCGCATAAAATAAAATGGGAAGCTCTGAGTTTAAACTTTCTTAACTAGTAACTTTCAGAAAATACTTAGACCGGATGTGCTGTTCAGCGAAATGAACTTTTCAGCTTAATCCAATTAAATAGGATGGAAGTTGATTATTCCGAGTTTACATTTAAGTAGTTAAATATCTTAGCACGGAAATAAAATGAATCAAAGGGATATTTTGGAATGGTTAGAAAATTTATAGAGCTTTCTGTTTCAATGTAGATAAAATTTCTTTTTAATTCTCTTTTATGCACAAATTGTTTTTCTCGGAAGTTTTTTGAGCTTATGGGCTTGAGATGTTAAAAATGTATTTTTCAAAAATGAAGATTGTTTTGTTTTTGGACTTTTTTTCCTATTTTGGCAATCAAAAATGAAGTAAATAATAAAATGAAAAAAATTGTAAAAAAATATGGCTTGAAATCGTGTTGTCACAAGTTTTAAAAATGAGAATGATTAACCTAAGGTGTATGGAAATTTTCGAACTGTATTTTTAACCTCTTAACTGCTTTGACCGTATGGTATACGGGCATTGATTTATCGAATTTTGATAGTTGTAAGCAAAAAATAAACCATTTATAACGATTATAATTCAATATTAAAATTACTTCGAATAAATAGATAAGACAAGTATTATATGGATTTCCATTTGAATCAAAATATAAAATATTCCCAAAATAGGAGGTATCTTCGTATTAGATAGTAAAGAAAATGAAAGTTAAGTGGTTTATAACATGATTTTCTTCACATAAAGCAATGAAATAAAATTTTGACAATATGTTTCATAATTTTTATAGCATTAAGTTTATTATCTACTACATCAAAAAATCCTAAATATTTTTTATGGCCTTTTTCAATTTCAAAATGTGTCAAATTTTTGTCAGGATTATAAATGTGAAATAAAAATGATAGATTTCTATCATCCTATCACGAAATATCTCCTAAAAAAGAAGAAAAATTAATAAAGCAAAAATATAAACATTGAACAAATTCTTTCTTAAGAACTTATATCGAATAAATATATAATAAACAGATATCAAAAGAAAAAGCTATTTACAAACAATCTATGCCCACATGGCAAAAGCTGTTCTTCAAGTGAAAAGATACACAGATGCATATACATTTTTTTTTATTTATAATAAAATATATATGCTTTAATTCAGTACAAACTCTTGATCGAAGTTTTTGGGTAAGTCAGTGTTACATCTAGAAATCAAAAAGAAAAGGAAAAGTTTCGATTTTCATCACCAATACTTCTTATGTCATTTAAAAAATTGGTAAACCGGATGAGCTCTTTAACGGTAGCATCATCAAAACGAGCAGTATTCACCAATAAGGAAGTAAATTCTCATGGTGGAATTTTAGAGAATTTAGCTTTGTTGCAAAATCGGGATGAAGGAACTTCTGTAATAAATTCGAAATTAAATGTAATTCAATTAAATTTGCCATGAAAGTTTGATTTCTTAATATATTTGTAAGATTATTTTTAAAATGTCTTGAGGAGTTAAAAAGTTTCTTACCGTTGTTTCAACTTAAAAATAATCAAAAGTTATTATTCCGATTGATTGATAGCTCTAACTAAGTGAAATTAAAACAAAATCTCTTACTTTAATTAATAGTTCAAAATTTAATATTCTAAGAATTTTACCATGAAAAGGTGGACTTCAGAGATGGGAGATGGGATGAAAAAAAAAGTTCTTAAGTTATGAATTTTGCTGCTTTTTTTCTCGTGTTACTTTTTTCTGAATTTGCTCTCTGCTAAATAGGCTTTGATCATTTTGTCTATTTGATAATTTTATCTATAATTACAACAATGTGTTTTGAAAGATTTTATATTTGAGAGATCTCTCTAAGCATTTTGTATATAAGTGTTCCAATCGTCTTCTATCTTTATTACTCAAAATTTTCAGTTATCCGATATCGGCCTTCACTCTTAAAGTGACATAACTTCTGAAAAAGAATTCTTCTGAAATGCTACTGAATACTCTTCTGAAAAAGAATTTTATGAGCTTCTTCCATTAAAACCAATGATATCTTCTTACATATATCTACAATCTTCTTACCCTAGTATATTTTAATAATCTATTTCTATGTGCTTCTCGTAAAAAAGCAAGTTCGTAAAAGAAGTTTTATATCTTTTCAAGTGTAGCCGTTTATTGACTTCGCCTCTTAAAAATTGTGCTAGAATATGCCTTCTTGTATAAAGTTAGATAAATAATATAGTTTTTTTTACTATGTAAGAATAATCCTAGGTCAGATTTTCATATCCCTACATGAGAATGAATTGGAAAACTTTAATTAATGTAATTGAAACAATATCACCTTCTAATGATGAACTAAAGCAATATAAGGAAAGTGTATGTTTAAACAGAGTTCTTAAAAAAATTACAGGCACGACTTTTAAAACTTAACAGCTTTTCTTGACCCTTGTGAAAAATGAACAATTTACACATAAATTTTATAAAAAAAATATTTTAAAAGAACGCGTTTCATTAGGAATGCTTTTAGTTTATGCAATGACAAAAAGAATCAAAACAAGCCAAGTGAATGATTCTTCGAAAAAACTAGTTTTCCATCTTTTCGAATGCTAAGAAAATGTATTCATTTAGCACTCTCACATTTTAGTGAACCAATTGGGAAAGCTGATTTTTTTTTTCTTTTATAATTTCTCCTATCTGTTATATAATTATTCCTTTTTTCCAAATATAAAATAATTTAAATCAATTACGATGATTAATTTAAACAAATCAATCATAAAATTCACCAAATACCGTATGTGATTTCCATCCTCTGTTATTTTACCCAGTCAGAGACTAAACAAACCCTTCATATTTTTTTTTCTAAATTCAAAACATAATTGAATATTAGAATGTCATCATACAGAGTAATATCGTTAGCTTAAGTATGTACTTTTTTAATTCTAAATTTAATCTGTATGATGATATCCTTCATCGAAATCCTAAACAGCTGTATTTGTGCGATACTAGTTTTCTTTCTATCCGTTAATTTTTTTATAACTAGTCTTCAGAAATTCAAAAAACACTATGCAATATAAACACTTTGATGAAATTCCCAATTTCTTTCTATAAATAGAGTAATTCCATAATCTTTTATAATGGCAATTTCGTAATCTAAATTTATCCTAACACTTGAGTTCAACGTCATCAGAAAATTCTACTTAATTCTAATCATTAGCAATCAAACTGCAAAACCATTTCTACTCGTCAAGTCTTTTGTTCAATAATCAAAGCAAGAAAAGTTTGATTATTAAAAAAGGGATTTCTTCTGTGACAGGAAGTTTCTACCTATCGCTCTTATTCCTTAAAATAATGATCATTCATTAATGTAGAATAAAGAAATCTTTTGAAATGGAAAAACCCAGTATGTTCAGTTTTCTGAGTATGGTTGTCTTCAATATCTATTTTTGTTAGGAAGACTACCATGCTTAAATCTATATTTTATGATAAAGTTTTTAAAGCTAAAAAGTTTGCCAGAAATTAATTCATGTATTTTTATGGTTTAGTTCCATTATCTAATGGAAGATCTGACAATTTTTTAATTAAAAAAATCACGATTTTTTTAATGACGTATTTTCTATTTACATACAAGGGAAACCAACCATTATTTTATACATTTAAATTTCACTACTGTTAATTGTGAATAAGTATAATGTAGATTAATTTGCGAAATTAAAGCAACACTAACATATTGCACAATAGCCAATTTAAAGTTTGGCATTTAATTTTCAGCGTTGTAATTCTTCTACAATTTTTAGGTAAAATAACCCCATGTCAAATGAATTATTGTAGCGATAGTTCTCACTTATATAAGTTCACCTAATGGGCATAAAACACAGTTTACTAGTATAGCACCAATTTCAGGAAAGAAGTTTACACTATTTTTTACTTGGTTAATAATTGAATAATTTTTTTAAGCAACCTCCATGTCAAATGAATTATTTTAGACATAGTTCTCACTTATATAAGTTAACCTAATAAGCATAAAACATTTTCATGAATACATTTTACTAATACGCTAACAATTTCATAACCATGTTATAAAAAATTTACCCTATTTATTTTCTTGGTTAATAATTAAATAATTTTGTTAGACATTAATTCATTAAATTTCATTGATTCAATTTCATTGATTCGTTCATTGATTCCCTTTTAATTGCTTTCTGTATACATACACGATAATGTGCGATATCTACATGGCAAGCTAATCTGATAAAATACAAATAGTTTCATAAATATTTTTTTTCGAAAAGGTACTAATAAGATGAGTGATATGATACATGAAATTCACAATATTTGCTTGCTTAGTAATCACAATACTGCTAATTAGATATTCATTCTCTGGATTTAAAGTGTATTTTTCTATTTTTTTCTGTTTAAATTACAAATAAATATCAAATAATGCATAAACTATTCTTGTCAATATATATCTTTAAGTATATAAACATGATAATTTTAGAATTTGTTATAAGCAATTCATATCATCTAGATTACCTTCTGGTAGACATTGATTGAGAAAATTTCAAATCCAACACTTTTTGTTACGTATTGTGTAAATAATAAATTATGACTAATGTATATTTATGTTGCATAAGCTATTGCAATAAATCGCGCTAACTGTCGCAGAAATATATCTCGAGAAATTCATATAATTTACTTGTTTGCTTCATAACCAAATCGCTGTTTATTAGACACTAATTCACCAATCCAATACTCTTCGTGACACACTATATAAAGGACTCATTATGCCACAAAGCATACCGGTGGCATACAAAAGTCTCATCTGCCATTGCCTCATTATGTTGGTTAATAACCGTGATTCGATTCGTTACTTTCATTTACAATGATTAATTACATTTAAATGCTCATCCTCATCATGCTGTTCTATAACTAATGGTCACCTTCTATGTGTGACTCAAGCTGACAACGTCTCGGCCGAAGACGAATGTTGCGAATGACTGGCGGATTCTGCGAAGCATTCAATTATAAGCCGAAATCGATCTTGCAACACTTGAAATTAGCTTTGCTAATGTAATCAGATAAGGACTCTCTAATCTCCATAGCGTCATTATGGCCCCCAAGTCACGTAGATAAATTAAATACATTTACTTATATTGAAACCTGATTTACATGAACGAAAGAGTAAGAGGAATATAAATATTTAGTTAATGGATTTTGCTTCTCTTGGAAACAATCAAAGTGTTATTTTATCTTTTTAAAGATTATTTAGGATGAACAGAGAAGGATACCATTCTTTCATTCTTGTACAGAATAGTATCTTGAAATAAAAATGTTGCCTATTAGACCGAATCATTAGAAAAGTATAAAAAAATGGAAAACAATTTAAAATGGAAACTCGAATTTTTTCGGGTGTTGGAGTGTAAAAATATGATTTTAAATTGATTCTGTTTACAAAATATGATGTAGAAATAAGTAAAATTGCGTCAGGTGATAATTCCAAATTAAAATTTTTTTTTTTCAGTAGTTGAAACTGACAACTACTTCGTGTTATACATCTAAAAATTAAAGTATTCTGAGGTTTATCCGATGAAATTCGTATAAATGAAATGAGTGAAATCGATTAAACTTGTTCATTTTAGTGCAAATAATTATTTTGAAATATAAATGTCAGTAAACCAAAATAATGTAAAAAAGGAAGAATATTGGTATAGTTTAACAAAATGGTTTAGTTTTTTCCGGGATTAAAAAAATATTTTTTTACCCTATTGGTAAAAAAGCAAATAATTTTGGTAATGGATTCAAAATTAGAAGACAAATCTAAATTAGATATTTCCTTTTGATCATTTCAAGCTATGGCAATTCAGCTGTTATATTGAATTTTGAACTATAACTACCTGAATTATGCAGCTAAATAGCCAAAATGTGTGAGATCCAATGTGAAGTTGTTGTTTTTGTTTTGTTTTTTGGACCCAAAATTAATTCATAAATCTTTTGAAACTTCATCTATATTTATTGAAACTTCTTTTCCAAATATTTAATAAAATTTCTCAAATTGTGTGAAAATAAATAAAAAACACACAAAATGAAGAAACAGATTTCGATATAAATCAGCAAAATAAATTATTGCTTTAATATCTTATTTTGCTTGCAAATTTAAAATCAGAAAATTCTGTTTATTTATTTCACTTTTATAGTATATTTATTTTTTATGAGAATGAAATAAGAGTTAACTTGCATCTTCATTTTAGTTATGGTTAAAAGTAGTTTAAAAAGTAGATATTTAATTATTCTCTACATATCTATGCAAAAATTAAACTTCTTCAGGGCCGAATACTATAAAATATGATTAAGTATAAAGTTAGCACACACATACGTATAAGCTGTTTGTTTTTTTTTTAAATTTTGCATTCATCATACTTCACTGCTATTTTTAAGCAATCATTAAATTTCCTTCTTTTTGCAAAGAAAAAAAATATTCTATTTCTTTATAAATAATACAAGATGCTTATCTTTTTAATTCGGAATAATTAATTTTGATTTTATTTGGGTGCAATATAAGATAGCTAATAAATGAGGGAAAAGTAGAAGATTCTTAATTAGTTGCTCATATCTTTTTATACACACTACGAAACAGTATTTTTATTTGACGTATATGCATGTTTGTAAATAACCTTGTACAATAAATTTCAAATTTATTGCTGGTAGAAATTAAATTTTATGAATGTAATAAATATTTTATTGACTCATAAATTAATTATTCAATATTTCTAAATCATTTAAATAAATTTATACTCCTCAGATATTATCTTATGTTTAATTCAGTGAAAGCTATAAATTATCCCTGAAAAATGTCTTTAAAAACCCCATATTGTCTTAGTATGAGACCCAATAATATTAAAAACTTATTGCAAGTGTTATAATTTACTATAAGGAATAACAATTTAAAATAAGGACAAATGAATAAATTTTATATCTTCCTTTCAAAATACTAGGGAAAAATAATTCAAAATGTGTTTCAAAGAAGCATCTGTTTAAACTTAATTTTCTACGTTGGTTTAGTATAACTAAGCAAATCAAAATATATATCGTCTTTAATACCCAGTATTTAAATTTATCTAAAAATGCATTATTCTTAATAAGAAAACAAAAAGTAATTACAGTAATTTTTAAACTAAAAGCGAGTGAATGGAAAATAATGAATATCAAATTTAAAAAAATAAGAATCTAATTAAAGTCTTCCCCTTTTTTCTAAATATTTATAATTTTGAAATTAATATTAATTGATATTCTTTTTGTTTCTCTTGCTTTTGAGAAGTCTTCTAGAAGCACAAATACAGACAAAAACATACTAAATCTTTAAATTTGCATGTTTCAGGGGAAAATAGAATATAAAATTTACATTTAATTACTATGACAGTTTAATCAGAAACTTGAATGTTTATCTGTGTAAAAATATTATAAAAACGCCTGTAGAGTATTTTTATTCTTTTTTTCATTTGCTTGAGAGATTATCTGTGTTTTTATTTCAAGTACATATTGTAATCAATGAAAAAATACATTTTACGGATATATAAGTTATATATTCTTCTTAATTTTTCCTGAGGAATCAGTAGTGTTATTAATAACAACTAACACTACATTATTATATGGGAATTCATATTTTTCTTCACTGAATGCATATATTTTCCATCCATTAAATTATAATACTCATTTTAAATTTGCCATTCATATAGTAATTAGTATTATAGTTATGATAATATAGTAATACAGTAAAATTAATCACATGGTATTGTTATATTATTAAAAGTGCAAGATTGTAGGATAATAATTAACATAAATAATAGACATAATAATAATTTAATATTCCCTATTTATATTATATTGCTGCAATTTTTTCCTTAGATAAGATTCAGCATTTAATTAATTTTGATAAAGAAAAGAACTGATTTATGTGAAAAGAAATTTCAGAAAGTTGGCTTTTTCTTTTTTTTTTTTTTTCATTTATATTTTTCTGCGCCGGAAAAAAAATAATAAACTTTTGTCGCTCAAAAGGTACATATGATATTTCATATCAGTGTATTGTTTTATTCTGGCATTAAATCCCATCGAAACTACGAATCTCTTCAGTTCTTGGCACGAAGTGCAAACACTTTTGTATTTTATTGGAGATGGTTAGGTAGAAAATCCATGCACTTCCAGCAGAGCTCTATTTCCTACTAGGTTATCTAGGAGTATCTTGCGGAAAGACATCCAATTCCAGTCAGTTAGCGTAGCTAGCGACTACAGTGTCCCCTGTTGGTAAGTAACGGGTTCTTGCACTGCTATCGATCGTCTATTACAAGAGACCCCCTACTCTATTTTTGCAGACATCAATGCTGATTTCCTCGTCTTGGAATAAGTTTTTGCTACTCCTTGCAATTCGGGAGGAAAACCTGAACTCGAAATGGAAAAGATAAAGGGGAATGATTTTTTTTTCCTCCTTCTGAAACTGATTCATTTTGTATGTGCTATTCTAGAAGTCCACGGGTCGCAGTGGGAGTTGAACGCAAAAGGCCACTTGTTTCTTTCTTTTTTTTTATTTGCTTCTCCTTAAGAACTTGGAACATGGGCATAAACTACAGGCATTGTCTTTTGTTTCGAAAGAGAAGATACCTTACTTTTCTTTTTATTCCAATAGGCTGGTTCAATGTGCATGTTAAAGTTATTTCGAATACATAATGGTGTATCCAAATGCGGTATTTTCTTGGTACGGAAAAGATACTCGGGAATGTTTTAAGTTACGAAACTAGAGAACAACATTTGAATACTCGGATAAAATAACCTTGTTTTATTTCTTGATATTTACATTTTATCGAAAGTGACAGCTTTAAAAAGGTTGCATTTGCACGGAAGAGAATCGAATAAGAAATGTTCATGAATATTTTTTACACTACAAATATACGCTTTATTAGAATGACCAATAAAAGTTGCATAAAAATTTATCTGATATTTCCTGCATCTCTGTCTCTTTCTATAAATACATAGCAGATATTTTTTTCTTCTCCTATAAATTTTAACTACCATTAGCGTTTGAAATTAGCTAAATTAATATTTAAATAAATTAATTTTTTTAGATAATTTCACAAGGAAATTGCTAACGAGGTAAACAAGTTTAATTTTCAAAAACTTCCTTAATATTCTTTTTCGAACGAAAAACTTGATTCCATGTTCGAAATTTAGCATCACTATTAATTTATTTGATAATAATGCAATTTATGTTAAAAATATGAAGGCTTATAAGCTGCCCATCAAAATGAAAGCTCAAACATATCCCACTTTTATTATTCTTATTTAAAGTCTAAAAATAAAAAATATAAGTTTCATTTCATCATAAAAAATTCTTTTTTCCTGTTGATGATATTATTTCTTGCTTATTATAAGAAATTTTTTTAATTATAAAAGCATGAATTTTGCTAAAGCAGAACAGGAAACGCATTATGCTTTAAAAAAATCAAACTAATAAAAGTATGAATTCCATGATTGAATGAAATATGTGCTTAGCTCACAGTTTTTAATAATTTGTCTTTTACAATAATCAGATAATTATTTGCTTTATAAATTTTATCCATATGATTCAGGCTTCTTGGTAGAAATTCAGAAAAAAAGTCATTCTACTTCACTTTCACTCCATAGATGATGTAACAGGAACAGGATTTTTTTAAAATCCGTTTTTATCGCTTGATTGGGACACACGTTTCACATTAGAGCAATATTAATCTTGAAAAAAAAATTATCCATTAAAATCCGTTAGTCGCAAAATTCAATAGATAAGCTCGATGGTAAACGATAATATTTTTCAAGCGATAGTTCGCCAAATGTGACAATCCATGATATTCAGTTGCAACCAAATGAATCAGAAATTCTATGTTTGGGACAGAGAAAGCTTTGTTTTGAAAAATTGAAAGTTTGTCGAATTTTTTCTTCTATCGAAAATGGTGACCATTTTTCGAGCATTTCAGCAGTTGGCAAGCGTTTTGCTATCTTGGCGATGGAAGTGTATATTTCTCTCAAGGTTTCAAGATAATCTCTCTTTTTACAACTCTCCATTAATTGCAATTGCCATAAATGTCTTTTTAGAATCAAGTAGAGAAACAATTAGTGGCCATAAAAACATCAAATATCATTGATAAGAATTTCAAAATATAGAAATATATTCCAAAAGATAAATCTACAAAAGTACATTATTCAACAATTGTTTTATATTAATTCACTCCTAGCCGTGATATAATGAATACGAATTATACAAAATTAATACAAAGCGTAACACATAAGGAATTTAGCAATCAAATGCCAACTTTATCTATACATTTCAGTTAAATAATTCTGGAATATAAATATGGATGTTAACTAATTTATCTTCCTTTCTATCTTCCTTATCTGATACCTCCCCATGGTATAAAACTCTCTTTCTAGTGATAAGTACAAAAGAATTTCGCTCACTCATGATCATTGTTTTATTCTCTACCAGGATATTTTATTTCTAAAGCACTGTACATGCATTAAATTGACAAAAGAAAAACTCTTTCTCGTTTATTTATATATTTTTTTCATTTAGAAAGAATTGCAGATTTTTGCATTTAATTATTAGTCTTGATTCATGATAAATTTTGAAGATCAAAGGGATACTCTGAACATTAATTAACAATAATCCATGTACCCGACCTTATTATCATGATAGATTCAAAGTATCCAAAAAGAAATACATTAGATTTGAATAAATTTTCTCTACAACGAAGAATCAATTATTTATTGTAAGATAGAAATAAGTAGCCATTAAATATAAAATGGATTTTATTCGGCCAGTTAAAATCTAGAATCCATATCTTTAAACTATTCAAAATAATTTCTACGATTTTAATTGTGAAAAATGATTTTCGTTAAAGAAAAAATTCTAAATCTTATTTATGTGTCGAAATAATAGGATGTTTTACCGAGTGATAGCATTTTAATGTATTGTTAGAAATACGAGGGAATATATATTTTTAATATCTGTTAATAAAACAAGATATTAATTTCTAACATTCAAAAACAAAACAAGAGTGAATGAAGTATTAAAATAATATTCCATTTTTGACTGCATCTATGCGACAAATGGTTTTCACTTTTGCAGAATAAACTTGGTAAAAAAATAAATGAATTTCACTAAAAGATAATCACCATGATTTAAGTTTAAAAGCCTACAATAATTTTAGTTCAGATTTGATGTGACTTTATTTTCAATTCTACATTTTAAAAAATTAATGAAGTTTCAATTTCTTTGAAAGTTAAAAATTTCTTGAAATTCCAGACTTGTTAGATCATAAAATATATGTTGTAAATGCTTTCTTCAAAAACTGTAATAGTTCAGTGATTAATTTCAGTGAAAAAAAATTAATTAAACGTTTCCTCTCAAGCTTCGTTATAAAAAAGAATATATTTTAAATTTTTATAAATTTACTTTTTAATACTGAAAAACAATAATTTGAATGTAGCTTTAAAGTAAAAAGGGAGCAACCAAAAATTCTATTGTACATTATTTCTATCTTTATTGAATTTTGTTCAGAATTTTTTTATAATTTTCGTGTTATTAGAAATTGATTGGGATATTATAAAACCATACTAGAGCGAATTCATTTTTGTTCATTCAAATGTAAAAAATTCCCCAACGTGGTAGCTCAAAACGGGAAAAATAAAGATTGAAATATACAAATAATAATTTATAAAGAAACATCACCAATCGAATTCATAAAGGAATGGAAAAAATTGTACACAAAAGGATTTTCTATGCAAATTTGCCATTGACAAAGCCTTTTGTGCCTTACTTGTACTTTGATGTTCAATATATCAAGATTTAATTTATCTCAATTTGCCATTAAGCCCCCTCCTTTCGTTTCTGACGGCAAGCACAATAGAAACGTGCGACTTGAAACATTCTGCATGACTTTAAAGACAGACTGAATTTATTCCACTGCACGAAATTCAACAAAATTTGTCGCTGGTTGCTCCGCCGGACTCAATTTTGCGGGTTCTACTTATTCCGAATGTGATTTTGTCTGCTATAGGACCCTGCTTTGACAACTTGAAATACGGGCTCCACTTTTAAAAGAACCTTCAGCGACGATAGCAATCTTGTTTGCTTCGCGGAGACAGGACGATAAATTGGAGACAACTATCGTGCAAGTAGACGCTAAACAAGAGAGATATATCTACTTTTTTTTTTCTTATCCCTCTTTTCAGCAGCTGTGTCTTTGCATGGGGTTGTCACTGTAATGAACTCTTAGCAACAAAACGTTACAGATGAAGAAAAGTAAAGAAGAATATCCCAGCGTTGAGGAGGGCGGACTTAAAATGCAATTCTGTTGTTTATTCTTTTCACGGCTTTTGTAGATCTCCGATGAGGATGCTAAGGTTGTGAATAGAAACATAAACAATGAGTAAAAAGTAAATGAAACAACAAAATGCAGGTTTGTTTAAATAAGAACTATCTTATTCTCGTAAGCTTAAGTGCTTGAGAAAATGCTTTTTACTCACTAGGAAGAATTATCATTGTCTCCATACACATCTGCTTTTTGGCTAATGACTTATGTTTCATGACTTTTGCATTGTAATCGAAAAACTTTTGCAATCCGTTTTCAGAATTTAAGATTCTTTTGGGAGGATTTCACTCTGTTATTCATCTGTGATACGATTTTACAGGTGTAGAGAAGTTTAGTGCATTCACTATAGTAGAAGGAAAAGTTCAAATATAACTCCATTGTTTGTCATTTCTGAATAGTTGAATTAGACGACAAATCTAAAGGAAAATATGAATAGAGATTAAAATTAAAATGAAGCAAAATTATATTTTTAACAAAAATTTTCCTACTAACCTTTTGTTGAAAACTTAAGTACCTAAGAAGCATTTTAAACAATTTATAAGCATTTGCTTTTTATGCAGTTTGATTAACTTGATTGCCAAAATCCTGGCTTTTGGGTAGCGCGTCTACCCCGTGATCTGGGCTTCCCGGGTTCAATTTCTGGTTCGAGCATGGTTCTTCTTCCCTTGTGTTCTATCTGTGAGTCGTGTGATTGCGCCCCTCAGTAAACAGGGCTTGCGCATGCGATTGTGTGTGTGTCGTCCTCATTTGATCTAGAAGTAAGACTTCTGCTTTCGGGTGCTCAGGGGTCTTCACCCTCAGAAGTTACTGCACCCCCTTTCCGTATTAACACGGTCACGACATCATCAACATTAACTTGATTTGTTTGATATTTATACGTATGGGAATCCATTTTTCGTTGAGCTGATGCATTTGAATTTTGAAATTTTGTGCACTTTGTATAATCTTCATGACATATACTATAATGTTTTTATAACTTTATTAATTAAACAATATATTTTAATTAAATTTGGTTTTCGTAGCAAAATTTTCATTTGGGCAATGTACTAAAGAAATAATTCATTACAAGGTTTGACTTATTTTTATGATAATGAATTGTGAAATATATTGAATTTTAAAAGTAGAAAATAATAGAAATGAACAAAATTTTAGGTATACGTTTTACTAATCCTCAAAAAGGGATTAAGAAACATTTTTTAATCAAAAATACGATCATCAGCATCATAAATGTGTGATAATCTAAAATCAATAATATAAATAAATTAAATCACAATAATAATCATGTAGGAAAATCCTAAATATTTGATTTTAAAAATATATAATGCATAAATCTAATAAAAATGCAAATTTGCTGAGATTATTTTATCGGTGACTGACGCTTTTATAATTTTATTTTAACATCTATATAGATGATAAAAAGGCTTTCTAATTTTAAATTCATGATTATTTTTTTTTACTTCACCTCACTAATAAAAGCATTGTTTGCATTTTTATTATTGTTGTATTCATTTTTCCTTTACACTTATTTTCGTATGAGAATATCACCATAATAAGATGCAACAACAAAATCTCGTAGCAAAAATGCAAAGAAGTGCATCGCAATGATGAATAAAGTTAATTTGAAATACACTTATGTTTTTTATTCTTTATATTTCTTTTGTAGGTATCAGATTACGATTTTATTGCTGAAGAAAGATTTAAATAGTGACAAAAAAATACCGCGGAACATCACTACATAATTTTATTTAAATAAATAGGGAATAGTTCAAACAAATAGCTCTATAGTTTCCTAATATATCATACTATAATGTTAAAATGAAATTTTTATTTAGTACTTAAATTATTGAGATAAATTCTCATTGCATCATTGAAGACATACGTTTTTATGAATTGAATCATGATCTTTACACTATGACTGAAAAGAACGCCTTGCATAAACTTAATTTTTTAATGATGACAATATATATTTAATTATGCAAAGCACCAAAGAATTATATTCATTTTTTATTGAAAAAGCATTAAAATAGGAAAACTTTAATGTGCAGTAAACATAAAGTGTGACAGGAGTCCTCTAAATAATTTAAAGGAGTATACCAAAACGTCGCTAGTGTGGTTTCCCTAAGATAGGTCGAACTGCTTTTGTTACTTCCTAATCCCTTAAACTAGGGGTCGGCAACCTGCGACTCTTTTGATGTAAAGTTGAGGTTCTCCAGTTCCATACGAAAAATTAATAATTTATTATCAAAGCCCTAGAAAATAAGAAAATATATTGAGAGAAAGTACCTAATCTCTCAACAACTTTTATCAATATAATCGTTAATTGCAAATCGCTACGTTTGACATGGTCGTAATGAAATAAACTATTGTTTTGCTCTTGGAGATGAGACTCCGTGACCATGCTTATCTTTCAGTCAATTGCATTTCATTTCTGTCTCACGCAAACACCCACTGTTAAATTTCTAAACCAAAGTCTTGTGGAGTTGCAAGTTCATAGAACTCAATAGCAAGTTCGAAGAGTTGGAGACCCAGAAATGCAGGCGCATCGCGTAACAAAAGTGGACAACTCTAAAAGAAACTCCGCGAATTGAGGCTCTCATATTCGACGCATGGAATAGTCTTCCAGAAACCTTCGGTCTATGAAGAAGTTGGCATATGGAGTGCTGACGACCTTTCGATCGACATATTCGTGTGAGCAAGTTCTTTGTATGAATATAATAAGAAAATAAATTAACAAATAAAAATCGTGAGTCGAGCTTGCAACTTAAAACAACAAATTATAAGCCAGATTTAATCAAATTTTCAAAAAGCATGTACAGCCAATTCCCCCATTTATTTAACTATCTATATTTGTGTTTTTATATGAATAAAGATTATTCTGTATTTAAAGCCTTTTATTTTAAATGAAATATACATAAAAGCAAATATTATAATATCAAATCGAAAATTTTTAGAGGCTTTTTAAAAACTGGAAAATTTTATAAATTGTCACTTTTGGCTCTTGCCTTTCAGTAGGTTGCCGATCCCTGCCTTAAACGTTTTTCATTTACGGAGTTAACAACTTTAATTCCTTAATTAACCCTTCAATTGGCATAGGCTAAACGTGGTAACGACTTTATAGTACTGAATTCCATTATACGATAATAAATTGTATATAGAATAACTATTCGTTCCATTTCGAAAATACGTGATTCAATTTGCAGACGTGACATCGAAATAACTATTTTGAAAAGTTCCCAGATTGGAAAAGGAAAAGTTTTATTATTTTTAAACTGCCTTTCCAAAGGTGAATATTTAAAAGTTTAATTATGTAGATTTATTCCATCAATGATTATGTAGATTTATTTATCAATATTCCATCTGTTTTATAATTATCTAATGATTTCTTTTTCTTCGATTGCATTGTGTTTTTTAGGTCTGCGTGGTTTCATTTTGGTACCCTGATTGCTATAATTTTTATAGAGTTCAAAACAGTATTTGGAGTAATCCGTAGATGGCTTTCAATATTACTCATACCTTAGTCATAATTTTTGTAGAAGATTTGACATTTGAGATCACAGCTTTCCCTTTAGACATTCTTAAAAAATGAAAAAGACAGCGTTCAATAAAATTATATATTTTTCTTATAAAAAAAATTTTTAAAAGAAGGAAATACCCTCTTATAATGTTTACGATATCTTCCAAAACAATTATTTCAGCACGCATTTTTCAGCTTTTTTCACACACAGCTAATCATTAAGTACCTACTGTTTTCCTTATTTTTATAAATGGCAAATAAAATTTGCCCTTTGAAAGTAAAAAAAATGGCAAAACAATCTTAAAAATGTATTTAGATCAATGCAATCAAAATACAAAACTTAATTCACAAAACATGACTGTAATACTTTTTTACGTAGTGTATGAAATTTTAACTATAGAAAAAGCTGTTATTATTCAGTTTTACCGTTTTTTTTAGAATTAATAATGTAAAAAAGAAATAATTAAATCGAAATATAAAAAATGTATTTTAAATTGCAATAAAATTTTTCTTCAATATGAACATTATAATAGCATAATTCTGTGGGTATCTGAATATCCTCATTTATTAAAATTGATTAAACCGAATTAAGTTTTTTTGCAGTCTGAAATAAAAAAATGAAGATTTAATTTTATAAATAAAAAATAATAAAGTAATATTAATATATGTAGAATAAAACTTTTTTGTAATGCATGCTTTGATTTGAATTTCTGTTTTTCTATATCATCACTTCACAATAAAAATTTTATTCAAGAAATCAAAATTATTTCCAATCAAAGCATAAATAATAAATTCCACCTTTTAAAAAGTGCAAACCTGATAATTTCTCTTAATTGTACTAAAGATTTAAAAAAAAACTGAGACCTGATACATTTTTTTAATTTTTACGGAAAATTACCTGTACTTTGTTTTTGCATCTAGATTGGTGTAAGCAAATTACCCGTTTAAGGGGCAAAAGCCGTTTTCCTTCAAAATTTACATTTTAAGCTACAATTAGAAAAAAGGCTTCCTTATGACCAATTTTTTTTAATTTTGTTGTTGTGGCTGTTGTTATTAAAATAGGTGGTAACATATCCATCCCTGCCCAATACAAGAAATGGCATTGGCTGACTTATTCAATAGAAAAAATAAAAAATACAAATGATTTCAAAAATAAGCATGCATTTTTGTAAAACTATTTATTATTAGTTATTTCAAAATTTTAAATATATTTACACGTGAAATAAGTGGCAGAAAAATCAATTACACTGTAAACTACCAAATGCATTATTTTTAATTATTCTTGTGAAACAACAGAAAACAGGGAGTTGCACACGATGGAGCATTACATGTTGAACGTGACACTTTTGTCCGTTCTGGTTAGTTTTGGTGCTACAATGTTTGGTAATATTTTAAGGTGGTAGCAGGATATTTACGACTACTTTAAAAAGGATTATGTTTAAAAGTCAGCACGTTGTCAAAAGTTGCACGAAAGCCGGCACAAACAATCACGTTGAAAAACCAAATAAATAAGTTTTTATCTTTAAAGCACTCACAATTAACAGTGAGTGAATCCCTTATTTGAAAAAAAAATCGTTAATTAACAAAAATATTAAGACATGAAAACAAAAATACCCCTAATTTAGTGATTTTTCTGGCTTTTCTTATCCACACAAAAAGAGACAAAACCCATTTTTATAGCTTTCTTTAGCATTCGTAATACAAGTTATCAAAAGCACTAAAAATTTAAAGAGCGTGAAACAAGAATATCATTTCGTCCCAAATCTAATTTTGAATTGCGTGTATTTAAGCGTATATTTTATGTCGAGTAGGATTTTTTCCATTTAATACTGCTAATGCGATTTCTTCATACACAAGATTTGGACCATTCTTGTGTTTCTAAATGACGTATATTCTTTCTTTTAATCCAATCAAATCTCTCGTTGAAAGATAATATTTCGAGATTCCTCAGTACAGAAAAACAACATCTGCTTTGATGGAGAGAATCCGTCCAAATTTCTAGCATGCTTTTCCTCCGATTTCAGTTCATATCTTCTAAAAGAATTCATTTTACGAGACATTCTATTTTTGAAGCCTTCCTACATTTTAGATATTTTTAGATTCTTTTGCGTAATATCATAAAAGCATTGGAATGTGGTCTTATATTTGTCAATAGATTGTTCTGCATTTCGAAGTATGTTTGTGGTCTTATATTTACTGTCATTTTAGCAAAATTCAAACATCCTGCTAGAAACTCGGGAAAAAAAATTTCGGAAAATATAATTAAACTTTATTTATATAAACAATTTAGTTGAAATTTGTAAATGCATTATTTCTGATAAAAAGAAGAAATTTATCCATAATAAAAAGTAGTGATTTGAGAGCTGTATGTATGTGTTATATTTTTGAAAGAATTATCAGTTTTGCTGAAGTTATTAGGCTTGTCCCTTTATGCTACTAAGAAACTCTTTTATATTGAATATTATTTTAAATGTTGCATATACTATATTTTAAATGTTATATTTGTTTTAAAAATTTTATTTCTTATTTCTTAAATGGTTATTTTTAACAGTTATTTCTACATATGTTCAAACTTGCTGTTGTATCCTAAATACATATTTACGAGGGGTGATCCAAAAAAAGTTTGCAAGCAGCAATATTAGCAAAGCAGAAATTGTGGATGAGAAAATTGTTACCCAGAGTGGAGACGCATGACGCTAGTCTTAGATCGGTTTTTCGAGAAGATACTGCAAGTACTGAGAACTGAAACAGCTACAGTAATGTTAAGAAGTCTAGAAACGGGGTTTCGCACAGAGGTGCGAACCGTTATACGATTTCTATGAGCTAAGAATGTGTTTAACATTCACAGACAAATCGTTGAAATGAACGGGGCCTAAGCAAGGATTAGAATACAGATGGCGAAATGGCGTCGTTCTTTTGAAGCGGGCAGAGAGATTGCTGGAAAAGTTTAGGTGGGAGATCTGGAGTCATCCCTCAAACCACTCTGATTTGATTTCCAGTGAATATTTTCCTTTTCTCAGCTTTGAAGGAACACTTAACCAATACAAGCCTCATATCAAACAGTGATTTTGAAAAAGATGCCGAGAACTGATTCAAAGCTATTGGCCTGATTATTACCAAGACGGGTTAAGCAAATTGGTTCAGAGGGGTGGTAAATGCCTCCACAGGTTTGGTGATTATGTAGAGAAGTAAACACCACATATACTTCTAAATTACCATTTACATCCTGGGTCTATTGTTAATAAAACATTTTTCTTTTGCCTTGTTAACTTTTTTTGTACACGCAATAATATTTGTTCATGCTAAGTTTATAAATGGTATGTATGTCTAAAAAATTGATGAATAGTATGTAACGAACATTAGTTGTTTGGGGACCAATAAAATTGAGCATTTTAGTAATACTCTTGTAAGAGGATCAATAAAATTATTGAGCATTTTAATGATATTCTTGTAAGAAAGGTAATTTAAAAATTCAATCGACAATCCCGAGGATCTTATTTTTTCTCTCTTTTTAATACCGAAAAAAATTTAGTCACTTCCCATCTTTAGCAGAATTAGTGAATTTTCTGATGTTGCTGTTTCTCTTCCTTTTCTGTTCCTTCCGTTCATCCGGTAAAACTAACCTTTTAGGATAGCTAATCAAGAAGATGTTGACTTAGAAATAGAATGATTAAATTAAGAGGATGATTAATAAAACTTTAGAACTATCATGTAGGCTAAGAATACATCTTAGAGATAAGTCTGGAGAATAATCCAAAAATATCTCATTATTCAGTTACTCTTTTTTTTTTCAATTTCGCTCGTAGAAAACGAATGTGTGATATTTTTAGAGATGCCTATATTTCTGGAGATGCCATATAAAAGTAGCTCCGTACTTGCAAACCAATCCGATTTTGAACATCTGGAAACGAAAACGATAAGATTTTCTTAGTTCTTTTGAAGTATTTTTGTACCTTCAACTTTTGTGCTAAGATTTTCTGAACATATTGATATTTATGAAATATCATACTTCCAAAGCGTCTGAGAGTTTGTTAAAGAAAGATGGCTTGTTTGTCCATAACTCTCTTAAATTAGTCAGAATTTCAGCTCCTCTAGGAGCAAAATAATTTTTATTATCTCATCATTTTAACGGCATTTAAGAATTAAATCAATATTGATATTTTGGTATTACTTGTTCACCATTACATTGTTAAAATGTCATCGGTAGGGAATTTAATATATTTCAGTACTGAAAAATTTTCCCGACATTTTTTTTATTACAATTTAACAGAATTTCTTAATTGTTATTTGAATTTCAATTGGAAATATTAATTAAGAGAAAAATTCTCTCTTATACCATTCAGGGACATCTAACTTCGAAGGATTTTTTACTTTTCTTTTTTTAAGGTATTATATCGTATATCTATGGGGAATTTTCTATGACTATTTTTATTCGTTATGTTCAGTTTTTATTAATAATTCTGAATGCCTTTCCAAAGAAAAGAATATATCTTGAAATCCAGGCTACAATAGCATCGACCCCAGTTTGTACGGAATAATTGACATGGGATATCCCCGTTGGCTTGAAAAAAATGTTTAAAAAGTTTATATATAATTTTCAAATATAGAAAAGGTTTTCGTGTACTTAATCAAGAAATGAATATATTCTCTTGCCTATATAACTTTTATGCTGATATTTGTATACTATACCTTACTAGTACTAGTATTTCTTAGGCAATTAAAAAGAAAATAAGAGGGTTTTTTTGGTGTTATTGTTGTTGAATCATCCAACATCACATTAAGCATTTACTTCTCAGAAAAAAGCTGACGTCTTACCATAGGGGTAATGCGTCTTCCCCGTGATCTAGGCATCCTTGGTTCGAGTTCCGGTTCGAGCATGATTGTTCCTCCTCTGTTCTATCTGGGAGATGTGTGAATGTGCTCTCCTGAAAAAAGGGGCTGTGCAAGCGAATGAGGGGTGTGTGAGTAGCGAAGTCGTACTTTTGGCCCTAGTTGGCCCTATTAAAACAAGAGACGCACTCTATCGACTTAAATCGCTGAAACAATAACAACATAAGAAACAATAACACTTCTAAAATAATAAACCAATGTTCTCAAATTGTCTGATGTTCAACTAATTTTACACACATATATTTCATCTGCGAAGGCTCTTGCGATGCTTAAGCTATTTGTATTTGCAGGTTCTCTATTTTGATTTGTAGAAAAAAGTTTTTTTAATTGTCTATAATTCATAATTGTCTCTTAAATATAATGTGCCTCTTTAATTTTTATAATTTAATTGTCTCTTTATACATGAGTCCAGTGAAACTCCGAAATGGAAATTCAAAATAGTATTAAGTATCGTTTGGGCCATATAATATGGTACATGCCCAGAAATTTCACATTTGCAAAATCTGAGCAAATTTTCCCCCTTTGGAAGTTTGCATCAACCAAGAGGTGAAAAAGCACTTGCAAAGAGTTAATAATAATTTCTACTTAAATAATTTTAACTAATAAAATCAACATTTCACTAAAGCTATCAAAAAGTTATTTTTGACTACCCTTTTTCAGATGTTAAACCCATATTACCCCATATCTATCTAAAAGATCTCCCTTTTACCTAACGTTAAACAAATTTTGAAAGAATAATTGATTAATGATTAAAAAAACAATTAAAATATTTTTCGACAAATTTTAATAGTTTTTTTTTAAATGAAAGCAGTGTTTTAATAATCCCAGAATAGCAATTATGGTCATATACTTTTGTGATTGAGTAATAAACTGCATTTGTTTCATTCTAATTATTTTCGACATTTTAGTTTCCCATTTATAATTTATATGAAATCTCAAAATTATTTCAAATTTATGATTAAGTCACGGTATCTAGGAGAAATAAAAATTAATTAAAATTAAGCGATTAAATCTGAACATAATTTTTAGGATATGGAATATAGGATATAGATTTTTAGGATATACAGTGCAAAATCTCATAATTATAAGCTGATCAAGAAATGTATAAAAACGTAATTGCAAAATTCCATCTTTGCAAATATGAACTAATCAAATGAAAAAACTTTGAAAAACCCATTTCGCATACGAATGTGTGAAAAAAATCTAAAAGTCCTGTAGCAGTTAATCTGGCCCCAATTAATTTTTGTTAAAAAATTATTATTATTTCAATTATTTCAAAAAAAAACAACCGCACACCCACTTAAATATTAATCAATAAAGCAATCTCTAATTATCTGTTTTGAATGATTTCACAATAATATACCTCAAAAGAGTAAAAGAAATTTATTAGAGAATGCTCTGTCAAAAGATGGAAATTTAAATTCACGATTTGCTTTGATACATAGCTAATATTTCAAAAAATACCGAAATTTCAAATAAAATAAACAAAGAATTTTGAAATACAATTCCAAATTGATTACTTTTTACCACAGGAATTCGCTGATAATGCTTATTTAAAGCGATTCCTTTAATTAAAATTTGCTGAAGTAAAAAGCCACTGAAGTTACAAATACGCCAAAATCCGGAATAATTAAATACAAACTGATACTTTTGTCTTAAAAATCGCAGTACCTACCTATTTCGCGAGCTTTCTTATTTTTTAATTGTTAGGTTGCACTACCTCTGGCATTATGTACCGTAATTAATTATCCAAGTTGGGCGAATAGCAAATTAAAGACTCGTGTTTTCAACTTTCCTGCCTTACGTGGAACTCATTTCCAGATGAATCGATTGACGGATTAATTACATCCAAGGGTTTCATTTTTTCTATATCAAGGGAAATTAAAGCGAGAACCGCAGTTTCCCTTCAGTCCGGAGGGCATCTTCCACCAATACTTTTCCGAATTTGGAAGGAATCAGTCTTCGAGAAATCTGTGTAAAATTGGGGTACTTGTCCGAATGATTGAACTGGAAAAAAAAATTCCGGTTGAAATGTCTTTCTTTAAATGCAGTGTCTCTTTTTTTGTGTCTTTCAGCGACTTTATTAAAGTTTTAAAGCATTGTTAAATAAATTTATTGGGATTTTTCATCTGTATAGAATTATTTAAAAGCGCAACTGAGTGAAAAAAATATCTCCAATCAAGCAAATATTATTTTACTTGATATCTAATTAAAATCAAAAACTGTTATTTTAGCTGAAGGAGTTTTCTTTTTTTTTTTTTTGTATCTCTTATCACTGTTTTTATTTCAAGTTATCATAGTCTAGTATTGCTTAAAATATATAAAATTTATGGGAATCCATTTACAAATATCATCATTCTCCGATTGGGAAGAAACCGATCGTTGGAAATCTCTGCACGATTTGCTACTTTTCCAACAGATTGAAACAAGAAATTGCTTAATGAAATATGCGTCTCTGATTGCAGGACTTTTTTTGTAAATCTTTATTTAACTTGAATTCAGATTTTTTTTTTAACTAAGTAAAGCAAATTTGAATGAACATCTTTTTGTGTAAAATAGCATCTATTTATTCAGGAAACTACAAAAATAATAAATAAAATATTTAGACTAGCTCTCATTTAAGGAAATTTGACAAATGATGCAGGTAGCTAATGTCTTTACCTAATAATTAATGAAACATGTAATCTGCTATTTTTTTTTTATTTTTCTTTAAAATGAGTAGCTCGTTACATTTACTTAAAAGTGGGTTATCTAATTATTTCTATATGTATTTGATAATTCAAAACTCTATATTCAAGTGATTAAAGGGGAAGTAGAGTACACTAGAACTAGCCAAAGTAATATCTGAAAACTGCGTAAACGCCAGTCTAATGAGTTAGAGGACATTGCCTGCCAATGCAGCAGCTGGCGAACAGTATAATATTCATAGTATTTGGTTTATTCAGCCTATATTTTTTCTTGTTAATACCTAAAAACCCCGATTCAAGACTAATCGAACAATGAGCCTCTTTGTGTATCCTATCGTTACTGTAAATATTAGTGAATGTTTTCGAAAATTGTCGCGTAAACGTACATGTGGTTAGTTGAGAAGGGTAAGTAATTTAAAAAGTTCACTTAAAATTTATGTTTTAAACTACTGTCGAAGTTCAAAATCTCGACAAATAAATACTGACACTTATTGGCTTGTCAATTTTGCATCTTCTCACTCAGTGGTGTTTCCTTTATAATATTAAGTGAATCCGCTTCATTTTGTTCTTTCAATTTCTCTAGCAGTTTGAACTTACAACTTTATATAGTTTGTGTGAAATTTTGTTTAAATCGGTATTCAAAATATTTAATTTTGATATCTATGAAGGATGAAAAAAATCAAGTTCAAATAGGAGCAGTGATGTTTACTTGCTCTAGAAGCATCACGTTTATTATTTCGAATATTAAAGAGAGATACGTATTTATGAAAACTATCTATAACATAATTTTTAAAAAGAATGAAAAGCAAAAAAGAAAAATTTTGAAATTAAATAGTTTACTTCCAAAATAAAATTCAATTTCAAGTATTTTTTCACCAAAAACTTATTACATTTCAAAATTTGTATCGCATTTGCATTAAAACAAAAGTCAATTAGTAATAAAGTTTTGGTATTTGTTAGCCTTTTCTACATACATTAATTCTGAATGAAAATTGATTCAATATTAGAGAAATCTAATTAAAATATATCACATGATATAATGACTGAAAAAAGAAAAAATACCTAAGAACAAAATTTCAATCAACGCATGATCCTTATTTGTGTCTTTCTACGTCTTTTAATGAAATATAAGAAGTTATTTGAATATTTTTTAAGATAATTCCTTTGTGGGTAACTTTAACGTTTAGGAATTATTTGAGGGAAAACAGATTTTTCTCCAAAACTGACAAATTATACAAATAGCCTCAGTTCCAAATTATAGAGAGATGAATTAAAAACATAATATTTTAATATGATTGAAATATGTGATATCTACCTTAATGTAGTTTATCTCAGTTTTTAAAATATTTGGAGCAAGTATCTGGATATTTGGGGGAAAATATATCTTTTGGAAATCTACATAAAATATCTCTTCCTTAGAAACAAATTAATGTATTAATTTTCCCAGTGGAAATTCTCTTGCAGTAACATTTGTCTCAGCCCATTCATTATAAAACTCTTTAAGCCACTTGATTAAATTTCAGGTTGAGATTCACACAATTAATAAAAAAAAAAATCTAAAATTTGGCTGTCGTTAAGCAAAAGAAATCCCTCTGTCAAACAGTTTGATATGACATACCCATAATCTTAACATTCACTGTTGTCTTATGCAACAAGTTATTTTACCTTATTACTTATTAAACAAATAACATATTTTATCGCTTCATTAGGTAATTCCTCCTTATCAGTAATCTGTAATACACATCCGAAAGCTTCATTAACGACAATTTTTTACAGACATTTTGTCTACACATAATATTCCATAATCTTCCTAATTAAATTTGAAAAAAGCTTTTATCTAAGTAAAGAATGTAAGTAGTTTCAACACTGATGTATTATTTTATTCGACAAGTGACTAACCACATAATATTATAATCTATATTCATTTCAAATTTATGTTGTATCCACCAAAAGGTAGTATACCAGTATTTTGACAAAATATCTAAAATTCAAATGAAATCAAATTTTAATAAATCAGTATAATTGCTGCTACTCTTTGGATAGAAAATTGAAAAACTATCCATCCAAAAAAATAACAATATTCCAATCTATTAAATATTTTAATACACATAGTATATTAACTATTTTATTTGTTAGATAAAAATTATCCACTTCTATCTATTAAATAAATTTAATACTAATCATAAACTTAATTTGCTTATTAAATAAATAATAAAGAGGATAATAAATTTTTGATTTAATTATTTTTTAGTTTTTGACTTTTAATTATCTTTAATTATAATGGAATATTAGAATCTTTTTAAATTAACCTACCAAGAGATGCCACTAGTAAAAAAATCAAAATATAATAACATGACATCAAAATAAAAATTTAATTATTGTATGAAATCAGAAAGGTAATGAAATTATTATATTAACTGATATTCATGATTTGGAATAAAAAGTGTATTATCGTCAAAAATAAAAAATGTGCAAAAACTCGTAACATCTAAGAAAACAAGCGAAATTGCGTTTATAAGATTCCCCCTGTATAAATGTGAAGTGAAATATTTAAAAAAAGAGAGGTAAAATCATTTTTGATACAAAAACAAAAAAATATATAGTTTTTCTATCTTTCTTCGACTGATTATAAAATTTGAATTAAAAATACATAAGCAATTTTCCCAAATTATCGTCATAGACAGGGGCAAATAACTCAAAGTCTGTAAGAAACTTATTCTACAAAGATAACCCCTCATTTAGGTGCCACATGAAATTCATCTTAGATTTACATTTAACATATTCTTTTACTTTGTCTCTAATATTACATAAATGAGATCTTTTCTGATATCTATAACGTATGAGATGTACACGAAGTCAACTTAGTTCGATACTTTTCTAATTTCGAAATTCGAAAGCAATTGTTCTCTAAAATTTGCATGCATTATAGAAATAAAAGTCGGCAATATGTCTAACAAAGTGTTTTCTTTTCAAGTTGAAATGATTTTCTTTCGCTTCGATTTATAGTAAAATTCTGAAACAGCGAAATTAGATTGGTTATTTATCTGATGACACAGACTAAGAGAGGTTATTTCTGGAAAAGGGCCAAAAAAACTGAGATTCTGAATTTACTATATTGTACAATATCTGTACATATTTCACTTTATCTTATACCAGGTTATTTTATATCATGCTTAATTAATCACAATTTGTGGCATCCATTATGCATAAGGATATATTTATACTTATGCCATGTGTACTGTTATATAAGTTACACAAAAACGGAATTTGCAGAAGGAATTTGTTTTTTCTCAGAAGAAATAATAGATATAAATTCTATAAGAAACTCAACAAAAGAAAATATAAACAAAACAGACAAGCAGTATATAGCAGTAAACAAAATAAACAAGTTCTTCTTATTTCCTTTCTACATGAATAATTTATTTTATCTAAACTTTAATTAAATACATTATATATTACATCTACAAGAAGGAAATCTTTTTTAAATACTTTTCCATAAACCTACAAACTTGGAAAGGATACGTCTTCAGGAAATCCGAATAAAATGCTTCTTCTTTGGGATAAGGAAACAGGAAAAATTGTCTGATAAAATCTTTTTCCTTCGATTCAAAATATCATTCATCTTCTGTTTTGCTTTTTTATTCGACTTATAATATTACTTCCGAAAATACATAAATAACTTTTGTGAATTGGATAAGATACAGGTGAGTTTTGATTCATCAACAGCTTTGAATTGAAAAATCGTTTTGAATCTTCTCTAGGTGTCAATAAGATTGTATGAAATGAAAGTAAATCTAAAGGAAATTGTTTAACGTTATTTCTCCCATTTTTAAATGCATTAAAACCATGATATTCAAAGGAAATCATTTTTTTTTTTATTAACTGATGATATGTGAGGACTATGTAGCAATACTTCTACTGAATCATTACAAAAACTACATAACCTTCTAGAAGAATGATAAAAAATTTGGTAAGAATGTTTAAATGTTCTGCTTACTCTCCAAACAAACAATTTTTTTCAAAAAAAAAAAAACACAAATGTTAACAAAAATCTTTTCTATTTTTACCAGGCTGTGCTGTGGAGTTACTTCTGAAGCTCTCATTTTAAAAATATTGTAAATTTAATTCATTTAAACTTTTTTTTCAATGAAAAATTTTTGTATATTACCTGCAACGAATACCAGAAATACATTTCAAATATAGGGGTAAGAAATTAATGTAAAAGTAAGCAAGTTCTCGTTTATTTGGTAGGTTTACTAATGGTGTGGAACCGAGCAGCTCCTGTACCAATGTCGGTTTTAACCTCTTTTTTGAGTGGTGGACGTATGAGTTGAACCGTAAATTGAACTATTTTACATTTACTTTAGTATTCGACTGTGCTGTATCAGAAATCTGATCTTCGTATTGCTTCAGATGCTCAAATATGGCAGGGGTGGCTTGTTTTGTGGTTACCTGATCTGTTTTAATCAATAATGAGCAGTTTTATCTCCGTCTTTAATGTGTTCGGATGACTTAAGAAATTTTAGATAGACGTATGCTAGGGTATCAAAATATTGGAAAAATTGGACAGATAATGGAAAATTTTGGGCCAAAATTCATTTAAAACTATTTTTGTCTCAGTAAAGCATCGACAATATTTTATAACAAACTTTATTATGAGTGTAGGAAAGTGGAAATATTTCGCTTGAACTGCAGTTATTTGTCAAAAGTATTTATACATGTCATACGATATAATTGCAGGTTGTATAAATTCTGTTTCTTGCGCTACATCATTTTCATCCTCAAGTAAAATGGTGTATATTCAAGTTTTTCTGATGTTTACCATGAGATCATTCCATGTTTTCTTTGCTTTTCCAGTTAATAGTAGTAAAATTCTAGAAACTATATAAAATAAGTTCAGAAAGAGTGTTCCGATACATTGTGATGCAACAAAGAAGCAAAAATAAACTCACGCGCAACTTAAAACATTTTATTATTGAACTTAGAAGTTATGTGAAACCTCATCTCTGCTTTGTTGATTGAACTTATCAAAAGATTTAATACACACATTAGTGTTACCTCGGTTAAAGCCTCTATAGTTATATTTAAATGCTTTAAATGTAAATATTAAATGTTTGTTGTCTTACTTTGGATTTAATTATTTTAACAAGAACACACCTAATGTGCGAGAGCTTCACTTCTTCAGTTTCGCTTTAGTCATTACAACCTAACAAGATTATATATTCTAAATGTGATTCAGAAAAAGAAATAAAAGCATTTAGAGAAATTTAATAAAATCTACATACTATTCCCGTATTTCTCCTTTAGGGACTTAACACAATCTTTACTTTTATATGATGGATAATATTGTTCTATATAGAACGTAAGAGTTTGCACATCGAATAATATTTATAAATTCTAAAAAAAGATTCATACAAAAAAAAATTTGCCAAAATTTTATCCATGGTTTCCATTTAATATCAAGAATCAGTCCCTTGGTCTGCTTAAAAATGTTATTTTTTATAAAAGTAGAAGTGCTTCTATATAAAACGACATAGAAGTAGATCATAAAAGGAATAAAAACACTAAAACTAAAAATTTTGGTGAATTTTACATATTTTATCTCATTGATATTTTTCGTCTGTTACATTACCCGATGCCTAATTGAGCAAACTAAGTGTTGCATTTGATAAAAAGATCCACTCTTTTCCGTATATCTAGCTATCGGAAGGAATCAATCTCCAAGAATTCCGCGTAATATACCACTTCTACGAGAAAATGGAACAGGAAAAATCGTCTGACAAAATCAGTTTCCTTCAATGCAAAAGCTCAGTTGTTTTCTTTTATTCTTTGTCTCTTTTCTTTTTTTGACTCATAATAATATTTCCGAAGTTACACAAATAAATCTAAAGAAAACTTTTCTGTGCTGAATAATAAATATAAATTCTGGGAGAAGAAGGAATTGGGAGAAAGAAAAAGCCTCATTCAGGTAAATATAGCGGATTAAATGTATAGAAGGAAATACTTGTTCCTCTCTCTCTCTCTCATCGGCAAAAGCAAACACGAAAAGTTCGTTTCTAGGATCTTTTCGGAAAATGGATAACACGCAAGTGCATTAAAACCGCAAACAAACGGTCCTTAAATCACATACGATCCTTTTTTTCTGTAACCACAACTGAAATTTTATTTTAGTTAAGGAAATATTGGTAAAGCGAGAAAGGAATGTCTTTGCGTACTAAAACTTAAAAGCTTTATTTTGAAATGGAAGATTTTTGATATATATTTGTTGCCTTAGTTGTCAGGAAGAATTTTATTTTCTCTTTGAGGGTTTTGTTAGGCATTCTGAGTAATTTACCAATCCATTAACAAAAGCAATTTCGGAATGAGAGATGTTAGTTACTTCTTTTACAATCAGATTTGAAACATTTCACTTTCTATTAGCTGTCCTTACTTTTAAGTCTGGGGAGTATTGTTTTGAAATTCAGCTAAAATTTCTTCTTCCATTATGTTTGTTATTAAAAGAGAAAAGCATTATAATGTTTATTACCAAAGCCCCTTTGAAATCATTCATCATTCGTTACAGAAGCATTCATCATTACATTTATTTTTCAACGCATTTGGGGAAAAAGGAATATATATTTGCTGTGTTGATTGTTGAAGAGACTTTTGTTCCTACTTTAAAAGATTTTGTTATGCCTTCCAAACAATTTACTTCACATTAACAAAAGCTATAATTGGCTGTGAGAGGTGCCAATAGCTTCTTTTACAACTGCTCAAAACATATTACTATTTTTATTATTTGCATTTTCGTTTCAAATTATTACGAATGCTTTATAATAACATAAATTCTCTGTTGTTATTATTTATGGCGTTTAACAAGTCAGCTGACAGAAGTGTCAGCAATTTAAGCTGAATGAATGTTTCTTTTTTTTTTTCTTTTCAGTAGCTCCAACTAGGTTAAAAAATACGACTTAACTACTTCATGCGTCACATTCACTGCACAACCCCTTTTGAATGGGGTGCACATTCACACATCTCATAGATAGAATAAAGAAGAACAGCCATATTTGAACCGGAACTCAAACCCGGGACTCCAAGATCTCGGAGAAGACATGCTACCCTTATGCCAGGAGGTCAGCAAAGAAATTATGTGCTTATCATAAACATTATTAATTAAAAAAAATGTATTTAGTGAATTAAATAACGCCATAAAGATTTTAATATCTTATAGTAGAGCAATTAATTTTATGTTTAAGATACTAACAAAATGCACAATGGAATCCAGAAGTTAGTTTACGTGAAGTATTTAATTTTTATCGTGTTTACATGATTTGACGCAATGAAATATGAAACTATACATAATTTACTATCTAGACTGACAGACCTAATTTGCAAATATTTCAAATAATTATATAGTTGTAAACTTTAATAACATGACATGCTGTGAACAAGAAATGAACATCAAAAATATAATTATGACTGTAATACTTTATAATCAAAAATTATGAGACAGGATTTTTTATTTTCTATAAGAAATATGATTTTTCTAAAAGAAATGGATAAATAACTTTTAAAATGAACGTTTTCACATAGAAAAAATTGAAGATGAATTATGTTTTTAAAATATCAATTTTTGTACAAAATAAATTGCAAGACCAATGAATAAAACAATTGTTTCCTGAATGCAATTTTTTAAAGATATATTTCCATGTTTTTTAAGACTTCTCTCTTTATACGAATTGTAATTTTCCAATCAAGGATATTTTAAACTATTCATTCCTGCTAAGATAAGCTTTAAAATTAATGAATATCACTTTAAAAAATATTTTTATTAAAAAAATACAAATAAATGTCAGTTTATTTTAGTCTAATTATGATAAATTTTATATCTGGAGGCAGAAGAGCATTAATTCATTAAAAACTGCCCTTTAGTCAAAAAAATGCTTTCTGAATCTAGTGTTTTTTAATTTAAAAAAATAGATCGTCTTTTCTTGTATTTTAATCTCATTTAGATTTCAAAGCTGTTGGATCATATACAAATGATTCATTATGAACAAACAAGAAAGGAATTAACACAAAACTCTTTTTTTTGTTTCTGAGAAATATTTTCTTAATTATATCCTTTAGAAAACAACGTTTTAGAAAAAAAATGGCTCAGAAATTTCAAACCGTCTTCAAACATTCGAACAGTATTATTTTTTAAATTCCTGCAATCCTTCACAAGCTTCACAAATCCGCATTTCGAAAGAATTGAGTGTCCTTCTTAAATCCGTTAATTAAAATCAAAACTCCAGCTTTTTGTCTCCCAAATGACAAAAATGCCCTTCTTTGAAGTTTTAATGAGTGGTTACGTTTGAAGTTCTGACAAATCTTCTAACATAATGATTTCGCCTTTTATTAAAAATCATTTTGTTTTTTATTTAATCCATATTAGTGAAAATATTAAGTTCTTTTCCACTTTCCTAACGAACTAACTTTCATTTCGAGACAAATTATACTTACGGGTGATGAGGTTGCAAAACAACAAAGGAAAAATTCAGAAATGATGGATCTGGAAACTATTGATTGTTCAAGATGGAAGAATACTAACCTGCATTTCATTTAATGCGTATAAAGAAAAATGAATGCTATATAAACGTTAACTTTTTATGCGTTGTATATCATGTGAATAACACAATTAATCCTCATAACATAAAATGTCATAATAAACTTACAAAATTCTATTCATTCATACTTTCATTGAAGCATCTGTTTTAATTCATACCATTCATTCATACGTTAATGTCACTTTTTATTCTTCAAGATGCGCTATGATCGTGAAATTTTCTGCATACCTCAGTGCGCATGATTTGAGTACAAATTTATAGCTTTTGTTTCTGCAATGATTCCAATTTCCCATTGATGAAATTCATTTTTCAATAAGATTTTTGCAAATCTAATCAAATATCGCAAATTGTAAAGCAATATAATTTTATTAAAAAAATAAATCAAAATGATTATTCTAGTTCGTATATTTAAAGGATATAACATATTTTAAAAGTCTACAATGTGCTATGTTATTGAAACAAATACAAGTTATATTTAAAACTTTTTGTTACTTTGAAAATAATCTCAAAGTGTTTTTATTTTTCTCCACCAAATTATCTTTAATTCTTAATTTTGTAGCTTTTTTTCATCCACTTTTTGTAGATGCATTTGACAAAGCTTTCAATAATTATCAACACTTTACTTAAACTATGCAGTTCGGTGAAATTTTATTTTCGACATTAATTGTAGTTCCTATGCTTATGAAATAATGACTGAATTCCTATGTAATGATATTGACTATGTTAAAACTTAGATAGCTTCCTTTATAATTGCCGTAAAATTTTGAAATTTTGAATTTCAAATTTAGATAAGTTGTCAATTTGCAAAATTTGGTCTCAAAGTTAGGATTTTAATGTTAATATATTATATCCTTTGAAGTCTGTATGTAACAAAATTGATGACTGTCAATAAGTTCACAATATGTATTACAAGAAAGAGCTCTTAATAAATTTATCATTAAAAATTATTATTGATGATTTATTACTAAAATATATTGCTGAATAATATAATGGTATAGTATGCATTATTAACTATAATTTATTAAATATACGTCCAAAAGCTTGGATATTTTGTATTGGTAAAGACAAAATTTCCTTAAATGTTTAGTTCAAGTTCAAATTAAAAAAGTTGTCATATTTATTAAAGGTTTGAATGGTAATATAGATACTCAGTTATGAAATAATAGTTAAACTGTTTTTCAAATATCAACATAGGAGCTATAAGACAACATTTCACTGTTGTATATTCTTGATGTTACATATTAAACATATTTTCAAATGATCTAACTATTCACAATTTTTAAAAAGATTTGCTTACAGTTTATTGTCTTTAACACTGAAGAAGTTTTAAAGCTGAAAACTGATTTTATGAAGCAATTAAAAATAAATATTGTCCATTAGATTTCGTAGACAACATTCTTATGAAGTCCGTAGAGATTACTTAAAATCTTCAGAAATCTATGATTGAAATAGTTTACTGACAAAAAATCAAACTTTATCATCGGTATAAAAAAAAATTTCTTTATGAAATTTTCTACACATATTTTCTGTTGCTGAGAGCACTTTTATAAAAATAATACTTTCTAGATTAACCTTTATAATACTTGAGAACACCAACATGAAACACTATATATTTCCATACCAAAGTAAATAATATTTTTTCTATCAAACAGGATTGGTATATATCATCTAATTCTGTTTCAGGTACATTAAGTTTGAAACTTTTGTTGAGTTTGGCATTCAATCCTTCTATTCAAGCATGTATTTGTTGAATGAAAATGTGTTTTTTTATCTATATTATTTGCAATGTTTATTAAATTTTTCACAGCTTTACAAAAATTCATTCGTGAACCATAGTTAAACTAATAAATCAATTAACTATATTCTGACTATCAATTGTTTCTAGCAATTCACATAGTTTTAATCCTTTCAAAGCTAGCGACTAGATATCTCGTCTTTTAAATTTTTCCAACTACAGGTTTCTGTGGTGTAAAATTTGTCTCTTATTCTAGTCTAGACAAGTTGAACTTTCTAATATGTATCAGAAGAATATCGTTACTTTTTTAACAGACATAAAAGACAATTTAACCCGCAAAAATTTGTAATTGGAAGTATATGAAAGATGAGATATCTCGTTGTAGCTTTGGAAGTGTTAAAAGAATTTCTGCCAGCTTTACAAAAATTCCTTCAAACGAGGATTCTTGCCGGATAAAATCTTTTTTTGTATCAGTTTCTACGACTTCATCTAAATCTCTTATTTAAAAATGCTTATATTGTATTTTATAAATGTTTTGGGTACATTACGAAAATTCATTTAGGAGCCAGAGTTAGCTGAAATTTTGACTTATTTATCTTTTAATAAAATAAATGTGAGTTTTCGCAACTTCATGTACATATTTTATGTAAAATTCCTTCACACACTGAGTATTGCTGTTGGCTAAGATCTTTACTGACTATTATTTTGGTTTTCTGAATATTCATGTTATGATCACTGCAATGCTAAATAGAAGTTCGTCGCTCATTCCTAATTCAACTAGACAAACTGAATTCCTAAGGAAAACTCCCAAGGCATTTCTACCTCATTAAGCCTTTTCTCCTATTATACAAATAGCGTAAACCTGTACGAAAGAGAGCGCTAACACTTGAGAACGGGATGGGAAGCGAGCACCCATGTTCTAACAATCGAATCAATTAATATGCATAAATCCATTAAGAACCTTTGATATCTCTATAAGTAGGAATATAATTAGGAGCTTAGGATAGTGGATTTGGATAATTAGGAATTCATAAGATTCTTGAGATTCCAAAAGATTCTAGAAGTCAGCTAAGTGGCGTTAAGATTATCTTACCAAGTTTTTCATCAGGTATAATTAATTTATATTCAATTTGTTTCCAAAAAGTTAAGGAGTTCCTAATCTTGTGATTTGAAATCTGCGATTATGATTAGCTCATAATTATAAGGATATTAGATATTAAATAAGGATATTAGAATTGTTTACATCATTAGTCTATTTTTGCTCCCCTTGTACTTGAAGTTTTATTTATAGTTCTGAAAAGAGACGCAAAGCCTTTACAAAAGTAAAGCTATAACTGGAAGATAAAGCAAAGTAGTTTTATTTCCCAAGTTGAAAATTTAAAAGTTGTACTCCTATCTTGCCCAAATGTTCCTTTTTTTTATGAGTTTTACATAATATTAAAGCCTGAAAATGTTCAAAATCGCGGCAGTAATAGAAATTTACTAAAGCTTACATAATTACTTTCTAGTATATGTTGTATAGAAAAAGTATAGTAATCTCAAAACGAATCTAACTATATACTTTGATGGGTTTCAACGTTTTAGAAATTCCTGAGTTCAAAAAATACATTTTTATAAAATGTCCATTTGTCTGTCTGTAGCAAAGACAACTGAAAAACGCCTTCAGATAGACGGTTGATATTTGGTATTTGTTTTGCTGTTCGAATATAAGTTTTAAATTATAAATATGAAACAAAGAGACCTAGATAAATAAAATTTGGATAGAGATTTTACATTCATAGAGTAGACGTCTGACAAATTCTAACCAAATCCAATCATGGTTTGACTGTCTTTCGGAAACAATAAACGCAAGGATTTAAATGTATCAAATCTGATATGGGATTTTATGATTACAAATGCAGTTTTGTATCAAATTTTTGGGATCGATTCTATTCTTCAAATTCTATTTTTGGAATCAATTAATTTATGATAGGGATTAATTGTCAAATAGCCGTAATTTCGTATAACTTGCCAAGGATTACATGAAATATTAAGTAAAAAGGCTTCATTCATCCAAATTTTGATATTTTGTAACTTATACGATAAGCAGATTCTAGCACGACTTTATTAGAGAGTTTAAGAGAAAATTTTGGCATGACCACTCTCTCTGATTTTTATATCTACTAGAAAGTTAATGTTTTTTATTATATTAATCATTAGTATCCTAAAACTGTAATACATATTAACATATTATAATATTTTCTTGTGATTGTTATTTAATTCTACACTTAAAAATGTATAAAACTACAATAATTCTTCAAAGTCAAATATAAAATTTTTGAATTAAAATGATGAAAATTTTCAGCTTCTGATTCACAGATTTTTATTACTTCTGATTCTTTCCGCATTACATTTCTTTAAGCATGCTGATATTTCTTCCGAGTAAATATGAATTCGAATTCTCTGTTATATCTATATAATATATTCATACAAAACATAGCTATAAATTATAGTCGAAGGGTTATTTTGAAAGTAAATGTCACTGTGCATTTTTGTAAAGTCTCTTGAGTAGAATGTATTGGTATTGAGCCAATATTTCGCCAACTGAATTTGTTACATCGAAACAAAATGAACAAATTGATAGTATACATAAACTTTGAATATCCAGATAAGCTTAACTTATTTATATTCCTTTTCATATAAATTTAATAAACATCAAAAGGAACTATAAAAAATTTCCAGAATTTTCCTCTACAATGGAGGCTTTTATTACTTAATATAAAAATAATGCCAATATTTCTGAAGATACAACGGCTTAACTATTATTCAGCCCATGAATTAATCAACAGACATGCAATGTTGACAAAAGCTATATTTTAAATGTTACCGTTTCGAATTTTGAATACATTAGTTATAAAAATCCATTTGTTTCAGTATTGTTTTATCCTATGCTTGACTCAATATGAAGGCAACTTGTTCTCGTTCTTCAAAAATCCGAAATCATATAAAATTATCAAAATATTCGTGTAATGCATAGACACACGAAGGTTCATTTAATAGGCAGAGTTTGCAAAAGTTTGTTTAATATGTAGAATTTATGGAAAATAATTCTACCAAATATGAGCTTCTGCAGTTTGTAGAATTCACAAATTGAATATTTAGTCTAGTCATATGACTATGCAGGTTCGTTTAATTTGCAGAATTTGAGCATTTCATTTAATAAGTAGAGTTTAAGACTAATGATTTAATAAATAGAATTTAAGAAAAATAATTATTCGGATTTTAGAGTTTTGAAGTTTGAAAGATTTGCTAGTTGAATGTCTTTTCTATCATTTGTGTACAATTCTGCCCATTTTTAGTACCGAATAATTATTTTCCCAACAGATCGTAAAAAAAAAAATTTCATGTAATAAATAATTAATTAGGAATAATTCGAATTTTCTGTTTTCAATCAACATAGTTACTTTTGAGGACTACTCCTCCTATTTAGAATTATGGTTTGTTTTAATATTAGCATCATGATCTTTCCACCTTATTTCAACATGAATACACTTTAGCTTCGACACAAATAATGTCGATAGTGAAAATGACGAGGTAATGTTTATCTGTTGGGGAAACTTATGTGTCTTAGATTTGTACATACATGCGTACAGACTTAATATACTACATATAGTCACGTTCACAAGGCTAAATATCTTCTTCACATAAATTATATTAAAGAATTTAACATCATCCATAATTACAGTTGTCAAACTAATATTTATGTATTGGGCATTATGAGCAATAAATAATTAATTTGTTGGTAATTTTAATGATATATTTATAATTTAATCATAACACACGGGTAACTGAAAGCTAAACCAATCCAAGAAATGCCGTTTTGGTAGCCTAGAGTTTTTTTAAAAATGTTTTCAATACAGTTTTTGTATTATTGAAAAACTAATAATTCCAATTTAAAAGCAACGATTTATTATCAGAATCATTAAATTAATAACCGTGCTAAAAATTTATTAAGCTAACTTTGCTAAAGCTAAAGCTGTAAGCTAAATTTGTAGACTGAAAAAAATTCTGTTATTCCTTGTTTAAAAGTTTGTCGTGGAAGAATCATGGAACATATGCACAACATATGTACAAGTTAACCTACTCATAGAATCGGATCTGTGCTCTCATATGTGTAGAAGCGAGTACACGATTGTCCACGAACAAAAGAGCCTATTTCTTATTTGCAATTTCAGACAGTTGAAAACCATATTGATATTTATGTTCATAATTCAGTTAGTTCATAAACTTCCTAGTTGCTGAGAGAGCATTAGGTAAAAATAATTAAAATGCTTAAAAAATAAATATTTCTACAAGTAAGTTAGGAATACATTTCTTTAAAAATATTTATTGGCAATTAGATTGAAAAAAATGAAAACGTAACAAAATCAATACATTTCTCATGGCAACCCCAATATAAACATTCTTGCTCACATCCTCTAAGTGTTCTGATCATGTGTATTGTGTCATATATATTTTTACCTGCGTAATAAGCACTCGAACCCAAGATTAATTGATATCATGTATAATTTGAGAATGACTTGACTCTATTCTTTCCAAGGGCAAATAGTATGCTTTTCATTTTTGTATCCCTGGTACTTATCAGAAATTAAAACATTTTCGTACTTGTTTTTACTTTTTCGTATTAGAAAATGCAATCATTTCGAGACTCGGGAAATAAAAATGTGTGCAAGAAATGTTCTAAGTATAAATATACAAACCTAAAAGAAAACTAAATTTATGTTTGTAATATTTTTATTATGATGTATGTAATAAAATTTCGTAGAGATCACTTTAATCGGTAGTTTTCATGTATTTCTAAGTCATCGTTTAAGTCAATTCCATTCATTATTTTAACATATTTAACTTTACGTTGTTTTGAATTTTATTTATCTTATATAAGAAGTTAACTTATTATCTCAATTTATGTTAATCAGTTAATGATATAATGCGGTTACACATTGAAATACTATTTAGCAATGTTCGATGAAATAAAAGCCATGGAACACAAAAATGTATTACTCTTAAGCTGGCATCATTCTGAATATCATTTGAAGAATGTTTTAAAAAATAACAAATTGTATACTTTAACGTTACAGCATATGCATCATTTTATTGTATTTATTAAATCCCTTTGTCTTTTATAAGAATACTCTGTGGATCAAACATTTTGATCTATTAAAATAGTTATTGTCCTTAAAATCCATCGTTTTTGTAATATTAATATTTTGATACCTTGTTTCTTCTCGTTGAGTACAATCAGTTTTAAAATATAATTATAATGACCACAGATTAACTTGAAAATTAGGAAATAATGAGATTATTTTAAAACTTTGAGAAATGATGAAATGAAAAGATGAATGAAAAGATGGGAAAGATAATAAGATAAATAAAAGCCGCAACGGTTACAAATACCACGAAAAACAAAATGAAGACAAAATTACGAAGCGAACGAACATCTGTACTTCAAAGAATTTTAAACTTCTGTCGTAAAGCTTATAACTTTGGCAAAGCCTGTTATGTACTCAAAAGGATAAACCTTCAATATCAGAAATACGAAAGAATCTGAATTTGTTTTCCTTATTTTTGACATTTATTTCAAAAGTTATTATGCTTGGAAATTATTTCCGGGAAAAGGCACCGCACCGGAGATTACAGTCGGAAAATGGTAATATGTCCGAAGAATTTTTAAGAAAGGGTTGAATCGGGAATTTAGTTCCTCCTTTAAATATTCCATCGATTAAGCAAGATTATTGTTTTTCCTTCCGAATCTTCAAAAAGTAAAGCAGCTCCAAGGAAATTTCTCTTTGCTGTTACAATAATAGTTAAGGCTTGGTAACAAAATAAGAAATTTCCTTGAGAAATTTCTTTAATTTTAGAATATTTACAACTTGTTTTCGATAAATTAGTCATTAATGGGGAAAGTATTTTCTTCCTAAATTATAAAGAGACCGATGAGTTTGATGTACACAGATAAGAGAATTAGCTCCTTTTTTGATATTACTGGTTGATATTGCCGCGGAAAGTGATTAAATTCCTGAAAGTTCCAGAATTTTAACTATTTGGAAAGATTTTTTTTCTGTCATGAGAAGAAAACTAAATGCATTCAGGAGTCAAGTGATAGAGAAGAAAGAAGTCTCCCAAATTTACAATTCGATTCGCAATAACACATCTTGAATACTTATTAAAGGAGTTCCAGAACAAAAGCTTTCTACTTGATTATCATGGCTCTTAATTGTATTTTGCTATTGCAAGAATAGTTAGGGGCTCGTAGTACTCGTTATTTTTCCTTAACATTATCAAAAAGAAACCTGAATGCTGTAAGATTTAATATTATTTTTGATTAGAAAATCTAAGCATCCAAAACTCATTTTGGCTACTCAAAATAAGATCCCATGAAAAACTTTTTTTTTTCATTTTAATCAAAATCATTGTCATTTCTTTATTCTTTTAGTCAGATTAGTATTCCATTTTGATGCAGTACGATTATTATTTCTGGTTAGATCTCACAATTCTTATATAACCAAATAGCGAGGAAGGCATATGCATTTGTATCGCCTCTACAGATTTTAACATCATACTAATGCAAGAATGTTCTTCCCTTGACAAAGGTTCGCCCATTTACCAAATTATACCCAAATCCTCCTTTAACCCAATGTTATAGAACAGGCAAGACATCATCTTTGCAGGCGTTCGAGAACTATTCCTCCCATACTTCAAATAGTTTCACTTCAAAAATTCAGATTGCTATGTCTGTGGATAGTGGAAGAGTCAATTCATTCGACCGCTAGCAGCCCATTCGTCACGTCTTTTCAGCTTAATAAACTTCTTCTGAACCTAGAATCAACCTGGTGAAATAATTCGATGACAAACAAAACAAAAATCAAAAAAGAAACAAAAAGAAACCTGGTGCAGTTCGTTCCTTCAAGATATCGAAGAACTGCTTTCCTCAGATTCCATTTAAGAATAATTCGTGTCATCGATATTCCCAATTAAAGATCTTCTCCAAACAAATTAAACTTTAAACCAAATTCCATGAACTCATTTTCAACATCAGATACACTTTCTTGTGTACTGTGATATAATTTATACTGAAATTTAGCCTTTAATATATTTTTTCTTTTCTTTTTTTTCAAATAATCTTTACATTCGAAAGAAAGTTAAGCCTCAGAGGCTCCAAATTCAGAGGTATACTGGGCTTTTAAAATGTTCCTGTACATACAAGATTGATCCCGGGTAGGAATATATCCTGAAGTCATAACTTTGCCACCAGACTACCATTAAACTAACAGTGAATGCTTTTGAATTAAATTCAGTTTAATTTTCTAGTAAACATAAATTGTAAACATTAAAATATTTGAACTCGAGAGGGTTTGAGCATCTTCACGTTTTAGATCTCGATAATTTAAAAAAAAACACGCAATTTTGGCATTCCCCCTGTGAACGCGATTACCCAAAAATGCGATGAACTAAACGTATGAAATTTGGTGCATTTAATTACAACCAAATTTGTAGATTTTTTTCTATCAAATTCTGAACGAAATCCATTAATAGGAAGTTTGTCTGCCTGGCTGTTTGAGTACCAATGAACACTATAACCACAAAATGGAAAGAATTAGGTAAATGAAATTTGGTAGACAAATTTAGAACCTAAAATATACATTATTTTCAAACTTTGAATTATTTCTATCAAGTGCTTAACCGTCTATCAGTCTAAACTTTTGCATACATCTTAAAAGAAATAGTTTATAAAGCCAATGAATTAAATAAAGTAAATTCTTTGTTATCTCGTTACTACAGCTGCAATGTGTGTAAAATGTTGGCATCCTTCGGCAGATCCAAAATACATCACGATAGAATCGTGAAAATTTTAGTTTCCGCCAAAGATCTGGCTTCCATGACTATCTTTCATCAATGCCATGCAAGGGAGCCGAGTCCTTACCTAAGGTTCCCAATTTTATGAGAGGCTGGAAAGTAAACAAATTATTGGAAAACATACAAGACAGTTTCGGGGAAATCATTCCTACTGGTAGAAAACAAATTAATAATGAAAATCCCTTGAAATTATCTGAGTCAATACATTTGATATTTCCAAAACTTTTTATCTCATAAGTGAAAACATTGCAATTTTTCGAATGATTAATTTATAGATTATATTTTAACGTTGCTAGATAAGAAGTGAAGCAATCTTGCAAGAATAAATTAGCTTTGAGTTCTTCGAACTTTGACTTTTATAAGAACTAATTTGTTTTTGACTTCCTACCGTTATCAGTTTCTAATGTAATTTGAACAGCCCTTAAAAGAAAAAATGAAATCTTAATAGATTTTGATGTCTAAACACCAGTTTCTTCTCTCTTCTTTCCTCATTGCAATATAATTAAAAGAAAATTATATCGAGAAAGGAAAATGTTTGTAAACATAAAAGAATTGCGTGTTCAACGATTAACATAATACCTCATCAAATGGCAGCACCTTTTTCAATGATAGAGTAGAATGGAATTTTATGTAAGATTATGCTCTCCATGTTATTGTACTAAAAATAAAAATAGCATATTTTTGCTTACTTTGATTATCATATTTTAGCTTATTATTTGTTCTAAAACTTTTTGTACATGATTCGATCATGAAATCAGAGAATTTTGCATATTAAAATGATATTCAGAAAATTCTATGAATATTCCATATATACTTCTATGAACAGAAGAAAAAAATTGTACTAGAAACGAGTGTATAACAATATATAAAAAAAGGCACAGTCAATGTTTTACATATATTCATATTGAAATTGTACAATTAAGTTGAGTTGGAAAAGAGAACTTTTCCAGGGCATTTAGTTGTCAGTATGAAGATAGTTGAATATATAAGAATTGTTGTTAAAAAAGACAGGAAATAGATGGTACTTTGGCTATATATAATAAATTTGTAAGCCTTATTTCCTAGTTAAACTTATAAACATGTTTTGCCCACTCTTCAACAACAGCTCTCCTAAGAGTATTAATAGATTTATTTAGGAAAACGCCATATTTCAAAGTAAGGGTATTTAATTGCACTAAAAATCAATATAATTCTTCTCAACAAGATGGGGTTTCTTCTTTCTGTTTTCGTCAAAGAGTGTAGAGACATCACAGTGATTTTCAATTCCTGAAGGACTGATGCATTTGGATGGCATAGCCCAATTTTATTCATTAAAATTATCTATAAGCCAAGAAGACACCATTCCAGAAAACAAAATTCGGTGCAAACTTTGTCCACAAGAGACAAGAAGTTGCTAACACTCAGATGCAACAGAACAAAGAATTAATACAGCGAAAGAGCGAATCACCATGAAATGAGCTGTCTATTTCAAAGTCTGTTAAATATTGCACTTGAGATTAACTTCAAATCCAAACCCCAGTGGTATTTTGGATGCTTAATTCACATTGTTATTAAATGGATTCTCTGTGGCGTTAGTTACGAATTCGTTAAAGCAAGAACTTTTGATATCTAATATTAAAATATTTTCTCTAAGCTATGAATGTGAATTTTTATGCGTGCTTTGCATTAGTTAAATTGGGTTGTTCGATTAATGTTCTATTTTGAAAATTCTCAGGGGGTATTTTTCGATAGGCATGGTCGAATGGAAACAATCGTGCTTCAATCATCGCCTAAACATAAAATTATCGGTTTGTTATTTCTGATGGATTTATAATAGGCCTTATACACTGCAATTTTTTGATGGAATTTAGTCTCAGTGATATCCACTTATTTCCATTTACAGAGACAAAAAGTGGACACTGGACCTTCGAGAAGTAGTAATAAGCATGCTGGTGCTAAAGAAAATCATTGCTTTAGCTTGAAAATTATGAATGAAATCTAAAGTACCTTGGCCATAAGTTTTAACGTAGCAAGGGAAACACAGAAATACGTGAATATAGGAGTTTCTAGGTGGTTGGATTTTTTTGAAAGATTACATCAATGATTTTGAAAGATTACTACTAATGATAACAAAAAATAAGACCACATAGAAAAAAATTAAGACCTCATAGAAAAAAATTAAGACAGCATCATTTTCGAGAAAAGTTATTTTGACTTTTATTCCTGGGAATAAGACTCTTCCCATCAAATCACTAGAAACAGTATGAAGCTGAGGAGTTCAAAAACAATACTCAACTTCAAGTTAAACATAATATGTGAAATTTAAATCCACTGTCATTATGAACTTTCCATAAACTTAGGTTCTTATTGCATTTAAACTAAAACATAAGAACCAAAAGTTACAAAAAGAATTTAAATGGAAAATATAATATTTCTCTTATATTAACTGGAAACTTCTTTTTTTATACAAAATTCTTTGATTTGATTTATTTCATGTTTGTAAAGAGGAATTTCGTAATCGTCTTTTTACCTTCTTAAGATGCATCAGAGTTTTGAAAATGTTGGACATTTTTGTTTACTAGATGGTATAGCACTATTTTCATTGTATCAAAATTTCATTATAATTTCATATATTAATGTCATTATATACTGATTTCGCATCAACGGCATCTCCTAATAGTGAATTTGAGAAGAAAGTGATTGTGATATTCGCGAATATAAGTAATAAAAACGTAACATTATTTAACTATCACTTATAATTAATTATCACTTAATCGATTAATAAAATTGTTAAATTAAACCTGATAATAACTAACATTTAAAAAAATTCCTCGATACTCATTACAATAAATTTTAAATTAAAAACTAAAGCGTGGAAAATAATTAAAACTGAAACTATTAAACATATTCACAAAAAAAGTTATTTTTAATACATTTAAGCTATCTGCTTTAGAATAAAATTATCCTTCAAACTGAAACACTTCAGTTTAGATTAATATAAACTTTTCTATGTTTATTGTTAATGCTGTCAAATTTATTCGAAATTTTATTGAATATTACATTTTATTTACAATTCAATTATTTCCTCTTCTCACGGAGATTTTCGATATCAAAATTGAAAATAAATCTATCCGTTCTTCCATTTCGTCAGCATTTCAAAAAATGACAGATAGCAGAAAAAACGTCAAACTGGGGAACAGTAAAAAAATAATAACTGCCTGGAGCTTTATAAATTTCCTTTTAAGTCAGCTTTAGATGTTTGAAGCATTTTGTGTATCATATCAAATGTTACAAACCGCGGCAAACGTTGTGTTGGTTTTCGTTCTAAAGTATTGTACGATTTTTTCAGTGACACCTTTCGACTGCAAAATGGAGTTCTGAACATGCTCCGCGTATGTAAATAGGTACATTTTGGTTTTGCGAAGGAAAACTCGATTGCTTGGAAAGATTTCCAACGTGAAATACATTTTTTAGAAAGGTTTCTAAATCTTATATAAACCACAAACTGAGCAAGAAATGTGTTTCCAAAAAATCCACATTTGTATACCCAAGGGCATTCTATTTATTTGACAAAATTTTATCTTTTAAACTACAAATTTGTTCTTTTGGGAAAGAACTTGTAAAATTACACTAAGGGTGAAATGTTTTTTAGGTTTACAGTCTACTGAAGTGTATTTTAAAACTTTTTGTATATGCTATATAAAAAATTGTAAAACGCTTATGGAGGTATAAATATTCTTTCATAAGTTACTATTTGATATATCTACCCTTGGAACATTAAATAATGTGCTTTTCGTGGGGATTAAAATCCTTTCTTCAATATTTTTATCCTTAAATTTACTTCTGTATAATAAACTATAATCTGCAAACTCCTTTTCTACAGAAGAAAATAAACAAGTGAGCCATTTTCAGTATTGCTGTTGTTGATCTTTAGTATTCGTTTCTATGTTCTCAAGTAATGAAATTACTCAATTAGCTTTTATTGACGACCTTAAGAGCAATATTTAACTTACTTCAAACATTTGGAGAAACGAAATTTTTTTTAAAATAATCCTAAGTCACTAGTTTTTATTTAAATTGATTTTTTTCATGTTTGTATTTTCGAAGGCAATGCAGTATTTTATCATCTTCAAATTTTAATAATAAATTATTAAGTTCATATATAAATTGATGAATATCAATGAATTTTGATGAATGCACACATTGATGCCGATTGACATATCATTTTAGAAATAGAGCATTGGAGCTTAATCTCTAAAATAAACTATTTAAATTTTAAAAAATGAATGTTTGTTTGTATGTCTCTTACGCGCTGCCGTACAGCGCCTCCGATTCCGATAAAACTTCGACAACAGACCGCTTGCATTTACGCGAAGGTTATAGGCATAATACAATTATATAAAGTATTAAAAATATTTTCAGATCTATTCCCCATGGTTTAACCACCAAATAATTCACCAAAGAGACACAATAGATATCTAGACGTTAATATTTCGTTGCAAATGTATATAAATACAATGCAAGTCTCTCTCAGAAGTAATAGAGAGAATATAAGAAAGAGAATTGAGAATATCAGAAAGAATTTTAGAAAGAATATAAGAACGTTTTAGGGGAACATTTCCTGTAGGTTTGAAATTTTAACGAAACATTTAATAAAAGTGCAGTAACTTTCGAAAATATTATAGTACAAATAATTTTGCACTATTTTAGTTTTCAAGAAATTATCTTTACAACTATATTGAAAATTTTATGGCATAATTATATTTACTATGTTTTATCAATTTTAAAAGAAAATATTATAATCACATTTTCTAATATTAAACTTGCGAATTCTGAACGAATATTAAACAAATCACGTGGTACAATAAATAGTTTCTTTCATTGCCTTTCTGAAAGAGCACCAAGCTTTACAATTCTAAAAGAAGACACACATCTAGTACATAAAAATGAATATTTGTTAGTAGAATAGCATAATAAAAATAGAATAAATACTATTTATGCTTTTCCTTTATATATCCTTCAATTTCAAAGAATGTATTCATTGCCAACAAGAAAATAAATATTCCTAATCAAACAAGATAATTATTCCAAATTCCAAACGATATTTCCAAGATTATTTCTTCTGCGAGAGCAACGCGCCTGGTACCAGCTAAAGAATTATAAATAAAGAACAAAAACTGAAAATAGTAAATATAAAGACAATTTAATCGATTACAAGAATTATCTCAAGATAAAATTAATATCATTTTCTCAAAAAAAATATGAGAAAAATACTGGCTTATTATTAAATTAAATCTACTTCAATTATTATTTAATGTATAAAGGCTTTCGTTTAAAAGGGTTGAGAATTAAATCCAAAGTCTCAACTGATTTCTATTTTCGGTTTTACAAATTAATGACTTGATGTTAGAAAGTTCAAAAGTGTGATATAACATGTTTGCCTCCACAAATCGCTTGCCTGCTTGATCGTGTTTATACGCCTCTTAACATTTCAGTCATATGAACTCTCCAGAGAGTATATACGCCCATAGAAGACCCCAGAAACGAAATCTTGAGAGGATATACACGCCCATAACAGAGAAAGGGTTAGCCAACTATCGAACTAAATAGATTTGATTATCGCCAGCAAAATCAGATATTCTGATGAATGACAGACTTACACAATTTAATCTTATAAAATATATGTAAGAGCCCATGCCAAGATCTACTATTACTTAATTTCTTATTAAAATGAACATGCTATTATAAACAAAAGTCATTTTTCATTTGCTACAATTGATGATGATGTAATTCTACTTCAGTTTACTTAGAAGTGAAAACGAAAAATAAATGAATTTTTAAATTAAGTTTCTGTCTTACCTTATGCAGCGTGATCTTTCATTCTCCAAAGATTCCCTTCTACTGCAGATATTTTAATTGTTTGTAACTTTTTAATAGCTTAACTTGATTAGTTATAACTGATTTTAGACTTCTGCTTTAGTGCTTCTGGTTTATTTTCATTTCAATACTTTAAAACAATGTGATGAATCTTTATTATTTAGTTTCTTATTGAAATGGAATATAATCTAAAGAAGACGATTGAATTACATAGAATTATGCATTTATTCTCAATAGAATAATTATAGCACCAATACATTGGAACTATATTTTTCTAATTATGTGGAAGAATGCATGAGAAACGAATTTGAAGTGTTTTGAAATTTTTCTGACTTCTTTTCTTGTAATATGATCTTTTTTTTATATTATGATGGAAAGATTCGAAGTATTAATAGATTTTAGTTTAATTAAACTAAATAATTAAAATTGAGAGTAGTTTTTGTCTTCCTCTTTTGAACTTTCTATTTCCTGTTCTCCCTTAATCTTAAAAAATATATTTATGCTTTATTAACAATTTTTTTAATTAAAAATGATCGTGAAATTCGGGAAATAATTAAAGCTTTATATATGCTTTAATAGATGGCGATAATCACTCTTGTATTCAATTAGCAAAAGCGACAGAAAACTAAATTTAGAACATAAGAATTTTTAAAAGATTATTTTGTTTTTATTTAAAGAAATCTGATGTATTTTTATCCATAATATGGGTAATGTTTAATTGTTCGTTAATTTTTGTCAATTTAATTCATAAATAAAAATTAATTTTCAGATTTTTTTTACTTAATTTTTTGTATTATCGAATTCTTTTCTCCTATTTTATTTAAATTAAAATTTGATTCCTCGCAATTCCTTCTTCAGAAATAGGTGTTAATACACATATTACGTTAGAAATTTTTGATGTCATGACTAGTGGCTTTCTGATTTATGTCAGAATGAGAAGAGTAAGAAGAATATTTTATTTCCATTTATTTAAAAATCAAATGGCAATTCATATTTGCGTTGTTACAGATTCATTTATATATCCATTTGAACTTTATAAAAGAATATAATAATCGAATTTTTGTCTTTGTTTTAACTTTAAAGGACTATAATATTATACATTGTAATAACTTACATCTCGAAAATAATAATATATAAATTATAGTTTAATAAATAATAAGAAACCAGAAACTTTTGAATTAAATATCTCGGAAATTCTGTAATGAGTTATACCCCAAAATTTTATTAAAATATATTTTTTGAAAATATTTCTTATTCTACATTATTGAATGATTCAGGAGAAAAATATTTATCATGTCACCGTTTCGAGAACATCCATAGACTTCAACATAAAATTTGTAACAAAGCTTCTAATATTCTATTTTTTTAAACTTTTACAAGCAATTTATTTTTTAATTAAAACTCTTTTGATGTTTCTTGTATAGTACGATATTATAAAATTTTATCCTTTTTCGTGTTATAATCTTTTGGGTATTTTAATGAAAATCGAATTAAATTAATTTTAAAATACATGTTCAGCAAACTTTTCTAGATTAACAAGAAAATTTCCGTTTTAATCATGCTTAAAAGAAGCAGGGGAGTACGAATAAATTAGATCTTTTCCAAAAGCAGAAACTATATTCTCTAATCTGCATTAAGTGCAGGGAAATTTTCAAACTTGAAGGGCTTATACTTTATAAGATAAAATTCTCGAATTCATGGCAATTTCATACACTTATTTAACTTCAGTTGTTTAATGCTAATTAAAACGAAATTTTTCAATTTACTTTCCCCTCATTTCATGGTTAAAAAAAGTATTCCAAAATTATGTCCAGTGTCGTATTATGTATAATAATATATTTAATTTTTTCCAAGCTCTACTGCCATTCGATTGTTAAAATTTAGTTAAATTTTTATTCAATTTTAGTTGCTACATGTTTGTGAAAATGGAATTTCAAAATCAAGTACTTCATTCATATTTTTATGTGATGAGTTCCGATAAATATTGTTCAATTGTGTGCTTCCAATGATAATAATAGTTTCATAATTTAATTACCAATTTATATCTGAAGTAATTAATGCTCATGTAAAATGTTTAAGAGCCCTTTTATCAAATAATTATTAAAGCGCTATACATTAAATTTGGTACATGAAAAATACATCATACAATTCCAAATAAATTATATAAAGTGAGAAATGTCAACGCTTTTATAATATGTTTTCATTATGTTGTTAAAACAAAGGAAAAAATGTATTACATTTTTTATGGGTTTTTTTTACTTAAAAGGGAGTTAAAATTTTTTCTTTCAAAATTCGTAAAAGTGCGAACCATTGAAATCATTGTCATAACATAAGTCATAATGAATATAAAATAAGAAAATATTTTGATATTTCTGAAACATCAAAGCGTTCATGAATGTGGTTTAAGGTTATGAATGCAATTAAAATGATGTAAAATATTTAGGTTTTTTTTAGTTAAACTGTTATTAAAAAGTTATACATTAAAGTTGGTACATGTAAATACATCATAAGTTCCGAATAAATTATATAAACTGATCATTGCTAGCATTTTTACTGTATGTTTTCATATATGTACTTAAAATGAAGAAAAAAATTCATTGTCAAAATAAAACTCGTAAAAGTGCGAGCCATTGAAATCAATGTGATGTGGTAAGTAAGTCACAAAAAATACTTTTAGAAAATTAATATTTATAAAAAATTAAAGCATTTATGAATGTTATTAGAATCCCAATCTTATTAAGAATACTAATATCGCCATCTCATTCTTTGACATTTTTGTTTGACCTTCAGATCTTTGATGAATACAAACTGTTTCTACATTTTAACACATTAATAAAGACATCTTTATTAAAAATGCTTTTCTTTATTTTTTCTATTTCAAATAAGATATAATGTGAAATTTGAAACTAATACGATATTTATTGCAATAGTTATGTAGTATGCTAGGATTGATGTAATAAGGAGGTTGTCCTATAAATGATTTGTGCCACGTTGCAACCGAGCACAGAAAGAGATATTCTCTCCTAAAGAAGTTGAGAGCTCCACTGTGATCAGTTTCACAGCTTCTGCGAAACACTCTTTATTGACTGGTCGACGGCTAACAATGCGCAGGTGGTCAGTAGCTTAAGTAAAAGCTACTACTTAATGTGGTCACCAGCTGTCGAACAAAAAACAATTCGAGTGATCGGATTAATTTTCCTAGGAACACGGGCTTAGTGAATAATTTTAAATAAATATTGACAGTTCAAAAAATAAGTAATCGTCTTTCACCTGCACGAGGTGAAGAACTTCGTTTTAGATACATAGAGCAGATGGTTGTTTGCTTATGTTTGGGTGAGGATTTCTTCCATTGGTTTGTTAATTTGTTATTCATATTTTTTTATAAAAACGGTCTGACCGAATAGTTTTAAATGTATACTGACATTTTAAGAAACAAATTTCCACTATTTGTTTAAAAGTGGGAAATAAATATTATTTTAGACATTCAATGTAGATGACGTTAGACGATGACTTCTGTTTGGCTGGGTTTTACTTCATTGGTACAATAACAAGATGAATCAATTAAACAAGGAATGCGCGTTTAGAAAATAATTTTAAACCTCTAATGAAAAATATAAGAAATAATTTTATTTCTGTTTACAAACGGGAAGAAAAACTTTGTTTTGGATACACATATCAGATTGCTTCCTACTGATTGAATGATTTTCGTATTAATCGCTATGATTATTAATGATATTGAATTTTCTGAGATAATTAGAAAGGGATAATTAGAATAAAAAATGATTTTAAAATTACAAATATAAATTTTTATTAAAATAAATTTATTTTTAAATAAATCTTATTTCTATTTCTAAAAGTAGCTTTATTTTAGCTTTATTTGAAAGCAGCTTTATTTCAGACAAATATTACAGTCTGAATTCCCATTAACTGTTTTTGCCATGATTTCAGAATTCCCTCAGCAGCAATAAAATCATAAACAAACATAACAATTTTTGTTTGATCCTGAAACAAAGGTGTTTAGCATGAATATTTTATTCTCTACCGCACATAGATACAATGACCAGAAAATCAATTTGTATTTTCGATCGAATCAGTGAATCGAAAAAAAATAAATTTAATACCTTTTTGTCTGTTTTAATTAAGGCAAAATGTACTTAATTCAGTATTATAGTGATTTTATCTCATTATAGTAATTTTAACTTGTTACTTAAATTTTTAGATATGACTTTGCATTTATTGATTTCCTTCACTTTCACTATTTTTTTGGTATGTGGAAGAGACAAGGATGAAAAGGTAAAAAAAGACACTGTGGGTATAAAGGAAGACTTTATTCAAAGTATACACCATAGGCTTGATTAACGAGCCGAAGGATTCCTTGTTCCCAGAATTTCCCTGGTCGTGACGAGACCCAGTCCTTCAGAGTTAAGTTCACAGTCTGAGTTTAAGCACTTTCCTTTCAGATGTTTTCTCATTGGACCAAACTCATGAAAATCGCAGGGTGATGTGTCCGTGCTGTAGGGTGGATGGTCAAGCTGCTTTTACTTAAACTTGGTCAGTTCCGCCAACTTGACTCTGGAGACTTGTGGGCGCGTGTTATCATGAAGCAGAACCACAGCCTCCGTGAATAGCCTCGACCTTTTGTTCTTGATGGACATGCGTAGTCTCCGAACTGTTATCAGTACACATCGGAATTAATTGTTCTTGTGAGCTTGGGAAATTCAACAAGTAGCGGACCTTGGACTGCGCTCTTTATAACAGGCTCTGCTCTCTTCTGCGCATGCACCCGCTAATGTCTTGCTACGTTCTCCCATTGTAGCATTCGTAAATATCTTGACGGCTACATTGTTACGGCATTTCGTACCTTTTCATTTGAACTCCTCTTGTTTTTAATGATATCTACCATAAATTTAAATTATAACAATCTTTTTATTGTTAACGTAAATTCTGATCTCGTTATCAATTAGTTTTCTGATGAGATACTAAAATGGCGTAAAAATTCAATTACAAGCAGTTGTCCCAAACGTAAGATAATTCTCAGGATATATCACAAAGCAAACTATTATATTTTAAATTACACATTTTTTTTACCAATGAAAATTAGAATGTTTGATATGCACAATTACATTTTTTTATGTCAGCAAAATTTAAACACATTTTGATCATCCATTATGTAACATTTTGTAAGTGTATGTTTGACTTTAAAAAGTCTTTATTCTTAAACAACGCACTTAAAGTAAAATCGGGCTTTTTTTATATCGCAAGTTCATATTAAAAACACTAAAGTACTCAAAAGATTCCTAGATTTATATATCCATACATATTTATCTAAGCCAAATTCAGCTGCATTCATCAGTAGTATTTTACATAGAGAATTGATATAAATAGTTTGAATAGAAAAAAAAAACTTCTAATTTTCCTTCCTACGAAAAATCAGAATTATTGTCTTGTATAAGAGTTTTTTTTAATTCTTATTTTATGACCCTTTCTATTTTTTCATTTTTATTTATTTTATCACTGAACTTCCAATGTCAAAAAATATCTAAAAGGATCGAAAACGGAAAAAAAAACTTTTAAAATAATTGCATGGTGTTCTGTAAATATATAGCCCAAATTCACAAACCACCACTATGTCTAAATAAGATCGATCAAGTATTTTAAGTGCAATTTTAGTTACCTCGTTGTGGCTTACATTCTCCATTACGAGTCATCTCTCTCATATCAAAAAACAGCTATAGTTTCCTGATTAGTTTGGCCAAACCAATAGATTGTTGTTTTTATTTATGGCACTTTACAAACCTGGCAGAAAGCTGTCAGTGATTAAGCCTAAGGCTGGTTGCACACACAGCGCTTTTTTCTGATCGCTTATTTCACCGATGCCGACATAACAACAGTAGTGTATTGAATTGTACGAGAGCTTACACACGAGGCGGAAAAATAGCTCTCGTATAATTTAATACACTACTGTTGTTATGTCGGCATCGGTGAAATAAGCGATCAGAAAAAAAGGGCTGTGTGTGCAACCCTTGTTTTTTCAGTAGCACCAACTAGGGCGAAGAGTACGACTTAGCTATTTTACGTTCACACAACCCCTTTTACGGAGGGGAGCACATCTACACTACTCACAGACACAGAATAACAACCATGCCCGAACCAGGACTCGAACCCGAGCGACTCAGATCATGGGGAAGACACACTACCCAATGCCATGACGGCGGCAAACCAATACATTTATATACAATATATTGAAATCATGGGAACTCGAGTTCAATTTGCCAAACATTAAAAATGTTCAAATAACCACTGATGCACGAATGAAAGAGTTGTTATTAAACGTAGGCATAACTTTTAAATTATAAAATAAAGCATTTAAAGAAAATATATCTTTGAACTGTACCATCCACACTTCCATCCAGAAAAACATGTTCTGAAAGAATCTGCTAACAGAACCCAGATCCGTTATTTAGAGAGCAAAGGATCTATTTCTCATTTAATGGTAATGTAGATGAGCAGGCTGGCCAGCTGTGACCAGTGGGCAAGCGGAAAGCAGAAACCACCCTAATTCTCGGCTAGTTAGGTTGTGACCAAACAGGATATTCCAAATCGCATTGGATTGTGTTTCGCTTAAGTTCTTCCGGGAAACATCCAGAAATGTTTCTGAGTGAGGAATAGGAAAAGGGAGAACAATTTAGAACTGGTGTATTTTGCTTAAATTATTTCTCGAACAGTGTATGGGGTTCGTATGAAAAATACAAGTTGTTTTATATGAAAGAAGAAATGCGGCGTAACTTTACAAAATGATTATATAATAAGCATTTCAATATTCTGATAAAATGCTTATAGAAGATTAAATTTACCAGTAAATAAAACTGCGTTTATATTTCGATTTATAGATATTAAGAGTCATTGAAAAATCTATTAAAAAGTGCTTACTGTAAACATAAAGAAAAAAATAGCGTACCTCTAATGAGTTGACGGCTATCTATCACCCTCAGATGATTGTTCTGGCTTAAATTAAGAGAAGTGTGAAATTTGTCAATATTTCAGAAATAATCGATCAAAAAATAATTCATTTAAACTTTAAGCAAGAAAAACTATTACAGTTTGTTGTTTCTTGTGGCACTTGTCACAGACAAAACCACTGACAAAGGCAGTGATTTTAAGCCAAGAGAGCTTTTCATGCTTCATTGTCGCCATCTAGGGCCAAGAGTATGTCTTGGCTACTCATGCGTCATATACGCTAGCACAACCCCTTTTTGAGGAGACGAGGCACATTTACACACTCGACAGATAGAACACAGATGAAGAACAACCATGTCAGAACCGGGATTCAAACCAAATACACCCATATCATGGAGAAGACGTCCCATCCCTATACTAAGTCGCCAACCTATCATAACTTACCTCTAATGAGCTGCGGGAGGTAGATTAGAAGCTAATCTACCTCCTATATACGAATGCGCTTACTAAATAAGAGAGGTATGAAAAAGAGTATGGATAGGTCATTCAGAAATAATAAGGTTGTAATAAGTATGATTTTGCTGCGTTCGGTGCTACGTTTGATTCCTAAGTTATTGAAATAGACTCGTCTAATATCAGACAATGCTTTTGTAACAACCCCCAATTAATCAAAACTCCAATGCAGCTAATTGTAAAGTACAATAATCAAGTACACATACAATTAGCTGCATTGGAGTCTAGTCAAATGTACTGAATAAATAAGAATCCTTTGCGCATCTTTCATTTAAAAAAAAGTCGTGATATCTCAACACAGCATCTGACAAATAACAAGAAGTTGCTTATCAAGCGACTGTGAAGTATGGTGAAGTGTCTCCATGAGAGTACCAAATCTTGCCTTAGGAATAAGATCATTCTTCGGCTCTTGTCCATCTTATTGTAAACAAAAATAAAGTCCTATAATTTCTTAACCTCATTTAGGATTAAATATTTTTCCCTAAAATTTTTTTGTGAAAAACAATTATGTAAATATTACAAATTGTTCTGTATATTATTACTTTTAAAATAACGTAAAAGGAAATGACAGGAAAATAGAACTTAAACATATTTCATTGCTAAGAGAGAAGATACAAAGAAAAACTCTTTTTTAAGAGTTAAAGCGTAACTTTTTTTATAAACACGAGACTGGAATAATTCAAACTAATTTAGAATCGAACAATTCTGCTTGGTGAGAAAAAGGTTTATCGATAACTCTTTAAATGCACTTGATTTGTTAATATGAGAGCAAGAATATCGGAAGTGTAGTTAATTTCTCACTTTTTCATTATAAGTTTCCCCTTTAAGTTATGAATTACTATACAGCGAAGTCAATAAATATGTTAATTTGTAATAAACATTTTTCATAATTAAATTAGTTTTTCTCTTTTTTTTATAAAAAGCAGAAGCCTTGGAAATATATAATAGATTTTTGCGCAGACGGATAGAATTTCTTTTAAATATATTTGTTTAAATCTTTTAAAAAAACGTTTATTGATAAAACAGTTCGTATAACTCATTTAAGTAAACTTTAATTGCATTATTATAAATTATTCTTTAATTATCGCAATTTAAATTATAAAATAAAAAAAATAGATCATATGAATCGAATATGAATTTTGAATTTTTTAGTTTTTCTTGCAGTATTTGATATTAAATAAAAAGAATCTTCTGAAATGTTTGGAACTAACTATTAGCTCTTGATTCATAAGAAGAAAAAAGAATGACAGATATCTACTAAAGTGATCTTCTTTGGAATATAATGAAAGAATGCAATAGAAGAAGCAAAAGAATATTAACATCAATCTAGACAATTAGGCTGAATCATTAAATTGTTTCTTTATTTCTCCTGCCGATCTTACTATTTAGAAGTAATGTGGTTTTTGAATACGAACTATAAACTTATATAGGATTGATTCATAAAGAATTTGTTCGAAGTACAGTTTTTGAATACATACTTTTCCGCTCTATCAGAACTTCCTTCTTTATTGTCCAAGTAACTTTAACAACAAAATACTATCTTTTAAAAAAATATTATCAATGTTTGGAGGCATTATGTTCAAAATATATGAGACCATGATCAACATAAATGCATAGATTTTATATCATATATTTTTCATGCATCAAAATGTCTTTATTTGCTGACGTGCTTATAAATCAAATGCTGATGCTTCTTTATATAACTGTATTATTTCATGTGTTGATTGAAAATATCTTAAAGAATTTCTTATTCAGGTTTATTTTATTGTATATGTGCGCAATTTAAAAAACGTCACTACTAAAAGAATATCGTCACAATTCAAAATTATAACTATCGGAGTTGAAATCACATTACGTGAGCCTGAAACAATACAAATAATTCATATCTGCATGTCGCTACTCGTGTGGTGATGAATGTCAGAAAAATAAAATAAACCGCAGCAGCATAAATTAAAATCCAATCATTTATTAAAACATAGAAAAATTAATATTGACTTTATTTATTAATTTATTTTGTTTATTTATTATTACTATTCATCTCATTATTGTAAGCTAAACAGCAACAAATAATGTTATTAAGGTTTACATTGTATTAAAAAAATTACATGATGCTTTGAATCGTGATTCTCATTTGACTTCTCGCCAATGATGCAAATTCTGCTCCCCCATTGACCTTTGAGGAAAATGTCTGAACTCATGTAAGAAACAAATAATTTAAAGTCAATAAAATCATCCCCATTTTGAAATGGAGTGAAAAATATAATAAATTGAAATAATAAATGATAATTTTGAAATGATAAATTGAGTGTTTTAAAGTAAAGTGAAAAATATTCTAACTGTTAGTTCAAAGGAATTAAAAACAGAAATAAAATTAGAATATACGATAAAAGCATTTTACTTTTAGTTCATAGAATTTTTTGGACAAATTGGATATATTTTTATTTAATTAAAATCTGAAATTACAATTAATTAGTTAGATGTTCAAAGTAAACTCCACTAGAACAATTGTTTCGGTTATTTGATGGCACATCTAATATTTTCTGTAATCATCAGAACGGGTACTACGGACAACTACATGCGGGAAATAACCTAAAGCAATTCAGAATATTAAATTTTCAAATTCGAGCTTTGAAGTGTATTGAGTAAGCATTACAATTTCTTATGTCACAAATTTCATGGCTATAAGTACAATTGACCATTTTGGACTCAAGAAATATAAACACAAACATTTCCCTATATAAAATAAACGACAATTGTACATTCTAGCAGAAAACGTTGCAAATAAATATCCAAACACTTTATAAACGGCTATGTATTTTTTTTCAGATTTTAACTCGAAATATTTTTAATTATGACAATTTCTTTCTAAGATTACGATGTACTTATTGATATTTTTGCATATGTCTTCTCAATCCCATATGCCTTCTACTACAATATACCCTGTTCTCATAAAATTCACAGAGTACAGAACACTGATGGCATATTTTCTTCACAAATGTTACATTTGCAGTAGAATAGAGTAAGCAAAATTATTATCTCATTTTTTTCTTGGATACGACTGTAAAATACAACGAGTATTTAAATGAAAAGGTACGAAACGTCGTAACTACGTAACCGTTAACATATTTTCTTATGCCGCTATGGGAGAACATAGTGAGACATCTAGGGATGAGATTGGAGTCTCCGACTTAGATGAGAGCATGCGTGGGCTCTAGGATGAGCATGAGAGACTAGTGAGACACTCCGATGGCCATGCAGGTTCATCAAGAACGAAAGGCGGGGGCTACTTATGGAGGGTGTGGCTCTGCTTCGTGATAACACGTGTCCACACGTCTCCTGAGTAACACACTCGGAACTAGCCAAAGGAGATCAGCTCGACAATCCGTCCTATAATCCGGATTTGTCACCCTGCAAATTTCATGTGTCTGGTCCCCTGAAAAAAAAAATTTGAAAATGAAGGTCTTCGATTCGGATGGTAAACTCAAGCACGCTGTAAAAGACTGGGTCTCGTCGCGGCCACAGGAATTCTGGGAATTAGAAATCCTTAGACTCGTTTATCAATGGGGTCTTTGTGTTCAAGCCTATGGTGTATACTTTGACTAAAGTCTTCATTTATGCCCACAGCTCATTCACACCTTTACATTTGAACACTTCTTGTAAAATCTGGGAAGTTATGTATATCCTGCCCATCTGCTGGGAAACCGAGCTTGGGTGAAATGGAATAAAAATAAATACTATCAAAGAAAAGGGCAAATATAAAATATTTAGAATAATAATATATTATGAATTAAAATAATAATATATTAAATATAATAATAATATATTAAAATATAACTAGAGGAAATAAGTAATGCAGAACTAGGCTGCTTGTAATTTTATAATGGAATGCGATAGAAATACATTACACATATAAAGTAATCTGTAATTTTAAAGGATTAATAAACTTTTTTTCTCTTAGTAATGCAGTCAAAATTTTAAAATTCACACTTCTTAATGCAGTCTTTGTTAATACTCTTCTTAATGAAATGGCGTTGATCAAATGTTTTTCATTTAAAATTCAAATATAGTCTTACACAGCAAGAATGCTAATTAAATTGTTTTACAAGAGTAAACATCTATTTTCTATCTTTTAGATAGTTATTTTCATTTTCTTCTTCTTTTTAATTGATATGATATGTTCATTTGTTTTATGTTGTAACACAAATCCAAAAAATTTTAACTTGAGAAATAAGAAAAAGATTTTTAACTCGTAAAATAAGAAATAGGTTTTCAAAGATAAGTAACTTTCGTCAAGGATAAAAATTTAGCTTGGAAAAGACAATAAAACTCCACTGTATGGAATTTCTATAAACAATATTTATTTTTTAAAAAAACGAAGTTTTTTTTTATTGCTGTGCATTAATATATACAAACTTAAAACAATGCACAAGAACTTTTAAAATTAATCTTTCTCCACTTACACCAATTATTTTCCATAAAATAAATGAAAATAACATATTTCCTCTGGAATTAATTAATATCATAAAAATTCATTTGCAGTTTATTATTTTTATTTAGCGTATTATGTTCCGAAGAAAAGAAAAAAAGCTGCATAACATAAGACCACTATATACGTAAGACTATACCTCAAAATCCCCTGGGTTTTTTTAGTCCCATTTTCTTTATCATAACAGTAATTAAAATAATTATATTCAAGGTGATTATACTAATAGCACAGAAGTATTTCAAATATTACTATTCATGGAATCCACAGGGATTATTTTTCTTCCTCCATCCTAACAGTGGATCCTTATTAACTACCAAATCTTCTCTTCTCAGATTCCGTTTTATATAATTCGTGGACTCATTTCATGAATATTCATTATCAGTAGTTGCTCAAGTGATTTTTATTGACGACCAAAATAAAAAGGGAGAAAGAAAAAAAATGGAATGTTAAAATGAATCGATTTTTATTATGTTTTTATTAATGGACATTAATGATTATGAAGTATAAACCGAACTACGTAGCTCATAAATTTAATCTTTATTTGCAGCTACTGATTCTTTCCGATGGATATCATGGTAGATTTGAAGCGGTGGTAGTGGTTTTGCTACTCGATATGAAAAAAAAAAATTCTAAATTGTACCCGAAATGTCTTTCTTCGAATGTGCAAGTATTTCATATCTCCTGCCCAAATGTAACTACTCCTTCCAACAGGATTCGGCTTCGGAACCGGAGGGTTTCAGGTTCGAGACTCGATTCCACCGAAGATCCGTCGTGTGAGGGGGTCTCTTGCACGTTAAATCTGTCAGGCCAAAGTCCTCCCGCTGGTGTGGTGTGGTGTGGAGGGGGGGTGCCACTTCAGGTGTCGTCCTCGTCATCTGACAGTGGTTCAAAATTACGAGGTCCGTCCCAAAATAGCCCTCGTGTTACTTTAAAAAACGGGACGTTAATATAACTAACTAAACCTTCCAACAGGAGGCCAGTATATTTATGCAATTAATCAGCTGATTAACCCTCCAGCTGCGTATCCCACGATTTTCGTGAGTTGGCTCTCGGTCTAATTTCTGTTATATTCTGCGTTTTTCACAGTTTAGAGAGGGTTTTTTTTACGATTAAGATTTTTATTATATTATATTATTATCGTGTATCATACAGTATAGGTTCAAAAATGAAATGAAAAATATTTGAACTTATTTGAAAACATCGCATCTAAATAGTGATTTTAAAGAATTATGTTTCTACAGGGTCAGTTAATGTTACTATAAAATTTATATCACTTGTAGAAAAAAGAATATCATTGCAATTTTTTCGAAATTTTATCCCAAACCGTAAAGTATTTCAAATTTATATCAGTGCAATTTTCACCTTTTTCAAAAGATTTATGTAATTTAATAATACAAATTAATTTCTCTTTTTGATTTGAAGAAGAGTGCATTTGTTTTTAAAAAATTAAATAACAAAACTACTGTTAAATAATATTCCTAATTGAAAATTAATTTTCAAATTAACTACTTATATTACTCTTTCTTTACATTCCCTTCTACATATTCGAACAACTTTTGATAGTAAAAAGATAAGAAATCTGACTATATTGTTAAAGATGTGAAAATATGCTTAATAGTGCTGCAATAAGTGGTTCATTGTTTAGTAAAATAATAAAATTACTTAAAGATTAATTTTTAAATACTTATTCCTCGATTCCTTACACTGACATAAACAGACTCTTACAAATTTTGATTAAAAAAATACATAATCTTACTATTTATGGTAAATTGTGTTGTAGTTTAGATTATATGTAGTATTTTTAAACCGTAGCAAAAAAACATTAAGGACATATTGCATTTTATACTTCATTTTTTATCAGCAATAATTACATCCAAGATCATTACACGTATAACACAGAAGAATTAAATATATTATTCATGAACATGGAATAAAGATTGTTTTTCTTTAATTTAATCAGCGAATCTTATAAATAACCATAAGAGCAACAATTTGAAAAATTAATATAATTAAAGTTCCTCTAAGATAACGCTTTATATTGCTCGTCGTCACAGTTCATGAATATTCATTATCTTCGAATGTTTTAGCGACTTCCGTGATGAACAAAAATAAAAAAGAATCCTTGCTTACACCGTGGAATGTGCTAATCACAAGTATAAATTGCGTTCGTTGATCAGTGAATAATGAATTTTATCCTACCTCAGAGTACCTATTTAAACCAAAAATTGCAAAACTGACACTTATCTCGTATAAGCCTAAGTAATTTAACCAAGGCATTTGGTTACTGACTGTTCTTTCGCTCTTTCCGCCGTTTTCCCCAGTCCAACTGCAATTGTCATTCCTTTGGGAAATATTTCCCTAAAACATTTTACGAGTCGCAGAGTTTGAGTAAACGCTGGTTGAGTAATTTCCAAAATTTCTCCCCACAACAAGTTGAGGCGAAGTCAATGAATCGCAATACATTGTCTAATGAATGCCTGGGATCATATGGGAGAAGCTCTTCTAGGCTTTGTATAAGTTATAGAGAAAATTTACTTCACGAATTCTTCAGTGTTTGAGCATCGAGAAGTTAGTATCTTGAGAGACTAATTTAAGGGAAGGGCGCATAATGTTGAATTTTATGGGTCCAGATTCTGAAGCGGAAATGACTTGTTCGCCGTTCCATTGTCATTTTAATCCCGTCACACAGAATGTCCTGTCGTTTAAACGTTCTGACTCATGGAAGACTTTATAAATTTGGGATTTGGTCTAAAATGCAGACGGGTCTTTACTTTCTTATTCCTTTTCTAGTTAATGCGATCAATAATGTGCACCGTATATACCCCGCTTTCCGCTAAGCTTATCTTCAGATGCTCAACATTACTTTGCGATCTAATGAATATTAAGATTCTTGAGTTTTGCATAGCTAAAACTAATTTGAAAACTTTAGGTATTTATAAGAAAAATTATTTATTGCTCTTTGGTTTTAAAACAATGCATTGAAGATTGTTTAAACAAAATTCGTCATTAAATTGTCTCAAGATTCATAAAAATAAAACTTATTTTTAAAATTGCTTTTCCTTTTTCTCTGAAATGCATTTACAAAGATTTGGGTTTCTGTGTAAAATGAAACATTTTCCAACTTAAGATTAAAATGGACATTTAGTATATTTAAGTTTCTAAACAAGAAAAATTCATAAATATAATAAATATTTAATTAACATTTAATTTCATTTTTGTAGAAATCGATTCTCAATAAACCCATGTAGTTTTGAGTGTGAATCAGTTTTATTTTTGGATATAAACAAAAATTCACTTCATTCCGAAATTATGTGAATTTATTAGCAAGTGTCGCATGTTATCCATGTTTTTTTAATGCAAAACGCATACAGCTAATGAATTCATAGCATTCCAAAACTTTTATACAGTTTTATATTTTAAGGTTATTTGCAGAGCTCTTACATGCATTTTTTCAATCAAAGTCATGATCATTTTTGCAACAAAAAGTTTTTTCAAAAATCTTTAATTTTTTACATACACCAATTGAAACTTTCTGAATTTAAATTAAGTAAAGTCAGGGTTTTTTCCCATAAATTGCTTTTTACGTTACCTAAATACAAATTTCTTATTTTAAAAATTGATTTTTTTCTCTGAATTTCGCTTGATTTTTAAAATTTAAATCAGCGTGCAGTGTGTCAACTGTTGAACGAGGAATGCCAGGTTTGCGAGTGCTTATTTACATAAGCAAATAAGCTCCGTGGCAATATTCATGCTTGCGTTTCTATAAGATAGAAAACCAAATATATAATAAAATATTCGCGAGTTTTTTGTGAGCTGCTTCTGAATAATAATGACTGATATCTATCTATAGGCATGATTTGATGTCATATATATGGCATAATATAAGAATCTTTTATCATGACACCAATACATCCCTGTTTAACGGATATATTGATTCATGATATTGTATTGGATGTATTTGGTAGTTTTTTTGTATATACATATATGAATTGTTTCTTCAAACGGAATGCAATTTGCAGAGTACTTAATGGGCCAGCAATCTATAATTCTACGTTTGTTTTCTACTTGCTTTTCTAATTATTTTGTAAATAAATAATATCCTTTTAGATTATCTTATCTTTAGATTTAACCCTTAACTGGAAACGTGAACTCTGTGAGACCACTGGCCATAGACTTTCGGTCATCCCTATTCCATCTTTTTAACTCCATCGAATGGATTGACCCTATAGCTTCCTGTTTTATGACGTTCAATACTCGCACACTTTTCCAATCAGTTTCAGTAGATGCTTTGTAAAATGATTCAGTAAGTTCTTTGAGCGTGGTCTCTAAGACCACAACTTCCGTTAGCGTCCCAGTGATAAACACTGGGGGCCGCGGTGGCCTGGTGGTAAGGTCTCGGCTTCGGAACCGGAGGGTTTCAGGTTCGAGACTCGATTCCACCGAAGATCCGTCGTGTGAGGGGGTCTCTTGCTCGTTAAATCTGTCAGGCCAAACGTCCTCCTGCTGGTGTGGTTTGGAGAGAAGGGTGCCACTTCAGGTGTCCTCGTCATCTGACCGTGGTTCAAAATTACGAGGTCCGTCCCAAAATGGCCCTCGTGTTGCTTCAAACGGGGCGTTAATATAACTAAACTAAACTAAACCAAGTGATAAACAAGGCTTATCAGAAGACGATAAAACTTAGGCCTTGATATATCATCCAATTTACTGCTCCTATTATAAAGTAGTGCTCCAGACACTTTTAAATGAAGCAGAAAGGGATTTTAGTGATGATAATATTTGTACAGAAGAATTTTACGATGAAATTTCGCATTCAGTTGATTCTGATATCTATATTCAAACATAACTAATTTATCTTGTGATAATGTATTTTGAAAAATTTATAAAATATTTTAATGTACCAAGAAAAATATGTACACAATTTATAGGTTATTTTTTATACTAGTTATTAACCTGTATGATTAAAATGCTCTAGAAAGCCATGCTATGAAAGTCACAAGTCGATTAAAAAAGGCCAATTTTATCCATAGTCAATTTTTTTTTCTATATAATTGTTGAATTTTACATTATATTGTTTTTATAAACTTTTATATACTGTAAAAATAAATATAATTTTAAAAGTACAAAATATTTTTCAACAATATTATTTATTGTAATATGTAATTTGAGAATGCAATGTATGTTCGGGCGCATTTACTTTTTTTCATTGATAATATATTTTAAAAACTTTCTAAAACATATCTATATATCAAAAAAAAATATCTGCAAATTATATTGACAGTTTTTCATACTGATACAACAACTAGAAAATTTGAGTGCAAATGAAATGCGGTCCCGTAGACCGCACCTCCCCAGTTAAAGGTTAATAATGCTTTGTATTATATTATAGTGCCACTATCAACATTATCCAAATCTGTTTCAGAATCAATATCTGAAATATTTTGCATCATTTCTGTTATTTTAAGCTCAGTTAAGCATTTTCAACTCTTCGACATTCTAACGGTAAAAACAGAAAAAAATTCGTCTACACGATTAAATTATCCACTGAAAACTGGACTGCAAACCGAAATACCCGACGCTACAGTGAAAATAAAAAATAAAAACCTGTTTTCTATAAACAAAATACCAGGTGCGAATTTAAAGAGCCATCATAAAGGAGGCTATTCGGAAGCTTCCCTTAAAAAATCCCTTCAGCCATTCTTTTCCCATGTTATCAAAAACCACGTGTTGGTGAGTCATGCTTCTCTTATTTTATGTAGAAGGTTAAATCTACATAATCTGAAACCAGACGTGCAATGCTACTTTGTTGCTTAAGTATAGTTTTTACAGTGATCCAGAACACTGGCACAAATGTGGGTGGGTGGGTGTGAGATATTTTAAAATCTGATTTGAATCTTAATTATTATTAATTCCTAATTATTATTTTAATTTAATTCAAATTAATTTCATTCTTAAAAGTTCTCTTATTTCCTGATCCAATTTCGATTTTTTAAATTTAATAATCCGACACGCTTTCTAGAAAACTGTAAATCAGCAGGTTCTCAAGCTCTGTGAGAAGGGATAAAAATACTTAATGTTTAGCGCATTCTTTTTCTTAATTTTCACGTCCAGATTAACCTATCTAAATCTAGACGTGTCAAAGAAATCCCTATCAAAATCTCATTATAAAATCACTGAGGAAAAAGATTTCGGTCTCTTTAGCTCCTTATCACGATGTGAACGAGCCTCATTTTCATCATTCATCGCTTTTTGTACATAATAAGCGTCTCAGAAGAAATAAATCAAAGTTTAAAATTTCAAAAGTTTCTTCTATTTGGCCACGAGACTGCTAAAAAATGTTTAATTATTATATATAATAAGTTATTATATATATACCATTTATTTTTATATGCATATATGTAATGATATTTTAACATCTAATTTAAATCCAAATCAATTTCTAAAGTTTTAACTTAATTTAGCCCATATTAACTTCGTTCTAAAAATGTTCTATTATTTCCCGATCCAATTCCGTTCTTAATTAATTCAAGAAATACTTTGCAAAAATACTTAGTCAGTGATTCCCACGCTGCAAGTGATTGATAAAAGTTGCTGACCTAAACAAATACTTTTTAAAAAGATCCCTCTGTTTCCATTTTAGTAGTGGTACGGAAATCCCTGTCTAAATATCATTGTATCAGCATTGTGAAAAATATCTTTCCTATTAGTATGAGGTTATATAAAACCAGGGATAAAATGTTCATCAGTTTTTCCTCATTACTCTGCCCGTCGTTCTATGTTGTATGTCTCGTCTCTCCCCGCTTATGCATAAACATGCCTGCTTTTCCGTGATAAAACAAAACGAAGTAAAAAAAGAAGAAAGCCTATTGACTGTATTCGAAACAGCCATTCCGCTTTTGAAAATTAAATGCTTATATATATAATATATATACTGAAGTGACAAAAGTCATGGGATGACTGTTAATATCGTGTCGGTCCTCCTTTTGCCCGGCGAAGTTCGCGAACAGTTCTGGCCCGGTGACATGGCGCATTGTCATCCATAAAGATCCCATCGTTGTGTGGGTACGTGAAGTCCATGAATGGCTGCAAGTGATCTGCAAGCAGCTGAGCAAAACCATTTCCAGTCAATGATCGGTTCAGTTGCACCAGAGGACCGAGTCCATGCCATGTAAAAACAGCCCGCACCATTATGCAGCCACCACCAGCTTGAACAGTGCCTTGCTGACAGTTTGGGTCCATGGCTTCGTGGGGTCTGCGCCACACTCGAACTTTATCATCAGCTCGTAACAATTGAAATCGTGACTCATCTGACCACGCCACGGTTTTCCACTGGTCTAGGGACCAGTCGATATGCTCACGAGCCCAAGAGAGTCGCTGCAGGCGATGTCGTGCTGTCAGTAAAGGCACTCGAGTCGGTCTTCCTATCGGACACGTCCCTCGTACGTCCCACATTGATTCCTGCAGTTATTTGACGAAGTGTTGCGTGTCTATTAACATTGACCATTCTACACAGACGTCGGCGGTCTCGGTCGTTAAGTGCAGGTGGTCGCGTACTGCGCTGTCCATGATGGGATGTGATGCCTGAAATTTCATACTCTCGGCACACTCTTGATACTGTGGATCTCGGAATGTTGAATTCACTAACGATATCCGCAATGGAATGACCCATGCGTCTAGCTCCAACTAACATTCCACGTTCAAAGTCTGTTAATTCTCGTCGTGCCGCCATAAATCACGAAAAACCTGTTCACATGAACATAAATGAAAGCTCTGGAAAACGAACTGCGCATTTATACTTTTTCGCTGCGATACTACTGCCATCTGTATATTTGCATATTGCTATCCCATGACTTTTGTCACTTCAGTACATATATAATATAACTGTAATTTAAATTCAAAGTAATTTCCAAAGTTTTGTCTTAAATTACCTCATAGTAACTTCATTCTAAAATATTCTCTTATTTCCTGATCCCATTTCCTTTTCTTCTATTTAATTCAAGAGAAGCTTTGTAAAATGCCTTAATCAGCACTTCCGAACCTCCGAGTGAAAACATAAAAATTGCTGATCTAAACAAATTCTTTTTTAAAAGATTTTTGTGTTTCCCTCATCAGAATTTACCTATGTCATATCCATCATGATAGCATATTAGCTCAGTGAAATAATATTTTCTCTATCACTATCTTATATATATAAGATTAGGGATAATTTATTTGTCTCTCTTCCTTATTTCTGCTTTTATGCTGCGCAGAGAGCGGACGTGCCTTGTCCTCGTCTCTTACAAATAAATTGGGCCATGGTGGCCTGGTGGTAAGGTCTCAGCTTCAGAACCGGAGGGTTTCAGGTTCGAGACTCGATTCCACCGAGGAACTGTCGTGTGAAGGGGTCTCTTGCCCGTTAAATCTGTTAGACCAAACGTGGTGTGGACTCCCGCTGGTGTAGCGTGGTGTGGAGAGGGGGATGCCAGTTCAGGTGTCGTCCTCGTCATTTGACCGTGGTTCAAAATTACAAGGTCCGTCCCAAAATAGCCCTCGTGTTGCCTTAAAATGGGACGTTAATATAACTAAACTAAACTTATAAATAAATTATGTCTTCCCGGCATGGATTAAAACGAATTTAAAAATTTAAAGTGTCCTCACTTTCGAAACTGCTTTGGGCTTTCAAAAATTATATATAATGTCTATCTGTCTCTGTATGTGAGGGGTAGAGAGAATTGACAATTATATTTATGTAAATGGTTTTGTTTCCAGTAGATTTTTACTTTAGGGGTGGATTTCAAATAATAATAATTTTACGGTGCAAGGCAAGTATAAAAATACATCAAAATATTTTTGAAATCTCTACCACGTCTTAATCTCAAGCATTCAGGAAAGAAATTCCATTTACTAATTCCTTTGCCGGATTTTGAAAAAGTTAGTTTATTTACTTTTCTGTGACATATCCAGTTACTTTCGTACTCTACAATATCCAACTTGGTTTGAGAATTCTCTGTAATCCGCCCCCTCAATCCGATTACATGATATTTTAGTCATCTAAAAAGTAGAGACTAGAAAAAAAATCTGTAAAAGCGATTCAATAAACCGACACAATGCTCCATGTTTTATCTAGATGAAATAGGAATCTTGTTATTCAAGATTCACCGGTTCATTTCCAAGTTTGAAGTTTCTTTATTTATCAAGCATATTTATTTGTTATTCACTTTGATTAAGCGGAATATAACTGTGGTATATTGACCTAAAATATGTTAATAGATTTATAGCTTGCATCATTTTTTATTTACAGTTTCTGTGTACGTATGTACATATAATTTCTATGTAAGAATAATGTATTCGCTTTTCAATGTATTTTGAAGTTTCAATACATGTTACTATAGTTTACACTTCAGCAGTTAAAAAATCCTACATTTAACTAATCTTTGTATGTTAGTATTGATTAGTTAGGGATGAGTTATTTTTTTACCAAGCAAATGTAAGGTTTTCATATAGAAGCAAAGATTTGTTGAAATGAACTTTTTCTCACTTTAATTTGATTCAACTACGTTCCTATTTGCAAACCCCAAGTCTAAAAACATTTTATTCTCAATCTTATCAGTCCATCTTTGACACAAATAAACAACTATTGTTGAAATCTGAGATGGTATGTTTAGTTCCATACTACACAACGGTCCAATTCACAATTAGATTTGTTTTCGAAAATTTGTAAGAGAAATGCAGACCATAAATGCATTTGTTGCACTTCCTATCCGAACGAAAACGAGATTGAAATTTATGATGTCAATACAATGCGCTGGGATTCATATCTGCTTCACTATAATGTTGTTTTCCTTTCATTTCATTTTGGAAAAATAGAATAGCCTTTCTATAATATAAAATTTTATGAAAACATTGTGTTTCTATTCGCTTTTGATTGGTAGATAGCGAGTCACCTCACCTATGGCATTTCAGATTTGTTTTGCCTCTATTGTATGAAATATTTTATAAAAATTATTATTACTTCGCAGTAAGATTTTATATTGCAATAAATGGCAAAAATAACAAAAAAAGGAAAATGAAAACTTTAACATCAAATTAACTGCAAGTAAGTTTAAAATAATATTATTTGCTGCTTTTACTTTAAAACACACTATTTGTGGCAACAATAATGAAGAGTTTTCCGGATTTTTACTTTTTTCGAGTAATGGAAATTTTAATTCCCACAGCCAGCAATTATCTGAATACCTAAGCAATACACTTGTTAATCCTGTACTATTTTTTAAGTAGCAATGGGTCGAGTATAAAAACGCGTAGAAAGGAATTTGCCAGTTTGGAAAAAAAAAAACTGAAAAGGTTGAAATTTCTATTAAGACTTTTTGAAAAGACCATCAATAAGTCAGAAGATTTGACAAAATTGTGCGACTATTTGTAGTGTGCATTATTTTCACAGGTGCAGTTGTATGAGGCATTTTTCATAATGAAATCTGTAGGAGGAATTAGGTTGTTGTGGCTTATCCCACCTGGCCGATAATAACATCAAACCAGGCCCATGAGCCCGAGCGCCTGAAAAAAAATGCAACACTGCCTCAGGACTCGAGAACAGCTTGCCTCTATTGAAACTGATACTGGCCAAAATGTGGACAGGAGTAGCTTGAGTCGCATCACATTTTGGACACATGATATAAACTTTGTGGTATGACGATAAGCACGAGTGTGTCCACTTCGAAATCTAGCGAGCGTTGTCTGATCGCACCTGTTGCCAACCTCAATTAAAACAACACCAAGGTGACATTCCGCTACTATTCATAAACGGTGGCCCTCATCCATGAAGAACGTATATCTTGCCGGACCAGAGTGACGATATCTGAAAAAGGGAGTCACCATGACCAATATCCTTATAGCTGCGCTCTCGGGCCAGACAATCAGCAAATTCATTTCCCTGCATAGTCACATGCGACGGAACCCAATGAAAGGTGATCTTAACATTGGCAATCAAGCGGTTCAAAAGCTGGGCGATGTTCCTAGAAGTGTCGTCTCCATGCCTCGAACATTTAGATAAATGCTGATTGAAGCTTCGGATATCACTCAGAATTCAAATGCCAATGCCAATACTCTCAGTTATGCAAAATTTCAAAACCTCTTCAATAGCTACGAGTTATGCATGGAAAACTGAACAGTTACCTGCATTGCTGCCTCATCGTAGCGGAGGGTTGAATTGGCTAAGTATGTCGGGAAAGTATTCTCCTGTGAATGTCACCCAAGGAGTGAAGACTATTCCAGCTAAATGCAATGCAGGCATGACGCAAAGTCAGAGCCTTTGGTGCCTCTAGGTCCTTGACCTCTTGAAGCTACACTTTAAGCTTTTTATCATGACTCTTCGATTAAGCGGAATTATTATCATACTAGGTTAGGTAGCATTAAAAATATCTTTTTTTTTAATTCAGCATCTTGAATTATTATGTTAGTATCTTTTAATGGCTTTAAAAACGCTGTTATTTATTTATTTTTAAAGTTAAAATCATAATGAGATTTCTTCTGAGTTTTAACTAATGATATATATAATTTTTCGGAAATGTGATTTTTTGTCCGTGGCATTTTTTTGGTAATTTATTTCTATTTATTTATGATCGCTGGAGAGAGATAATTTGTTCCTCAGGAAGCTCAACTAACTTGAGGACATGCATGATTGAGGAAAACATCGGGGTATGAGGACAAAAGAGATTAGGTTGCATAACCCTCTAATTGCACTATATAAAATTATCTACTTACTATAATTTAAATTGAAAAGGGGAAGTTTCCTTAAAAAGATATATCATTTTTTATCTATTAGACTTCATTAAAATTACATTTTTGTTATTACATTTTCTTCATCATTTATTCCTGTTTATAAAGATTCTGAAAATATTTGGTGACAAACTAATAATTATATAGTCAACTGTTGAAAAATTGAGAAACGTCAAATTAAAGTTTAACTTTGTTTCACTCATAATTTTATGTTAACAATATATATAATTTGATTTTTATAATCACTGAATTAGATGTTGATATAATTCTTCCTTTCCTTTTTGGAGCAGTAGGACCCTAAAATTATTTATAATTTTTTATTATTTATTACAACATGATGTTTAAAATATTACTGTATCGTGATTCACGATTAATCAATTAATTTTTAATTTATTCAAATAAAATTTTTTAATTAATTGTATTAATACTATAAAATTTCGTAAATAAAATTTTTATCACGAACCTGAAAGTCAAAACAATTGAAATGCAATGGTGAGGAGAATAATATGAGAAAACTGAATAACAATGAATATCATAAATGAGATTTTCTAAGCCTTCAAAAAATAAAAATATATATTAAGATATAATTAACAGCTCTGTCCGCTTAGAGTATTTATATTAGTGCCCCACAAAAAGTAAGACAAATGATGAAAAATTTATATTACTCAATAAAAAAAACAACTGACAAAACGTTAACTATCGTTAATATTGTTAAAAACACGTTAAATATTTTTCAAGAAGAATTCCGAGTCTATAATCTTTTGATTCTGTGAAAGAAGCGGAGATTGAAGAAATGCAAGGGTAGAGATATAAAATTTAAAAACCGTCATCATTTGACCGTTTTCCTGCCAGGGTGGAAATTTGATGAAATTCGTCAATTGAAAATCACTTTTATACCAATTTTCCCTACACGTGAAAAGTGGCATAACTTAATAAGTTGGCTTTTACTTCCCACAGATGTAAGGCATTTGTGGTGGTGTTCGCTTAATCAGCACATCGCCTCTGACGGAACTCACCTCCTTGAGGAAGGATGTGTGCAGTGGTCGAAAATGTCTATTTTATGCAGACTAAAATACATGCGGTATTAATAATGAGTTCATAATATCATTTAGCATCATTGAACGATAATATCCAGAGTGAAAACATATTACAGTCATAATAATCTTTTTCTATGAAATAGTCATAAATCATGTTACAGTAATAATAATATTTTCTATGAAATAGTCATAACAATTTTTCTTTTAAATAGCCATAATTCACTTTATAGTCATAATAATTTTTTATGAAATAGGCATAAATCATGTTATATGTATAATAATGTTTTCTGTGAAATACTCATAAATCATGTTATAGTGATAATAATTTTGCTTTAAAACTATAGTGAGGCTTTACAGGAAAAATTATAATACAAGAAAAGTTAATAAATTGTGATGAAAATTAAAATATTTTCTACCTTTATATAGTTGTATCATATTTCTAGAAGAAATTATTCGATAGAGATCTTTGATAAAAAAAATATTTCCTATTTTTAAAAAAATCCAAACTTTCGTGTTTTCAAGAAACTATGTGCATTTATTATGTTATAAGCATTTTTATATATTTTATTGCAATTTATATAAAAGTATCTTAAATGTGACAATGAAGTTATATTAACTAAGTCTCTAAATATCGCTCTCGTCATTCATATTAGTTTCATATTTTATAAAGCAAGCATAAAAGTTCGTAAGGCAGCAGCGAATGCAAGAATTTTCGTATAATTTACCCGTAAATTTCTCTTTCTGTTGTTTACTGTTTATTTAACTCGAAGAGTTTTCTCATTTTAAATATAAAAAAAGAAAGAGAGATGAAATCTCTGATGATGCAGAAAGAGCAGAAGAATATTTCTTGTGCATGAAGAAAGATAAAATATAATGTTCCCAAACTCTTATTTCCAAGAACATTACTTCTTTTAGGCACCATTACATCGCCAAAGTTTTTTTTAAAATTGCAGATGTTTAAAACAGTGCAAAGTAAAGTGTTATGTATACTTCTGCAACTGTATATTCCTAAAAGTAGAATAAATCCTTTGCGACTGATACCTCATAAAATGTCTTTCTGCTTCTCAATTACGTCAGAGAAAAGCTTTTTTTATTTACAGTTTTATGAAACTTGGCTTTGCATATTTTAGTTATATTCTTCCACATTTAAACCAGAATGCAGTGTTCCTAAATTCGCAATTTTTAGTTTGATCGTTATAAATGGTGTTGTTGAACTAGTTGAGTTTTTCAAATTTAACTTTGAATTTGAAAAATTCAAAGTTTCTAAACTGTATTCATGAAATTTTAAACAGGGAATTTTGCATCTTTAAAAGAACTCTTTCTGAATTTTATCTTAAGATATTATATTTGATTTTTTAGAAAAGCAGTTTATGACACAAATTTATCCTGAAAAATACTAATCAAATTCTCTAATTTTTAAAACCTTTAACATTTTTGAATATTTTCTCAACTGCAAATAACCCTTTTTATAAAAAGTAATAAATCGACAAATCCACAATAAACTATGCCCACATTTACATCGGCATTCTAGAATCCCAGATATCAATAAATAATGCAAACATTTTTGAACCCAGATATAAAAAATGCAATGAATGCTAATACAAAACAGAAACGAAAATATTATAAATTTATTACTTTCTTACATAACTGCAATTCATGAAGAAAAGTACACAATTTTGAACCCATTTATAAAAAAATACAATGAATGCTTATGTAAAACGGAAATGAAATTATTACCAATTTATTACTTTTCGACGTAACTACAATTCATGTTGACGCATTTGTACCAGTAACCAGTTCGAAAATGCAACTCTTATAGAATGTCGTTTACAGTTTTCCTCACTCTCGTTCAAAAAAATCCAAGGATTCGTTTGAGATGTTTTAGAGTACCCACCACATAATCCAGGTATAGCACCTTAAGATTTTCATCTGTTTTAACTCATGAAAATGTTCTTTGGCAATCAAAATCTTGGTTTTGAAGATGGCTTCAAACGGTCTTCCCGGGATTATTTTTCTATGAGACCGATAAAAATGACCTATGGTAACAAGATTTTTAAACTGATACAGAGCTGGTATAATTGCTTTAACATGAATGTCGAGAAGTAATAAATTGATAATATTTTAATTTCCTTTTCATTATATACTTCATTAGTTTTTTATTGATTCCTTTATGCACTACCCATTTATACTCCTTCAACAATGAAGTTTGTATAGCTATAATATTATTCTTGTAAAATAACGGGAAGGATCTCATAAAACAATTCTGTTTTTATAGAAATGTATGCTAATTTCGAATTTATCATAAAAAAGAACGAAGAGAATGCTGTATTGTTCTCGATAGTTGCTATATTGTGTTGACTTCATCCCCATTTCGAATGGAATTCTGATTGCAATAAATACTTTCAAAGCTTCTTAATATCATTAATCAAATACGTAAGACTTCATTTACTAAAAAGTTTATAAGTATAAATATCATGAAAATAACCTATGAAAAACATGAAAATACTTTATGCAAAAATTCAAGAATGATCTCAAGTGCAGTTTGGAAATATTTGCAAAATCTAGACATACAACATTATTCCCGAGATATACTATAAAATATATCTTTTTCATTCATTTGCGTGGAGATACTGAATGCTAGGCATACACATACCAGGTGACTATAAAATATTTTTCCTTGTTTGAAGACATCTGCAGCTAAAATTAATGTATAAACAGACTGGGGAATACATGGAAAGAGAAGCATTCTGCAAAAAATTAAATAACAATAATAACACCCATAGAAAGTATTTTGATGTTGTAGGAAAATAAACGGTTTAATAATTAAAATGAGCACACAGCAAACATATTAGGCAAAATATCATTAATGTTTGAGTGATAAGAAATGCATATAATAGAAATGAATGGCACAGTATGAAACTGAAAAGAAATAATATTTTATTAAATGGCATCAGAGTTTGTTAGACCAAATACTACGTTTTCAATTTTCCGTACATACAAAATACTGCAAGAACAACTCCTGGCATAGTTTTACTTCCAATGTCTGCTCATGAAATTAGGCTTCATTGTTCATTGTTTGTAAACTTTAGCTGCAGATGCTTCCAAAAAAAGTAAATTATTTGTGATCACTGTTTAGATTAGCTCTAATTTTAAGTGAATCAAAAAATAAAAAACCATAAAGAAAACTTGCATTGGAAAAAGTTTAAACTCCTAAAATAAATCAAAACTTTAGAAATATTAAAACGCAATACAAATATTATTCAGTTCACATACTCTTTCTTCTCCACAATTTATCAGAAACTCTAAAAATCTTAGAGTACGTTTTTCCCTCCATCGATTTTTTTTTTCTAGACTTTTGGTGAGCTGTCACAGCTAAAAAATATATCTCGAACGTGCGTCTTTTTTAGCCATCGTTCTCGAATGCTGGTCAGAAACAACAGGCGATCAATTTGTCTTTTTTATGCACGTTTTGCAACTGTTTCTCAGATAAGCTGACACATGAGTAAAAGACATTCCTGCAATGCCCAAAACAAAAGTAAAATTTCTTGACATCAAGAGTTAAAAAGATGTCGTAGTTCGATGAATGTCTTTTTCTGTGACTTCGTTTACAGACAGGTATGGGAAATATTTTTTAGTATTTTCCCTGTGCTCTACATTTCTTCCACGTTCTACCCAGAGAAATTTCTGGTCTTTTTAACTTATTCTATTCAGAAGAATTGAGAATAATGCTTAGTTTTGTTCTTCTTAATGCTTTGACAGTTTATTCATTGTTTTTATTGCTAGGAATGTAAGTTTTTCTTGGCGGATAATCCTAGCTTTATCTGCTTACTTTACATTCCGATATCTTTTTCCTTTTTTCAATTTAGAATAGAATTTTAGTTACACTTCAGTTGCTCTTTTTCTCAGACGTAACTTTCTTTTTCTTTACAATAAATCTGGTTTAGTCAAATATATATTACAGATTCGATATTTAAACATAAAATTAAAAAAGCAAAATTAATTTCATGTTAAGAATACACCTAGTATCTTTAAAAAGCACCGACCTCAGAATAGAAACACTAGTACTACTGTCAGTTATGAAATAGTAATCACAGGTCCATACAACAACTCCTATTGTGAAAGATACGATCGTCTTCACAATGTCGTCACTACCACAATGCCAATGCTTTTACATAGAGAAAAGATCGAACTCACTCCCTTATTCCGTAAATTCTCATGCAGGTATTCATCCTGAACTCACATAACATTCATCTTTTTCAATATATCAATAAATTTAAAAAATTTTAAGTTGGATACTCGCATTTGCAGCAATATGCTTTAATAAAAACGTAAAATTAAGTAAATAGTTTTATAAATTCAAAACATACCTGCTAAATATAGTTCAAGGAGCAAATTAATACTACATTTACAATTCTTTGTTTATCATTAAGAATAACAAATAGGCTGATTCATAATAACTGTTCAATAATCTTCAAGGAGAATTAGATGTACAAATCTCAGTTATTTTTATATATGAGTACGTAGCCATAAATTTAGTGTACGACTGCTAGAGAAATCGCTGTGACAGTGAAGTATTGAAAAGAGTGGGAATTTCAGATGCTTTAGAATACTCTGTTACGGCAAATGTACACTGATGGAAAAAAAATCCTAACACTAGGAAGGAGCTGCGCTAGATAAACGAAATTTGGTAGGCGTGTTTATACATCTGAAAGATGACGTCGATTCAAATTTCGAGCTACGCGCGTAAGTGTGGCGCTAGTAGCGACACTATGAAAATGCAAATGAAATTTGCTTTAAATAAGCGCTGTAAGGTTCGTGATCTCTATTTACAGTTGAGATTTGATGTAGTGGGTTAATGTTAGTCAAGGATGCCTCTGAGAAGACGAAGAAGCCATTATCAACAGCTCACTGAGTTTGAACGAGGTCGTGTTGTAGGGCTACGAGAAGGTGGGTTTTCTTTCCGCGATATTGCTGAAAAACTTGGCAGGAATGTATCCACTGTGCATGAGTATTGGCGGCAGTGGTCAAGGGAAGGTACTGCCTCAAGAAGACCAGGTTCCGGGTGGCCACGTGGTACTACTGAGAGGGAAGACCGTCGTATTCGGCGTATGGCTGTGGCTAATCGTACTGCGACTGCAGCTGAAATTCGAGCTGCAGTTGGCATCACAGTGACAGTACGATCTGTTACAAATCGGTTACTTCAAGGAGAGCTCCGAGCCAGACGCCCTGTACAGTGCATTCCACTGACTCCAAACCACTGCCGTTTGCGACGTGAGTGGTGTCAAGCTAGAGTTCATTGGAGGACGGAGTGGAGATCTGTTGTGTTTTCTGATGAAAGCCGGTGCTGCCTTGGTCCCAGTGATAGCCGTTTGTTGGTTAGAAGGAGGCCAGGTGAACGCCTGCAAATGACCTGTCTGCTGCCTAGACACACAGGGCCTACTCCTGGATATATGGTTTGGGGAGCAATTTCTTATGACAGCAGGAGCACTCTCGTGATTATCCCACGCACGCTGACTGCAAATTTGTACGTCAGTCTAGTGATACAACCTGTTGTGCTGCCATTCATGAACAGCATTCAAGGGGGTGTTTTCCAACAGGATAACGCTCGCCCTCATACCGCTGTTGTAACCCAACATGCTCTACAGAGTGTCGACATGTTGCCTTGGCCTGCTAGATCACCAGATCTTTCTCCAATCGAGTACGTATGGGACATCATTGGACGACAACTCCAGCGTCATCCACAACCAGCATTAACTGTCCCTGCATTGACCGCCCAAGTGCAACAGGCATGGAACTCCATCCCACAAACTGATATTCGACACCTGTACGACACAATGCATGCACGTTTGCAAATTTGCATTCAAAATTCTGGCGGTTACACCGGTTACTAATGTATCAACATTTCACATTTGAAATGGCTCTACCTGTGATCTTGAAAGTTTAATCAATTAAATATGTTACCTAGGCAAATGTATTCCTAAAATTTCCTAACGGTACGATAATTTTTTCTTGGTGTTGGGATTTTTTTTCCATCAGTGTATAACTCTGGAATTCTCCTCTAAGAACACTGTGTGGCAATTGGCATGGGCCGAGTGATCAAAATCTCGCAACGCCACTCCCAACGATTATGTTAAAGTGTTTGCCATCTTGTTCCTTTGTTTTTATCTCTGGTTTCGAACACTCGGAGTTAGTAAGCATGCATAACGATCTCACTGTCTCTTTGAAAGGTAGTTTTGTCCTTGAAAAAAAAAACAATGAAGCTAAGATTTGTTTTCCAACTTGATACCGATCGTTTAGTTCTAGTTTGCTAAAAGTTTTTTAGTTAATGTCACCTCGAAAAAGTTTTCAATCTCTCATTGTGATTTCATTATTCTTTCATTTTCTGTTTTTGAAATACTCCTGCAAATTATTGATTAGTTCTTCTAAATTTAGGAAGGAAAGATTGAAACGAGAATAGTTCCAACTGCTAGACAAAACATTTGCCGGTTATTCTGGTAAAAATATGTAGGCACAAATAGTAGAGAAGAAATCATGACATGTAAACATCGTTCATTTCCCTGATAAAGTATTTGATAACAATTCTGTGTTATTTTGCAAATTATCTGTCTTTTTTAATGTATGATTCACTTTCGTCTCCTCGTGTAATCAAAGTATTGGTACATGAATTTAAAACTCGGATAGTAAAAAAAGAAAGTTCAAGAGAAAGGTTATTGCACACTTTGATGTATAAGGCAAAATTTACCAAAATTCTTATTTTGAAAAATTGGTTGTTCCTTACTATCTACAACTTAGCTATGTCTTCACCTAGATAATTCACATAAATTACACACACTGCTTTCAATTTCACCGAAAAACCGTCGTGTAAGGGGGTCTCTTGCACGTTAAATCTGACAGGCCAAACGTCCTCCCGCTGGTATAGTGTGGTGTGGAGAGGGGGGTTCCAGTTCAGATGTCGTCCTCGTCATCTGACCGTGGTTCAAAATGATCAGGTCCATCCCAAAATAGCCTTAGTGCTGATTTACAACGGGACGTTAAAATAACTAAACTAACAAACTACAAACATTGCTTGCATTTTATTCTTGCTTCATATTTCCAAAGATAAAACTGAACCTCTTGCAGGTTTTATTTTAATAGCTCGCTTTCTCCTTCCATACTTGATAAAAATAGATATTTCAAACCTTTTTTGTTTTTTTGCTTTTGATTGTACAAGACAAATTTAGATTTACAGACCTGATATCAAATTTACTAGAAACCAAAATCTGATTCAGATATTCTTTAATTTGCTGATTGTTTCAAAATTCATTTCATCCCTTCCATGAAAATGAAATGAACAATTCCATCAGGTTTTACGATGTTTCCTATATATTTTACTGTGAGGATGTTTACAGCCACTTTTTACAGCAAAATGTCAGAACTTAAAATCTGTGTAGCAATTTTTATTGCAAAAATTCCCTTCTTATAAAGGAAATAAACTGCAAGCAAAGAAAACCCATATTAAACTCAGCTCACTCTATCGGCACTTATTCACTACAAAGTCCTAAGCATTTAAATGCATCATTCATTTAAATATCTTAACTCGTAGGCATTCAAATCCATCTACTTTTAAACCTGCTAAAAATGGTTCGTTCAGGAGAGAATTTCTGCACTTCTTTCTTCTCCTAGACGCATCAAGTCTTCTTGAATTGCCTAATGATAGACATTAAACTCCCTCCCCCTCTCCAACTGTTTTCCCGTCATTCCCACTAGCTAAATGTGTTTTCATCATACTTCTATACCATTAAATTGCATTATACTGTTATAGCGCTGCTTTCAAAGAAAAACTCAAAAAATTCGTTGCTAATATATACACATTCAAAGTATTTGGAAGGGTTGCATCTAGATAACTATATCGAATTTTTCAGTTAAAGAATTAAGAAAAGTATTTAATTTAGTTTAATTTTGTTTAGTTATATTTAAGTTCTATTTTAAAAGCAACATGATGATTACTTTGAGAAGTACCTAGTAATTTTTAACCACGATCAGATGACGAGGGCGACACCTTCCCTCATATTCACCCTACAAATTCCTACTCCCCACCAGCCGATGAATATTTACCCCTGGAAAATTTAGTATACACCAGACCCTCTTTCAAGGTCGGAGCCCTATAAAATTCTTTGAATTATTTTGAAGTCAGAATAGAGGCAAATCAAGAGACGTTACAATCGCAATTGTTCACATCATTTACCATCTAAATATTAAGCCCTGTTTTGCTATACGTCACAACATCTTACCTCGTAAAATGTGAAGTGGAAGCCAAAATTAATTTTCTTCTGTATATTTGGTGTGCATCATTTTTATTTGAATTGATTTCATTGAACATTTTCATGTTTACTTGCACTGACTTCATTAAACATTTATTGGTAAAGAAATCTTTTATATACAAAATATAAAATGAAACATTTTACATTATATTTCACATGCCCATCAAGTGGAATAAAAATTTACATTTCTTTCTTTTATTTACTGAAGAGTAGAATTGTTTTGGAGGACTACAGCGATTATCAACTTTGGGTAAATCTTAAGTATCTTTTTGACCCGAACATCCATCTGAAACTCTGTAGTATTCGGTAGGTTTTAGAATATCGTCGTCTAACTCAGTACGTATAGCTGGATAGAGTCAACAATTTCCTCCATCCATTTAATCTGCATTAATATCGAAAGCCTAAACTCCAACTTTTGATTTATTTTTATTTCTGATCGACTGATTTATCTATTTGCAAATAAATCTAAAATGAAAATTAATCATGGGATTTTAACATCGCATTCTGTTCACTTTTTATGCTGAATTTTAATAAAAGTCAATAAGCTGAGGTTCGCAATTTCATGCTGATTCATTATATTCTCACTTCAAAACCAATTACAAATTATTGCTAATATTTTCTAGAAACATTTTATATTAATTTTGCATTGGCAATTCATTTTTTCCTTAGTGTATCAATATTTGTTTCAATTTTCTTTTAGGGATTTGCTTTGATTTGAATGCTTATAAACAATATGTATAGAGAGTAGATCAAGGAAACAAAGTTCAGCTCGAAAGTTCATTCGATTCGAGCTCTCAGCTCGAAAGAACTCATTTGCATCGAGAAAGAATTGCTCGAAGCGGAGAGAGACAAATCCAAATGATATTTAATCAGATCTGAGATATTGATAACATAAAAATGCTCCATTTAAACGGGCACGTCTTCTTGTCGTATTTTGAAAAGTAACAAAGAGTGATAAACTGGATTTTTCCAACTACTCAGAATGCCATTTTAGTAGACTTTTATGAATTTGATGTAGGCCTCAACTTTCATTGAATTACAAGTTATTATTCGTACATTCTCTAAATAGCAGATAGAAATCTTTTAGGAAATTCTATTTCATCGCTAATAATTGTGGCAATTATTAATGAAATATTTTTGTTGGTTCATCCTGCTTTATCTAGTCTTCTAACACAAGATGTTAAGATTCCTCTTTGTTACACTCCTTTGACTCATGGATGGTAATTACACTTCGTTTAATAATTTTTTAACATGTTACTTAATTTCAATGTCTTCATTCCTCTACAGTCTTGTACCATGACAGAGTAAAAATTAGACTTGCTTGTCAAATAATCATTTCTTTTTTACATTCATTCTAACTTAAATTTTAAGTTTTTCATAGTGAATTCACTTAGGAAGGGCTGCAAATAGGTTTAAATCCTATTTTTGATCATTTAAAATTTAAATGACTTTTCAATGTTCAGTGCTAAAAGAATTGTGGTCCCATTTACTGGTCTTTTATTTGAGTCAAGCCTTTCAGACTACTAAAAATCAATCTATTAAAGTCAAATAAGTTAGTCTATAGAAAATTTGCTAAAATTAAATGTGAAGCCGAGACACTTTGCTCACTGAGAATTATCAAATACAGATTGGTAATATCTTCCTTTTTATGGCAGAATAAAAAATGCTGCCTATATAATGTATAAGTAATTTAAGTGCAAAGTCGTTTAATTTCCTCGTAATAAAAATTTAATGTAAATAAATCAAAACTACTGAATTGTTGACTAAACATCAAATGAATTTTCAATTTTAAACTTGGAATAAATTCCCGGTTTAACAGAATATTTGAAGTAAATGAAATCCAGTAAAAATGAAAGTCCATTAAATTGTTGATTCTGTAAAGAGATATATTTCATTTGGTATATTTAATTTGAAATGTTGTTATATAAAGCAAATGTAAAATATTTAATGTGCATACCATATTATTAACGTAATTTCATTTCAACAAAGCAACAATTTCTACCAGTTAATTTTAGCAACAAATCTTATTATTTGAAATTCTCACCCTGTGGGTCTTTTGAATGGTTTTAGAATGTGTGCTATTTCTCTGCATTACTACTCTTTCTCTGTGTTTTGTACCGTTTCATCTGGTTATTGGGCCATTATTCCATCAACATCTTACTAAACAAGTTTATGACAACCTGTCTGATGGGTGAAGAGAGATAATTTTTCTGTTCACCGCTTTTTAATCTGAAATCCACTTGTTCGAGATTCGTTAAAAAGAGAATTATTTTGTAAACATCTTCCTTCTGATTCAGATTAACAATTGTAATTTGACTACAAATCAAGTTAAAAAGCAAAACATATTAAATAGATTTATAAATTTAACTAGAAAGAAAAAATAATTGACTATATATTAATAACATATTTAATAAGCGAATTATCGCATAAACGTTTTAATGCCAGTTGAGTTGCGGTAACCTTATGTTTTCTTTGGAAGGATAGTGAAAGTTGACCATAAAATAGCTTTTAACGTTTGGTGGCATCTGCATTTAGAACTAATGAGAAGGGGGGGAATTAACGTATAAGCAATAGAAGACAAGGAGGTAATTCTGCAAAAAAGTGGCAAAATTATTCAATGCAATATTTTGAACAAAAACTAGATTGACTCTCTTTTGAATGCTAAACGTTGAAATTCTTGAAGGACATTGAAAAACGTTGAAGTTTTACATATGCCAATATAACCTAATCCAGATTAATAAAAGATTATCTTTGAGAGTCTCTTACAATTATGATTTTCATTTCTGTGGGCATTTTTCATCGAGCAAAATTTATTAATTAATGCTTTTCGAAATCCCTTTTCTATGCTTTGATTATAATTGTTCATCTGCTTTGATACCGGCATCTTCAAACTGTCTCCCTATAGGCAAATTCAGTTATTAAATTATTTTGCAGAGCTCATACTTAACATCCCATATTTTCCAAGGCGTTTTTAGTTTCCTTCCGTTCATTAGCTTCAGCTCCAGGTGGCTCTTGAACAAAGAAATTTATTTTATGGTCGTTTTGAAGATCTTGAGCTCGTTTCGGCCAAAGATCCACTATGATTATTGGCCTGATACTTCTTAAAAATATCGACTACTTACAAATTTCATGCTTATAATTCGTGAAACTTGGGAAAATTTGTAATCAGGTATTTTCATCATCCCATCAGAATGTGAAATTACGAAGCCTGCTTCAAAATGGTCATTGAGTAGATTTAAAGTTGGACATAAACCTAACAAACAAATTAATTGGTTCAAACTATTAATTGATTTTTTCATCCAAAACTTTTAATCAATATAATTATTTTTCTCATGACAAAAATGCTCTGCTTGATTCTAAGACTCATCAGAATTGAAATTATTTTGTCTTGCCTTTATAAATGCTTGTTAAATGCATTGTCGTTCGACTTGATAATTAGAAAGCGTATTTCTCCAGTTTTAAACTAACGAAATCTGACATAAACCCAAAAAACGCTTAAGATAGGAAAATTGAAAGCTCCGAAATATTTATAAATCCCTATTAAATAAATTTTTCATAACTATTCTATTTCATTTATGGAATCATTAGATCTTTTCTGAAATTTGAAATTTTCGTGGAAGCAATATGAAGTTTCAAGTTTTGGAGCTTTGTTAAAAATATTTCTTAAAGTCTTCTCGCATTTCAAAAGAAAGATTAGTTGAATTCTTCCTTAAATCAACAACAACAAAAAATGTTGCACAACATCATCAAAACCTGCTACTAACGATTATATGTTTTGAAAGCAGTTTTTTAAAATCTCTTTTTCTAGCAAGATAAACATCGAGTTGAATTCTTCTACAGCAGTGATAGTTTTGTTCTGGAAGAGAAAAAAAATTCGCGATCGGAAATGAGGGACCTTAATGATCCTCCTAATGTATTTTCAGCACTTTCGCAAGAAATATGGCGAAATTGTCTGACTTATACAGTTGATTTCAAACTTAAAAACGAATAAATTTACAAATCTGTAAGTTCTTTGAAACTTTATTCACATCAGTTTAAATCTGGCCATCATTTTAGGACAAGAGAATATGCTGAAGTTTTAAGTAAATCAAATGCTTATACAGTTGTAACGTTCAGTAATATTTTCTTAAGACATTAATATAAAAGAAGCTTATGAAGCTTAATTATATAAAGCTTGGAATTTATAAGTACTAAAATGAATTTTTATGTTTCTTTTATTATTCTTTTCTTGAAAATAAAGCAAAATTTATTAAACTCAAAATTAGAGTTCTTTTATTTTTTCGAATCATTAATAAAATCTTGCTTTGGAAATATCAGTTTTTTTTAAATATATAATTCACTCTCTCCCATCTGAAAATAAAACTGGTTAATACTTGCAATTCTCTTTTTTCGAAGAGGTCTAAATGTTCTAAGATCAAAGGTTCATGATGATCACTTAAATGAAGGAAAATTGAATGACGAATGATAAGCTTATAAGAAATTCAGACCAGACCTACACTTAATTAGATGGATTTTTTTTAAAGAAAGTTTGAATAAAAGCAATAAAAAAGGGGAAACCAGTTGTTTGCTGAAACTTGTATAGTAAAGTGAAACATTTTCTTGTTAATGTTTCGAATGGAAGTCAGTCTTTTTATCTAAAGGCCGAAAATAATGGGGAAACAACAATTTTGCAACCTGAATGAAAGTCCACTTTATAATCCTTTCCTGAATCGTAGGATATGTAATGAATCATAATAAATAAAAGGAAGTCTGTAACTAGAAATGAATAAATCTTTTTTTTTATGTTTGATTTCTCAAAATTTTTCAAAAGAATGGGGAAGTTTTGACTAGAGAGTTTGCATAGAGGGTTTAGTTTGAACAAGGTTTTTTCAATATCCTGTATTAGGAACATTATTTTTATTTTGGAAGGCTTTTAATTTTGGAACCAATACTTTGGAATGTTTGTTATATTCTTAATTAATATTCTTAATAATTTTTTTCTAAAACGTCGTTTCAAACTGTCATTATGTACATTAATGCACTATCCTTAAAAATTCAAAACGCATATTAACTAACAGATATGGGATTTTTATGTGCTATATTTCAAGAAATTAATTTTAAGAATGCAGATAAATTGTTTCTCTTTATACTTACTTACGTTCAAACTTCAACAAATGCTTTAATTTTTATTCTCTGAATTGTGCGAGGTTCGAGATGCAATAGTTGTAATTTAAACTAACCTAAAATACTAAGCAAGGCAATTCTTTAGTTTCACATCCGATGCAGGAATTTTCCGTACTGAGCTGCGAAAGCTTGAAAACTTTCAACCTTTTTTGGTTTTGAAATTTTCGCCGATGAAGCCTTGTTACAATTCTCAAAATGGGCAGAGCATTGATCATAAAAATTTTATTTAATCAGTCATTAATCCTATTAGCTTCAAATCTGAAGTAAGCCGTGTTACAGAATCTTCATCCCAACAGAAGGAAATGGAAATAAATATTGAAAGACCGAGCCGCCGCTACAGTAACACTGGCGGGATCTGTAGTTGAGTCCTAAGGGCCATCACAACCCACGGTACAACCCTCCCCGTAGGGAGGACGTCCTGTCATCGATGGGAGGTATCAGATCCCCACCTTTAGTGTACTTACCGGGCTGGCGAAACCCAATCACCATGCCGGAAGCATCTCATCCTCAATCACGAGGTGCCCCAGGGGGATTCAAGTATGAAGTAAACTGATGATATATATTTAAAATTAAGAGTGTCGATCAAACTTGTTATATGTCGAGTAAAGGATCCAAGATGGACTATCCATATGAAATGGTGGAGATTGAAAAAATTTCATTTCAAAACTGCCTTCTGTTGAACATAGAAGTAATTAATAAGTAACATCAATTAAAGTACATTTTATTACAGGGAATAACTTTTGTAGTGAAAATGTTTGGACAACTGCAATTCCTTAAAAATTGGGAATTGAAAATGGTGCTCAGCTTTTTTTCTTCAACTGCCTTTAAATCTTAGTAATGGAAAATTTCTTTCCCTTTAATCCCCATCGAAAATGAATTTACCTTTAACTCCCTGCTCGTTGATCTGAATATATTTTCTTCAGAATAGAATTTTCTGTCATTAAAATTAGAAATTACTGGATTTTAGAGGATGAAGTAAATTATATTCTTTTATTGTCTAACTATTGAACTAAATTCTTAAGTTTTTAATCAAGGAAGATTTAAAATAGCACAGGAAAAGAAGTACGTTCAATACAATTCACTGGGGTAAAGCTATGATAAACAATAAACTGAAAATCAAGAAATATTTATAATAATTTTATAAAAAATTAATTTCAAATAAATGCGAAAAACAGCAAAAAAAGCTAAATCAAGCTATCTAATTATTTTACGAATTTTTCCTATCGCATACGCTTGCAAAGATATAATTATTTTAATTTGCTTTCGAACATTGTGGATATCCTGCATTTCTTTCACTATTCAGTTTCTATCACCCTTCCATTGGTGAGGTGTGGAAGTCTGAAAATAGGACCTCAGACCATGGTTCATAATTACAAGTTCCGTCCCCAAATTACCTTGAGTAATTTCGAAATGGTGTCAACAAGACTACTCTGCACTAAATTCTCTTGTTGTCTTTCTTTAATTCAACATATTTCCCTACTTGGACAATATAGAGAAAATTAAAAATTTGCGAAAAGCAAATCTTATAAAAACTCATTTTGATTTCATTATTAAAAGATTCCCACTACCAAATGTCTCTAAAGTATTACTCCCAAATCCCTTAAACTATATTGCTCATTTGTCTGCTTAAAAGAAAAATGTCTTTTGTTTAATTCAAAGTATTATTTCTCATTCATTATTCTTCATTCTAAGCCAGAATAATTCCTTTCTAGGTCAAATACACCTCCTTTTATCTACCTTATTAACGAAATGTTGTTCTTACATTTTAACGCAAAAAGTATAACAAAGCTAACTTAATTGTTGGATGGAAAAAAGGGTTTTTAGTTTAGTTTTATTTCATAAAGTCCAATGTACCTAAAGCTTTCTGTTTGCAGGTTGATCAATAAAGGGGTTACGTGCCTCTGCCTTCTTTTTCTGTTCCCTTACAATTAGGTTCCAATCCCTAGATCCATGCAATCATTATTTAACCATCCACATAAAAAAAACTACTTTTCTATCGAACGGCAAGCGGAAATGCTGAAAATGCAGGTAAGTGAAAGCGAGGTATTTTGAAAGATTTATGTCGATGGAATCTTTTTTGGTATGTTCTCGGGTTAAGTTCTTTACACTGATAATAGCACACAGGGCCGGTAGTGTATTGATGACTATTATTTATGATCTGCTGAAAGAAAAATGATTTAAAGTGTAATTTGCTGAAATTCGCGAAAAAATTCCCGGTGGATAGGAGGACAAAAATATGAAAAGGAATTTAGTTTTTGTCTTATAAAAATGTGAAAAATCCCTTCAAAATCAGAAAATTTTTTTTTGGTTTAATATTAGCATGCAGAAATTTAAATGAATGTCCGACATTTTATCGTGAAAAGTTTTAAAAAATATGAATCTTTAACAAAATTGATGGGAAAATAAGAATAATTCATTAAAGCAACGATATACTTAATATTTTTAGTTAAAACTTTGGAAGCTTTTGCTGAACCTAAACTTTAACAGATATTGGATTAATAATTTATGTATGTCATCAAAAAAGAAAAAATGAAGTAAATAAACAATTAATTGGATACATCCTCTATTTGTTAAATGATCTTTCAATACTTTTTGAGTTTTTTTAGATAATTTTGAGATAAATGAGACCTGCCTCAATTACCTGCAAAAATGCCTTAATGGGGTTGATGAAAGCTTCAAAGTCTCCGAATTTCAAGTTGAAAATTAGATTCTACTGAAGAAAATCCATGAAACGAGCCTAGCGTATTTTGAATTGGTGAGAGTCAGTTGTTCATCTACTGGAATCACATAGAAGTTTTGAGAGAATGCTATTTCAGGTGTCGCTTTCGTCATACATGCATACACAAAATTCAACTTTCTCCTAAATTAATTTTCATGATCTTTCAAAACAGATGGAAATGTATCTAAATAATCTATGGAAAGACCTATTTATGAGAAATCGTAAATTAATACAAACATTCAAAGATATGAATTTAATCAAAATAAATGTATTTCGTGTTTTTTTCCCCTTAAACATGTTAGATTTTTTCTATGTCTCTGAACAATAATATTTTTTAATACAAATATTAGTTTGTCTGATTATCTATCTCTTAATTAATGCAAATGAAAAATGTTTTACATTAAGTTTCTTTATATTTAAGATTTTCCTTATTTCCTTATATTTAAGATTTTGCGTATCACATAATGTAAATCCTTTTGCTTCTGAAATCTTTGAAAATAACGAAATGATGCTATGCAAAAATGTATGAAGTTGGAAAAAAAGCATATGAAAGCACTTTTTTGCTGAATATTTAGAATTTCATCATTTTCGTTCTAGGACAAAATTGAGCTAAAACTGTCACTTCAAACTCTTTCTCACGCACATTTTAATGCTCACTTGTGAATAATCAAAACGTTTTTTAATGCTCCTAAGTTATCTTCTTTCGTGACTAAAAAGTCACAAACAGTGAAAATGGAAGAACCTAAATACAACTGTTTGTCTTCTTTAAAAAAATGTTCTTAATTTTAAACATACTTTCTTTTTTCCCTCGATTTTTACAGACGAATTTTAGAATGAAACAATCCACCAAGAAGAAGTTTTCTTTTAACAATTGTAGAAATACTTCTTTTTGTTTTGACTTTTGAACAGTTTGGTTGTGATTCGTTAATGGCGTGAAAATCTTTTGGGACAAATAAAAAACAATTGTTGGTTTTTAGTTTCATTCGTTAAATTAAAGTGCCCAGAAAAGTGTTTGTATGATCTTGAATTTACTTTCTTTGTTTTAATCATTTTTTATGATGAATAGTGTTATCTGATAAAGTTATTTTTTCCAAAATGCAATTTCTTAGAAAATCTCACTGTAGACCTTAGATTTTAGTTTCATTTTTTTTCAACGACAATTGTATCATCTTATACTGAGGAATTCAAGCGAATAGTTTTTAAATAACAGTATTATTAGCTTATTATAAACAGGATTGTTTTCATTTTATTTTCTACTTCTTAGACATTAGTTTATACTTGGGTCATTAAAAAAATTAATTACATTCCTTCGTAAAAATGTTCGATATTAATCTATTTTGATGAAGCTTTGTGACAACACTGACGATGCAGTTTTCAGGTGGAATTTTGTTTGATAATCAGTCGTAAATATATCGAGGCAATTGCAAGTGACATCCAAATTAGAGATGTTTCAGTGACTTTCGATAACGAAAAGATGTAACGACACTAAAATTTATCGGTTGCTGTATGAAATGAACAATAAAAATGCAATGTCAAACTGTAGCGAAGTAGTTCATTATGTTTGAGAATAGGCGTGCTGATACTGATAATGATAAGCTCTAGGGAAGATCATTAGTGGCTAAAATTCCGAAATCCTTAGTCATGTGAATGACGTTGAACTGGATTTCTTTATAGAAGGCATTAAAAACCTTGTACCATCAAACGACATATGTTTAAATAATAGAGATAAATGTAGTAGAAATGTAGACTTTTCTGGAAATCTTAAGATGCAAATATATTGTAAAATGTCTTGTTTTGTTTTCTAAAACAATTCTATTCATTTTTGACAACCATCATAAGTCGTGACTATAAGCATTATAGAATCTTCAAAAGATTTTTAATCTAAAATTCACGTCTACTTTGTTCCTATCGTTTGGAATCAAAATTTAATTTAATTAAACGCTAATTTAGCATCTAATTTCTGAAACTATAAGACAGTGTATTGTCTTCAAAATCTGCACAAGCTCGCAAAATTTTAAAATTCTCGCTTATCACAAAGTGAGAAAAAAATCTATCAAATAATCAAACATAATCTATCCTTCAAAAGCCGCTGACTTATATCTTAACAACATAAAACAGGTCAAGTTTAAATTCCTAATAAATTCAAAGACTGGATTCTAGGATATAATGGAAATTGTTACCACTAAGTTTGTTTAAAATGAAATAGGTTGTTGGAGAATTACATTAATTGAAACACAATATTATATAGAAATGAAAAAGAAGCAATTATGTTGTTTACAGTGGATTGAGATAACTATATGATGTCAATAAGTTCTTTACTGAAAACCTAGTGCAGCAGTATGATATGTTTTATTTGTTTAAGCCTGATTTTCTGAAAGAAAATAATAATAGTCTGTGAAAAATTTTATTCTTTTACATGGTAGAAAAAAATTTAACAGATAATCCCGCCCCCGGAATTAATGTGGTGAAAAAAAATTTGGTTAGAGCAAACTATATTATTGACAGGTTTGTCACCTTAATTAAATGTTAATGAAGTAATTCTTGAATAATAAATATTTTCAGTCTTAAATATAAGTATTTCATAGACTACTTTTTATGCCCAAATTTTCATAAATCCCTATAGCTTACTTGTCTTATTACTTCGATTTTTTGTACTTTTACAGCAATTTTACTTTTTAAATGGATATTTTTTGATTAATTGGATATTTTTTATTAAATGTAAATTTCTGAAGACCATGGCAATACTTAAAATTAAGCAACATTTCTGAGAAACGAATTAGAGGTATATCCTCCCTGTCTCAAGCATTACATAAAATGATTCTTTACTTGTGGATTTTGTTATAGTGTCGTCTTAAGCTAAAGATTTTTTTAACCAATGATTCAAAACATATTTGAGATCTTTTTTTTAATAAATCAACCCTCTAAGTAAGATTGTTTTGTTTTAATTCTGTTTCAAACCTATTTTCCGCCTGTCCAGCATTCGAGATTTGACTCCGTGATCATCTGATTTCTCTGATCCTGGAACAATAACGGTAAATGCATTAAATCTATGATTGCTAAAAATAAATGAAATACGTTAATTTTTGAATATTTCAACATAGTTGTTTATCAGGAGTGGGTTTATTCACTGAATAATCGTGTCTAAAATATAATTATTATGTATTTTAAATTATTAAATACGAATAGCATATTCAAACGTGTTAATTCGATAGTGTGGAATATGAGCATCCCATGTATTTTATGGACACTTTATTTAATCAATGTGTCTACATATTCCTTCGCAGAAAGCTAGCAAATAAAAACCTACTTTAAAAAAACATCCATTAAAAACCAATAAAGAGCAAAATATTGCATTTGCCATCATGGCAAAGCAATTCTATTACGAAATAATTTTAAAAAGGGAATGGAACAACTATTTGCACTTTTTTCATTCGTTTACATTGAATTCATTTTAATATGAAAAATTTGAAACGAAAACTCTAGAAATAAAACTTTAAAACGTGGTTTTTAATTATAAAATGTCTATGAATTTTAATTGAAATAAATGCAATATTTCAACTAAAATTCATAGATATAAGGTTCAATAAGGTTCTTTCTTATACCAGGTTAATTAAAAGCTCTATTCAATTAATTTTAATTTAAGCACAAATTCTTTTGAAAAAAAGCATGTAATAGATGAAAAGTTTTTAATTTCTATAATTAGATATTTCCTTATATATATATATATATATATATATAGAGAGAGAGAGAGAGAGAGAGAAAGAAAGAATAATAAATGATTTCAATGCACTGTATGTTCTTTTATGCTTGCATATATAATAAAGAAAAATGCAATATAATCTATTTTATACAAAAGTAGAATAAGCCTTCCAAATGCTGCATTAGCAAGCAATTGTAAATGAGATAATTTGCGAATTTTTGGATGACTTCTTCAAATAAATTAAATCATTTAAGCACAAAATTTGCGATTGGAAAAAAGAAAACCTACATGGAGAAACAAGTTCAAAAAATTTCATGCATGAGTAAAATGACTTTAGTATCGATTTCGGACATCACTAATCGATGTTACTATCTATGGCGTTTCACTCTTAAATTCAATGTAAGACATTGCTTAAACTACATAATTAATTATAAGCCTAAAATTGAAAAAAATTATAATTTCATCTATGCTACTTAATATTAATAGAACGAGAAATTCTGCGTAATAGAAATTCTAATTGAAAAACTAATAATTATTCTAATATAAAGAATCGAAATTTAAGTTAATCGTCATTCGTATAAACTGAATGCACAATACTGAAATTTAATATTTTTCGGCATATCTCAAAGAATATTATTGGTACAAATTCCAACGATGTTGCACAATTCAATACTAGGTTTTTAATATTATTTTTACCATTCATTTCATTTGAAAATATAATTGCATAGTTTAAATATTTTTCATATTTCTGAAGATAAATGAAATAGTCTTTCTCATTGAAGTCCATATGAAAAGATAAGTGTTTGTCAAAGTTAAATATTTTGAAGTGTTTTTATTCTTTTAAAAACCACTGAAAATTTACATCTTATTTACTGAGTAGTATAATACAATCAACTTTTATTTTAGTTCTTCACTTGCATTTGAGAGTCTGTTATGTCTCTTTTGATTTGATAACTTCAAAAGAATATTGATACGTTGTTTTAGACATTTATTTGGTTTTATTGTGTTTTATGACGTTCTTTTGTATTTTATATGTTACAGTACTGATGAAATATCTGTAATTACATTTATAAATCACTAACATACCGAAATGAACTTTACATTCTCTGGGAAGGCAGAATAAATGTTGGTCTAAATTATTAAATAAATATGTAAATTTTTGTTTTCAAAAGTTTTACTTGCATGAATTTCAGCTATCTTTATTTTATTGCAATTTATTTTTATTGCTGCCGTTTGAGTAGATGTATAGTTAAATCAAAACACCAAGATATTCTTTTATTTTCAAGTTAAACTGATGTCGTTCTGATAACACTTAGTCAATTTTAGTCAGAAAATAATGAGGATTTTCATCGTATTTCTTAGGATATCAGCAGCTTTTTTCTAAGTACGTTTGATTTGGTCAAGGAGTCATATAAGTAGTAATAGTCATAACTATTTCAAGAAATACGTTTATTGACTTAAACAGCATAAAATCTTATCATATCCATCAACCAAAGAATTTTCCAAATGAAACTTTGTCTCTCTCTGATGTTTTAGAATTTAAAGATATGAGGGGATATACGAAAAACGAAAGGTTAAAAAAAGTATGCTTTTGCTGCATCATCCAGGAATGAAATCAGTATATACCACAAAAAAGAATTTTTTTTTCTTCTATCGATTATTAAAGCGAAAAGATAATGTTTTCAAACCAAACGCTATAATAGACCAAAGTGAGTGGAAATCAAAAAGAAGAAAGAGAAATGAGTTACAATAAAAGAGAAAAAACAAAGTATTAACAAATGGCAGGTACAAAAAGAAAAATTTCTTTACTGTTGGATGAAAAGTGCGTTTATCAAATATTTACAATGTAAAGGATTACAAAATTTGGCACCTCTCGGCAATTTTACCAGGAAAAGATTGGTAAAACAGTTAGATACGTTAATTGAAGATAATAATGAAAATTGTGATAATATTATTTTGCAAGAAAAAGCTGGAAAATTGGGAAATTTTTTTAAAGTTGTGGCTTGTAAAAGAATTTTTAAAGAAAAGTATTATTGTTTGAAACCTGTAAAATCCGATTGAAAGCTCTATTTTCAAGATTTAAATCAAACCTTTTTGTTTTGGGAAGCCATTCTTTAATAATTTAATTGTTTTAGCATAATAAATAATTTATTACTTTTATCTTAAATTCAATAACTAAAGGCTCATAGATTAAAACAGGGTTATCTTGATAGTAAGATTATCTATAAATTGCTTGATTTGATTTTTGGCTCAATTTATATAATCACATATTTTACTAATTCTTATAATTTGATATATAATAGCAATTTTATATCGTTTGTAGGTGTTGTATGACTTGAATTTTATTTAATATCCTGTTCACTGCTAAGTCCTATCACCTATTATATTTACAACAGCTTTATTTTCAACAGAGAAAATATTAGCTCACAATGAACTGGCTATTGATCTTTACTGGGCAACCTATTTCTACATTCCATTAGAGAGGGCTTTTGTTTTAAATATTAATTATATTGAGGATATCGTTTTATTTAAACGCAAATATTCAAATTCTTATACCAATAATTTTTATCTATATGAAAAAAGCTAACAAAAACAGTAATTATGCAAACTGCATTTTTTTTAAATTTAATTGTTGAATAACAATACAGTTTTAAAAAATGATATTTTAACAGTTGATACGAATTTCAATTTTATAATAATATACAAAATATTTATTAAAATTCTAGCAACAAAATGAAATTCAAAAATTTTTAAAAGACATTTTTGAAAAAACATCATGGGTTCTATTCGGATAATATTCCAAAGGATTTTATCCGTTAATAGCCAAAGAATTGAATTTAAAATACAGTTTATCGTTCCACAAAAATATGGATAAAAGTATACCATCCTAAGATAGATAGATATTGATAAAATAACTATATATTTCACATATGTGCCTTTGAAACGAACTTTAATTGAATTCTCTCAGACATTAAACACTTTATGAAATATAGAAATTTATGTAATAATAATTAAATTAGTTTTAGAAATGGGAGTATTATCATAAAAATTGAAAATATAGAATGTTTGATAAGAAGTTCGACCAAACTAAATATTTGAAATAAAAGAATTAACTTCATAAATTTTATTTATTTCAAAATATATTATAAAATATGTCCGTAGATTTTGTATTTCAAAATTACCTTTGAATATTTCGAAGATAAATATCCCCACGCAGACTATTCATATTAACTCAAGCAATAAAATTTTATGCACTTGAAACGAACCATAATTTAATAATAATAGCTATATTTAAAGGAGGTTATTTATGTTCAAACGCATAGAATATCTCACGTAATTTAAATATTAGCAAAATAATCAATAACCAACAAATAAATAACGAAAGCAGTATCATAATGAGAGACAAACAAAACGGTAACTAGTTATAATTAATAAATACATATCTTTTATTACTCTATTAATCTGAAAGGAAGAAAATAGCCAAAGGCATGAAATAATAGTTTTGAAGTTACTTTCATATAAGAGAAGCTGCTCTAATTGTCTCTAGATAGCAGTTAATAGACATATCATGGTCAACTTTCCGAAGCAATACAAAACATAAATTTTAATATTTTAGCATCATAAGTCCATTTTTTTTACCTTTAATTCTTTTTTTTCGTTCCCCTGAGATTTAATTATATACTAACACGAATTTTTATTGCAAAAAAAAAACATTATACTTCACTTACAAAGTGATCACCATTAGCAGTCTAATATATTTCATAGATAGTTATGCCTCTAGGTAAAATAAGGGCATTAAGTATCGGTTTACTGGCATAAAAATGTGTTTTAACGATTATGATACTGGAAGAATTCGTGACTAGAAAGCCTAACGGAACTTGTTGGAATATGTTTTGAAATGTTGGAACTTATTATCGCTAAAATGAAAATAAACGAAATGTAGAGAACTTTGCTATTAATTGCAACAAATAAAATCTTCTGCTTGAAACAATTTCAGATTTTATCACCCTTTTTATTGGCGGTTTCTTTTTATAAAGTTATTTAAACACTCTGCGAATAATCAATTTCTGCTGCAATGCTTTCTTTATTTATAATGATTGAAAATATAAAATATAGGGAGGCTTTTGAGAATGTTATAGATTTAGGCTGGAATACGCAATCAATATTTAGTAATGTTACCCAATAAAATATTTAACAATTATATTTTTATTGAGTAATTCTGTAAATAATTCGCCCTTGGGGACTAACTTGTTTACCCACATCACTGAATGTTAGTCTGTTAAATTATTTATATGCATTACATTTTTTTAATTTCACCTTGTTATTTAATAAGACTGAAAAACATATTTAATTGAATCAGTCTCGTATAAATTATTCAGCATAAAAATTGAAAAATGTCAGTATGAAATAAAGCATAAATGAAACTCCAAAATCAGAGTTAATGTACGAGGAACATAGTCTTTTTTTATTAAATTTAATACTGGCAAAAGCAAGCGTTTGAATGTTTTGAAGGAAGGAAATTCATGGATTAAATCTCATTATAACTTGGAAAACAACTTTAAGCAGGTATATTAATTCAAATTTTTAAAAAAGAGTAAAGTTAAAGAAAAAAATTGGGGACGATAAAATTGATGTTATTTAAAAGGTAATATTTAAATTTTCAGAAAATACAAAAAACTTTCTATTGAGATAATAGTTTAGGAAGATGTGAACATCAATTTTCATAGACATTTCATAGTGATTATTTATTTGGCCAAATTTAAATCTATTTTTATGCTTGATTAAACTTATTGTTTGTCACCTATTTCTATTATAATGATTTCTTTTACATTTTCTTACCACGAACTGAATAGAGATTTCGGTGTCATGGCAATCCCTTTTCCGAGTGTTTCTAACGATATTTTGCACATCCCTTAAATAACTCAGCGAATCATTAAATTAAATGCAAATTTAATATATTTCCGAAATGTTCTAATGGAGATTTGCTTATATTTATCTGTTGCCATTCGATAATAAGTAATAAGAACAATTTCTGTGTCACTATCGTTCTATCAGGTTAGCCTTTAATATTTAAAAGAAAAGTTAAAATTTCAGTTGCCTATGCTTTGATATTTCATTTACTAAATCTTGATTTCAAAGATAATATTGAAACAATTCTTTTTAGATAAATAAAAGCTCTCATATATCTTGCAGTGAATTAACATAAGGGGGAGCTATTTAAAAAAAATTTACGGAAAATTTTGAAATTACAGAATCTATTAAATAATCTGAGACTTAAAATGTGTTTCAATTTCTTTTTCGTTAACATTAATTATTATATTGATGCACGTTATTTTGATAATTTATATTGCTTTGAATAGTTTATATGAGTTTCAAATTACTTAAAGTGATGTTATTATATATTTATAAAATAAAAAATTTATTGTTTAAAGTACAATTTATTTCGAATTTTATGCTAGCATAATTGAAGGTTCATTTATAATTTTTATTTCTTAAGTCAGCACTTAAAGTACCCTTGATTTCATAAACTGCGCATTTTTGTCTGATCGTTTTAAGTATTTCTCTTTTGGATGTATTATTCTATATTTTTTCAGTGATATTGCTTTGTATAGTAGTTGGAAAATGTTAATTAGTGCAAACACTTCAACTTTATTATTTCTGATATTGTTATTCTTTAGATTTTCTTGAAGTAGAATGAGAACTTTTATTCGCTTCTAAAACTTTTCGGGTCCTACATCTGTAAAAGTTCATAAAACAAAAAAGAAAACTGCCTTCAACCGGCATCCAAGTATATTATGTTGATTATTACTGAACAAAACACAAGATAACTGCGAATACGAGAAAGTCATAAAAACATTCTGAACATCTTTTCTGCTTATGGTTTCAGTTTATGGCCATTAATCACAATGCTGCAAAGCAGAAATCTAAATCCAAAACAAATTCATGACGCACTCTGAAAACATGTAATTATGATAAATATTGTTCAGCAGTCTTCAAGGATATGACTGCAAGCTGTTCTCCTCTAATATGCGATAAGCTTTAAATGGTATTATAAAAATATCTTTATTGTTCTACCGTGATTGTCCACTCCTTTGCAACTCCTCACATGGGTATTCAAATTTGTATCATGAGATGTCAACCTGTTTTTATATAGATCCATATTCTTTTTCTTTTCTCCATTTTCTTTACTTTTTTAGTGTAAATATTGAAGTTTTTCAAGTAGTTTCTCTTTATAATTTATACAATAATCCAGAACAATGCAATTACACTTTTCGTTAATTTATCCATCATCAATAAACGATATAAAATTCCTTAACTAATTATTCTCTATACTTTTCGGAAATCAAAAAAAATATATTAAAACATTCACATCTTATACTAAACCAATGTATTATTAATTATGTCTAGAAACATCATTCATTTGCAAAATTTATCACTATTTGCGAAATTTGTGCTTCACAGGCACTTTTCTGGGGAATAATTAATTTTCCCATTCGAATTTACCAAATATACTTATCCCTGTTAATTTATTATTCATATAATTAAGAGTTTTTCCTTAAAAGGATATAAAGGGCAAAAAGAAAAGAAAATATAAAAATGAAAGCAAAAATTGCTCAGTAATAAGAGTAATATCAAGGAAATTTTAAAAGGAAACTGGAGTCTGTGATTTTATTATTTAATAGTCATTAAAACAATGTTGTATTTGTAAGAAATGTTTCTAATTTTATTCATTAGGGCTGAAGATAACAAATAAATAAGATGCTATTAGTCATGGTTCACATATCAAGTAGCCAAAAATATTATTAATAATAGCTTATGAAGTAATTTTAAGAATGGCAAGACTCTATTTCAGAAATAAGAAGAAAAAATTGAACAAGGTCCTGAGGGCCATCGAGCTACCCCAAGAGAAATCCACCTCTTATAAGATCCTAAGATGGAAGCTAATATATAATCCCAACCTAGGAGCAGAGAAAACTTATATTAGAAATCAAGAAACTGATATATTGAACTCAGGGACTTTCTGACCATGATTGCTGGTTTATACAGAAGACCAAAGAAGTACTGTTTAAGCCGTTTGTATCAATGAATAATTCTATTCAAATGCAGATAATATAAATCTTGAACAAAATTAAACTGTCCATCAGGAAACTGTGGTTTCTAAATTTCCTTTCCCTGACACCCGATCATCAAAAACTCTAACACAAAAAAATGGCACTCGTAAGAATGAGAAGGATTAGACATAAGACAAATGAGAGTTGTATGGGTATTTACTAATTGTAATATAATACTTTAATTAACTATCACTAATGATCTGCACTAAACTTTCTCGCGTTCTCACCAATGACGGTCTTATCTCCTTCCTCCGAGTATAACTGAGGACCTAGTGTAAGGCCGAGAATGCACCGCATGGCATTGGTGAATGATATTTACGGGAATATCAATCCGGATTAATCTGCTGGATGAAGCTGATTTGTGGCTTGAATCTGCCATTTCTATTGAATCGATAGTGAGAAGAAGTATTTTGGATGCTTTTCGGTCTAGAGATTGACACTAAAATTTGACACGAAATTTTAGTTGTTATCACAAGGTAATATATCGAATTTCACTAATTTTAGGTATTGTATTTACGAGTAATTGCGTTTACATGCATTTGACAGACAGTTGATTGACGGATTTGATTCAAAATTTGTTATGTACATTTTAGAGGCAAAAATGATATCCCGAATTTCATCAACCTATTTCTTTGCAATTTCTAATATTCGAGTTCACTTGTGAAAAAACGTCCAGACAGACAAACAATATATTAATAGATTTCGCTCAAAATTTGATATAAATATAAAGATTTGGTCTAAATTCCATTTTCCAAATTTTAGCCACATAGGGCAAGACTTACACAAACTCGTGTACATTATGCCAAAAATGCATTTTTTGAACTCAAGCAGGTCTAAAACATTCAGATTCGTCAAAATCTCGAGTTCGAATTTTTGGAAGATCACAATACATTCTCTATGCATAGAATACTAAGAGAAAATTAAATGTACTTGTAAAGTGATTTCATATCTCATACAAATATGTTTGTTTATATAAAGATTTAAATTTTAACAATTCATTTTATCTGAAAATCAATTTTAAAGCATTTACTTTGAGCAGTGCATCATCAAACAGATAATCATATTATTCAGATTCAAACGATAAAATTTGTCTATTTAAACTTATGCAATAACAAAAGTGTGTGTGTTTTTTCCACTCCAGCAAACAAAAGTTATTTTTAAGGTCGATGTAAAAACTATAAAGAAAAAAGCTTTTCCCAAAAGTTTATCAAAAGAGTCAGTCAGAATGGTTTATTTAAAAGTGCTAATAAATAAAGCCCCTAATACTTTTTTGCGGCAAAATTGTTCACTCGACACTCATAATACTTTTGGAGATGTCGTTGTGTTGGTATCTGGATGTTCTAACAGCCTATAAAAACAAAAGTCGTTGGATTGTCTTATCACTTTCAGAAAATAGTAAATTATGAGAAAACGAAAGCAACAAAATTCTGAAGCTCAGAGATTGGACTTAGATACGGCTTTTCTCTATTTTTAAAAAAGGATAATCCTTTGTTAGCCCTCAACAAATATATATCTTAGAATAAAGCGAGTTTCACAAATCGGTCACTTTTATATGGTTCCCTCTATCCTATATTTTTATAAGAGGAGGTTTATTCAAGTTCCAGGAAGATAATGGACTGTAAAGAAGGTGATATATTTTATCCAAGTAACTAGCGAATTTATACTGAATGTTTCGACGGGAAATCTTTTGACTGAAATATAGTAGAGGAATTCAAGGAAGTCGGACTGGAAGTGTTTTTCGTAAATCCAATAAACTGAGCATTTTTATTCATTAGTATTCACAGTTATTTTTACATCAAATAATTAATCCTTTGCACATCTCATTCAGCATTCGAAACAGAGCATCATTTTGAAGGTTTATTTATTTTTCAATTTTAGTTGTTCAAAATACCTACAGAATGGTAAAAAGACGCAAGTGTATTTTTCGGAGAAATTTCAAATTAAAATAATATATATAATGTTGTAAGAATTTAAAATTTTGGGAGATGACGACAGTGCGAAGAGAGTGAAGAGACTTTTCATTTTTGAATTCGCTTTAATACACCTCGAGAAAGCATAATTATTTACAAGAAAGCCCGAACAAAGCACATCCGTCACAGAACGCTGCACAAGCAGAAGTAGGGAAGAAGCAGAAATTAACTATCCCTCGTCTTATATACCATATTTTCATAGGGAAAATATTCTTTCGTAAAGCTTATACACTATTAAGATTCTCATAGGGACTTCTGATGCACACGCCGAAATAGGAAAGGGAAACAGGTATCCTTTTATAAAAGTATTTGTTTAGGTCAGCAATTTTATCATTTCACTCACAGAGTGGGAACCACTGACTAAACATTTTTAAAAATCTTTTCTTGAATTAATTAAGTAGATAAAAAGTGGAATCGGATCAGGAAATAAAGACTATTTTAGAATGACTTTGTTATGGATTAAATTAAAACTTTGGGAATTAATTTAGATTTAAATTAGATGCTAAAATATCACACACATGCACAAGCAGTTATATAAATTCAAAATCTGCAGATCATGGCCGAAGAATGATAAGACACTTGTGAATTTTAAACTTCGCTTTCATTCCATCCCAGCAAGCATAATTTATGTACAAGTAGAAACGACGAGCACATCAACATAGAACGACATAAGAGCGAAAAGAGGAAAAGCTTAAAAAGGGCAAGCGAACGAAAATATTTTTTCTAGTGTTTATATACTATGAGATTTGGTCAAGGAGCTCTTTACACATGTTAATTTAGGTTAGGGGAACATAGGTACCTTTTAAAAAGATTTCATTTAGCTAGACCATTTTTTATCTCTTTACTCGTAGTGTGGGAACTTGTCGACTTTTAAAACTCGTGTTGAGGTAATTAACAAGTTCACTGCCACTACCCTCGCTTCATATCAGAACCATCTATCTATTTAGATGAACCCTTCTTTGCTATCTTTTAACTGTAATAGAGAAGGTTTCATCTAATAATATAGATAGTTTGATCCTAGAAAAGATGCAATCTTCGAGTCATCTCGTAGTTAGCAGTTAACGTGTTAAACAAAAAAAAGTGGAATTGGATCATTAAATAAGAAAATGTTTTAGAATGAAGTTAATATGGGGTGAATTAAAATAAAATATAGATTTTAAAACATAATTACATTGATAAATAAGCCCTTGTATTATGGGTATAATTATGCATCGAATTACTTTTCGAAGTGCAAAGAATTAACACTCATTTGTATTTAACATCCGATTAGAGTTAAAATGTTGATACATTCAATAGCTCTAATTATAATTATAATTGGAATCATATAATAGTGCGGAGTTTTTAAATGTTCAGAATAAGTATTACACATCAGCATTATTTAATATTTATCTTAAACTTCTATTGATCTCTAATTAATCATACCATCTTAATCAATTGGAATTTATTTTACTTCAACCACTTCCCCTCATTATCACCTGATCGTATATACAGGGAGGTTATAATTAAAGTATGAAAATAGTTTAGATCATGGGTATTCTTTTCCACAAAAAAAAGTTCAAAAACTAATCCTCAGGGACGAAATGGCGCTTTAAATGCAATATTGTAAAGCAAAATAGGGCATGAAGACATGTGTTAAATCATTTCTGAAACGTGTTATAATGCATTTTCAGTGTGTATTATCTCAAAAGCATGATGATAATTTAAATAATTTGGCGGAGCTGAAAGATGCGATACTCCGACATGTGTCTAAAATACACCTTGATTCGCTAAGAGCTACTGGTGAGACTGCTGTAATGCTATTTAAATTACTATCAGAAAATGGATGTAGGTACTACATTGTACAAGTTTGTGACACGTTTCAGAAAAGATTAAACAAAATTTTATACCTGTGTCTTCATGTCCTATTTTTAACAATACTGCAGGCATCACCAATTTTCCCCTTATGGCGAGTGTTTGAACTCTTTTTTTGGTGAAAAAGATATTCTCATTACCTCCTCTAAACTATTATCAAGTCTGATAACACTTGGTTCAGTAGTTTGCCATTTATGACCATTTCAAAGTGGAACTTTATAACTACCTTGTACTTAAATACCGAAGTGAAAGTAGTCATTCTAATGGCTTCTTTAAAAATTTCCGTACGGAGCAAAGATCCTGAAATTTCAATTTCAAAGTATTACATGATGTTTATAAATTATGAGGGAGATCTGATTAATTTCTTAAAACAAGTTACTGCACTGAAAAATAAATTGATAAACAGCCTTGGGTAAGTTCTAAGATGGCAGCTGTTAATTGAGTATTTAAAACGACAGGCAGCTTATCGCAAGATAAGATTTAATTTTTTCACTGTCATGACAGAGCTTCTTTGCTGAGGAATTATTTAATTTTTTTATACATAAGACTGATACTTTTGAAGGATTTGTGTATGTATTAATCTTCCGTTACAATGTTTTAAAATTCTTTTCTGCATATTTGTCCATCTTTTAATTAACTTCCTGCTTTATCGAATTTGTTAACGAAAGTTACGTAATATTTATTAAAGAAAAGAAATATAAAGCTGACACTGAAGGCACATTACTCAAAAACGATTGAAAGCTTATCATAAGGTAAGGTACTCAGATATTATCTTCGGGTAAAACTTCGTAATTCATAGCCATATCTTACTTGATGAAAGTGTCATGTTAAAATAATTTGTAAAACTTTGGACGTATTTTATTTTTTAACTGAAAAACGAATACTAGATATTAAGAGTTCGTACTACATTACTGTGAGTTATAATATTAAGAGTTTAAGAAGTGACAAATTCATGAATTATTTATGCTAAATACTTTACTGCTATATCGGTATGTTGCTTGCATCTAATGAATGCTCGTGTAATGCCGCTGTTTTCCATTTCATGTAAAAGTAACTAAATAATATTTTTGGGCTATCCATTAAAATACCATTGATTTATTCGTTTATTGTATGCTATTCATGGATTTATACTCCATATTTCTATTTACTAATGGAATCTCACCTGTGTAATACTTCATTATATTTATCGATAAAAAAATTTAAAAATGCATATGTGACAGAGTAATAGAAAATCATAAAACTGTATATTTACTGTACAAAGTACATTTTTTAAAGAAATAAAAGTTATGGATATAAATGTTATTTGGAATATTTTTCTATTTTTCGTGGATCGATGTACAGTAATGACTTCGTGGTTTGAAATGACACTATAGAAAGATAAACCACGATGTTTATTATGAATTCAATTTTCTAGTGGAATTTCTATATTCCTAATAAAAATATAATAGTTTTATGCCAAATATTTTGTAATGAGAACTTTTTAAATAGGTATACGTGCTATTGTATACTATCATCACACCTCTTAATTTTTTCTTTGATGACTGCCAAAATAAAAGATAAAGATCAAAATAACTACTTACTGTTATTTCCTTCTATCACTTCATAGAAGTTCCATTTCTTAACTTCTATTTTAAATGAATATACATAATTAGTTCTTGCAGATATTTATCCTCTATCTGTTCACGTCGGAGTATCGGAAAAATTATGAGAATAACTTTGTAAACAGCAAATAAATGAAAGTGACTTAATTAAAAATATTGACTACATCAGTTCTGATCAGCTTTCTTAACAAAGAACAATACTAAAATTTGGTATCATTTTACAATAATAGAAGACACTGGAGCAGTTAGCAAGAGCTGTTGAATTCTGAAATGTAACCTTTTGCACTCCGATGTCTCATATCGGACATCATTCCAAACGGTGCATCATTTTGACGTCTTATTCATTTTTCTCCAATTTTGATTGTTAAAACTATTTACTGAGCGTTAAGAAGATTAAGTAAATTTTTTCAAAGTAATCAAAGCAATTATGTATTTTTACTTTTCAGAGTAATAAGCATCTCCTTGTATTATGTGAATATATAAGCATCGAATTACTTTTCGGTAGTTTTTGAAAAACTTTCAGCTTACTGATATCGCTATGATGTAAATCGTCCTCTCTTGACGAATTTATGATAAACCAAGCAACCCTTGGACATTTTAACCATTCCTTGACCTAATGATATAACCAATCCTGGAATTTTTATATTCATTTGCATACAATAAATATATGCTCCTACTTAATCAAAATTGAGACACATATTTGATAGTTGAGTTTTAAAATTTTCAGTTCATCCAAAGCTATACTGCTGTAACTGTTTGCATGTATTGGTTCCTATGTTACTGAAAATTTCATTGTCAATTAATCGCAGATATTGCATGTAATCTCGATAATGACGCTCATCCAATACAAAAAATGTATCTTTTTTTTCTTTCAAACTTATTTTTCTCCTATATTGTGATTACACCCGAATTACCGGCTTCCTGGTATATGGGTACTACGTTTTCCCGTTATTTGGGCACTCGGTACATGCATGGATGTTCTTGTTCTGCGTTCTATCTGTGAGGTGTGTGAATGTGCCCCTCCCCCTGAGAAAAAGGTTTGTGCAAGTGAGTGTGACGCATGAAGTAGCTAAAGTGTACTCTTGGCCCAAACTGACGCTTCAGAAAAAACGAGACACTCACTCGACTTAAATCGCTGACTGAAACTGTAGGCTGGCTTGTAAAGTGCCAGAAGTCACAACACAACAGCAACACCCGATTAAAGGACAAACACAAAAAAGGCGATACTAATAAAAGAATTCATATCTTCAAACTCCTTTATTTTATGAGAGGCGTGGTGGCCTGGTTGTAAAGTCTCTGCTTCGGAACCGGAGGGTTTCAGGTTCGAGACTCGATTCCACCGAAGATCCGTCGTGTGAGGGAGTCTCTTGCACGTTAAATCTGTCAAGCCAAACGTCCTCCCTCTGGTGTGGTGTGGAGAGGGGGTGCCACTTCAGGTGTCGTCCTCGTTATCTGACCGTGGTTCAAAATGACGAGGTCCGTCCCAAAATAGCCCTCGTGTTCTTTAAAACGGGACGTTAATATAACTAAACTAAAAACTTAACCTTTATTTTATGCTAGGTAATAAGTAATAAAGGATATAAAAAGTAATTAAAAATATCATTGTCAAGTATTGAATATTATGCAAAATTTGAAACTTATGTTCAACTAGTTTGTGCTAACAGATTGAAATAAAAATTTCAAATATTGCCTAATATTTTAGTTAGGTCGTTAATCATCATTTGTGGCTTGTCATATTTAACCTTGAAGTACTCAGCATTAAGCCATAAGCTCTTATTTCATAGACATAATATTTAAGGATAGATTTTTAATTTCTTGTTAATTCCTCTTAATTTTTACACTGTGTAAATGATGCTTTTTTATTCAGTCTAATCTTTTAATATTTATAATGCTATGAACTGGAATTTTTATTCGTAATTTATATATATATATATATATATCAAAAAGGAATTCTTTAGCCCTATTTTTTTTATCGATCAGAAGAAAAAAAAATCTTTCATAAAATATCAATAACTACATACAATTTAGCCTTGAGGCAGATTTTTTTAGCCCAATGCCTTTAGTTAAAGCTAATCTGTCTTCTTTATTAAAACAATTTTTTCATCAATGTTAATATCTGCATAAATTATATACGGTATAAAAGAGGTAGCGACATTTTTATTTATTTTTTATTTTTTACAGAAAATATTCAAGAAGCTCCTTTCTGTTCAATCTTAAAAATTGAAGGGATTTTTTAGTGTTTTTAAAAACATCCTTGTATTATAATTATGTCATCATATCTAATTTTGATTTTAATAAACATGATTTATAAATCTGCAAAAAATGACATCAGATAATTTGAATGAAAAACAAATATAAAATTAGATAAATCAGGTAAATTTCCAAATTCATGAAAGGTGAACCACAAGTTTGCCAATTAGTAAAATTATCTGATATTTCACTAACTAATGAAGAGATTTCACTTTTTGTAATATGTGAAATCAGTACTACAAGAATTGTTGTGTGAAGTTACATAAGAATTATTCTTGGAAGAATCTCTTAATTTGAACCACTGTCAGTTCACTCAACGAAGTCAAAGAACGATCCTTTTAAATACATTTCTATTACACAAAATATTGATTGTTGATGCTTGAAACAAAATTACACCTAAATACACTGATGGAAAAAAAATCCCAACACTAGGAAGGAGCTGTGCTAGATAAACGAAATTTGGTAGGCGTGTTTATACATCTGAAAGAAGACGTCGATTCAAATTTCGAGCTACGCGCATAAATGTGGTGCTAGTAGCGACACTATGAACATGCAAATGAGGTTTGCTTTAAATAAGCGCTGTAAGGTTCGTGATCTTTATTTACAGTTGAGATTTGACGTAGTGGGTTAATGTTAGTCAAGGATGCCTCTGAGAAGACGAAGAAGCCATTATCAACAGCTTACTGAGTTTGAACGAGGTGGTCGTGTTGTAGGGCTACGAGACGGTGGGTTTTCTTTCCGCGATAGTGCTGAAAGACTTGGCGGGAATGTATCCACTGTGCATTAGTATTGGCGGCAGTGGTCAAGGGAAGATACTGCCTCAAGAAGACCAGGTTCCGGGCGGCCACGTGGTACTACTGAGAGAGAAGACCGTAGTATTCGGCGTATGGCTGTGGCTAATCGTACTGCGTCTGCAGCTGAAATTCGAGCTGCAGTTGGCACCACAGTGACACAACGAACAGTTACAAATCGGTTACTTCAAGGACAGCTCCGAGACAGACGCCATTTACAGTGCATTCCACTGACTCCAAACCACTGCCGTTTGTGACGTGAGTGGTGTCAAGCTGGAGCTCATTGGAGGACGGAGTGGAGATCTGTTGTGTTTTCTGATAAAAGCCGGTTCTGCCTTGGTCGCAGTGATAGCCGTTTGTTGGTTAGAAGGAGGCCAGGTGAACGCCTGCTAGTGACCTGTCTGCGGCCTAGACACACAGGGCCTACTCCTGAAGTTATGGTTTGGGGAGCAATTTCTTATGACAGCAGGAGAACCACCAGCTTCTGGTGGTTATCCCACGCTCCCTGACTGCAAATTTGTACGTCAGTCTAGTGATGCAACCTGTTGTGCTGCCATTCATGAACAGCATTCAAGGGGGTGTTTTCCAACAGGATAACGCTCGCCCTCATACCACTGTTGTAACCCAACATGCTCTACAGAGTGTCGACATGTTGCCTTGGCCTGCTAGATCACCAGATCTTTCTCCAATCGAGCACGTATGGGACATCATTGGACGACAACTCCAGCGTCATCCACAACCAGCATTAAGCATCCCTGCATTGACCGCCCAAGTGCAACAGGCATGGAACTCCATCCCACAAACGGATTTCCGACACCTGTACGACACAATGCATGCACGTTTGCATGCTTGCATTCAAAATTCTGGCGGTTACACTGGTTACTAATGTACCAACATTTCACATTTGAAAGGGCTCTTCTCGCCAATGGCTCTACCTGTGATCTTGAAACTTTAATCAATTAAGTATGTTACCTAGACAAATGTATTCCTAAAATTTCATTACTGTACAATAACTTTTTCTTGGTGTTGGGATTTTTTTTTCCATCATTGTATATAATTTTCTTTTTTACTCTCCCGTGTACAAAGGGTACAGAGACGAAGTATTTTAATCACAAAAAAAATCGAACTAGATAGTTTGACGAATCGTCGCATTTTAGATTTCTCTGAATCTAATAACACAATTCTGCAATTATATTTGTTTGTCTGTGAGTACCATATCAAAAAAACCACTTTCTGCTTACAGGATGAAATTTGTAATATTGATTTACCACCAATGTATAGATTTTTGTCAAATTTTGAATGAAATGCATTGAGAAAATGTTTATCCGTCCGACTGCCCTAGTATAAATGAACACAATAATTACAAAACGAAACATCAAGACACATTTACAAGTCTCTTTGTCTCATAACACCAAATTAAAAGTAGTAAATTTCTGGTAACAGCGAGAAATGCTTCGTTTAATTTGTTTATCATTATGAAGTATTTAGGCATGAATACTAACTTTGAATTTATGAAACATCGTTTTATAGTTTCAATAACTTGCCTGTTGTACTAGTAACTGTCCAATTTACTAGAAAATATTGGTTCTCACCATTTTGGATGTAATGCACTCTGTATATGTGTCTTATTGATATAATAAGGCTTAGCGTTTCTCATTGGCATTTTCCACTTATTTATTAATGAACGAAATGCGTATTGTTGATCATGAATTCGTCAGCATCATAGGAAATTCATTGAATAGACAATTTTATATTCTAATCTGACATTATTATTTATGATTAAGGCAATGTTTTATTTATTATTATATGAAACAGTATCGGAAATGGTCGAATTAATACAATTATTTGTATTTTATTTTCCACTAATAAATGTGATTAGATACAGAGTGCAATTTATATATATAATTATTTAGGTTAATATTTTTACTCTTCTTATTATTTTATTCTTTGAAATATAATATCATTTGATGCATTGCTTACTATTTGAACAAAATAATAATATTACTTGCTGAATTTCAAATTATTTACATGTACAAGAGATTTTAAGCTTACCATTCGTCAATTTTTATTTTCAAATAGCACCATCGTCATTCGTTAAAACTAGAGTAAGAAATACATGAAAATAATTCTGATTCATTTAAACACATATAACTTTCTCTGTGTGTATATGATATTTTAAAATCTAATTTAATTTAAAACTCAATTTCCTAATTTTTATCTTAAATTAGCCTGTGTTAAATTCATTCTAAAATATTTCTTGATCCATTTCCCACTTTTTATTTAATTAATTATACACTCGCCAGATGAAACTTTTCACTTCAGCGTTTCTCACGCTTCGTGTAAAGGGTAAAAAAATCCCTAGTGTATCACATTATTTTAAAGACATCCAAATTTCCCTTTCTTAAGTCTACACGTGTCGAAAAAATCCCTACCAAAATCTCATTATAAAATCACAGAGGAAAAAATGTTGGTTTCTTTTGTATCGCGATGTAGCTTGGCGTTTTACTGCTTTCTTTTCAGTACATAAATTATGTCTACCGATATGGAATTAGTTTCTTGAGTTTCAAAATTTTCTTAAATCTGGCCAAACAACTCCAGATTCATTTGTTCAGCTAATGGCCATAGAAATATTTGAATACACAAGCCATATAATTCCAGAAAAACACAGTATTTGACATCAAGAAGCTTTATCAAGTAAAATATGAAAAAACAAAATGGTCACAAAATTCATCCTAGAAATTTTAATGGTTTACTTAATCACGCGTAACGAAAGCGACATTACTGGGTATCTCGAGAATCAAATGCGGAAGCTTCGTTTTCTGAAACTTGAAAATTTTTGTCTTCACCACCTCAGGAAATGTGAAATTACATAAAGAAGCAATTTAAAATCTCTATAAAAAATCTATTATTGAAATTGGTATTAGTTTTCTTTAATTAATATCCTATTTTGAAGTTATATGAAAGTTGTTTGGGTAAGAAAAAGGTAATGCTGAACCGTGATCAAATGACAATGACGAGCACTTGAGTCGGAAACCATTCACCATTCAGAGATATATGAATCCCAAAGGCTTTAACCTGCTCCAAAACGAGTTCACCAAGGAAGCAAGACTTGAAAGCTTGTACCTTCTGTCTCAAATCCTGAGCTTTCCAGTGAGTCCAATACAGGTCTCATTCAACTTCTAGCCCTTTGAAAAAAAAGATAAATATGAACTTGCAGTAAAAAGAGGCCAAGAAGCAATATCGACAACTTATTAATCATTTTTTTCCTTCCTACTGAAAGTGCTGCGTTTTAAAACCAAATGGCAGTAGATATTTCAAAATATCTACCTTTTTGAAATCCACTTCTCCCTGCTTCTTCGAAACTTTTTATTTAGAAATTTCATTACACAGATTTGAAACGTGAGGAGACTTACATTTTTTTGAGACGCCGTTCTGCATCTGTAATATTTGTGTCATGTTGATAGTATAAAGGAGTAGGTATATATCATTTCCCCCGCCCCTTTATTCACTTGTTGTTTATTTTTTACACCCTTTCTTGCTTGGGAGAAAAGAATACATATATTTTCTCATACACATTTTTATATACTTCCAAATACAAGCTGAGATGGAGGGAAAAAGGGTTTACTTGATAAAAAAAAAAGTAGAGAGACAGATTTCTAGGAAATAAAATAGGAAAGGCAGGTCTGAATAAAAATAATCCTTTTCCTCCTTTCACAGACTGTGAAAATAAATCGATTTAAAAATATTGCCTAGCTTGCAGTTAGTGTTGTTTCCTGGTCGAAAAAGGTCAAAAGCGGGATCTCCCTGAAGCAACGGAATCACACGTTATTTATTTATAAACAGAGGCATTTCTTCAATAAAATGAAAGAATATTAGACTTGTTTCACGGGAAACAACTTCGGATTTTGTTTTTCTTCCGCTTCACTTGCCATTATGTGGTGTCGATAATGCCGACTCAGTTTCACTTCTCTATCCTTGAATTTTACTTTCATCCGGATCTGTGACTCCCTGAATGCTCCATATTTGTTTTGAGAAAATACTTCAAACAGAGAGTGAAGAGACCCCCACTGAATATATATATTGCTATCCATACAAAGAGATAAAAAAGCAACCAAAAATATTTTAAATGAGATCGCGAAATGGATTTAGAATGTTAATAGAATTTCTCTGCAGCGGTGTGGGAATAGTCGGATGAAACTAACGTGATTTCGCTATTTTGTTGAAATGCCAATATCGGAAATCGCCATCAGAGAATTTGGAAAAAGAGATTATTTATTTGATGATTGTAGTGGATTAAATATTAAATAATGCATCTATTACGGAGGTATCTGATTCAAAAATATGTATTGGAAATATCACTAAACGGGACGAAAAATATCCGAAACGATTTCGTTAAATTTCGTTTTTGTTTCATTTTCTTTTATTTTTATTTATAGTTTCCAACTGAATTGGAAAAACGTTTTGATTTTATCCTATGAGATTTTAATATGACAATGAATTTTGTAAATTACAAACGAAAAAAAGAATGAATTCGGCAATTTTCTTAAGTATCAATACGCGTTGTTAAATATCTAGTATATAATATTTTGTTTCCTAGCAATTGATATATTTGAACAGAGCTTAACTGTAAGCGACAATAATCGAAATCTTGAGTTCCATAAAAAAAAAGGAATTAAACGCGGGAGTTGTTTGAATTTTAATAAATATTTTCAAAGCTTTAAAAATCGTAGAAGGCTGATGGTAAGATCTTGGCATGGGGATCGTAGAATCGTATAATCATAATATTTCGACGATATAATATACATTGGGATTTTGAGTCCAATATATCTCCCATCAAGCTTGATGAGGAGTGGAGGTTTGAATGGTAGGTGCAGTCCTATGTGTCTTCAATTTCATCTTAAAATAATTTTAAATACCAAAGGTCATCCCAAAATAATTCTCGTCTAACTTTACAACGGAACTGCTTAAATTTAGATTTTATGTAATTTTTTAAATATCCCATCTGGAAGGTAGCTTCCGTTTTGTGGATCAGAAGATTCTTGTGTGAGAGTTAATTCTGGCTTTGAAGCTGAGTTTGTAGGATCATATTATCTCCACTTCCACAGCAAGACTGATCATACTTATGGAATGCCGGAGATGAACATTAAGTACTCTCTCTAATTTCCCCATCCATGCTGCCACGATGACGTTCATTCAGTTTACTCCGGGTGTTTAAGATCGGAGGGGATAGCTCAGATATTATTATGGCTTCAGGGAGGAGTAGAAGTGTATATTAGAACGATATTTCTACATTCAAGTGCATATTTCTTCGATGATTCGCAACTTTTTAAGCACAAGGGAGTTTCGCTTTCTATGAATGAAATTGTATTTGTTGTCCAACTATACATTAAATTCACTCTATTTTGCAATCACTTACTTTTTTATTAATTATAGGTACATACATAAAACAATGACTAGCATAAATATTAGTAAATCCATTTCTTTCTAATGATATCTAAAAATTAACTGCACTGAATGGTAACTAAAGTTTAGATTATGGAAAGAAATACTTTAAGTGATCTAAAAAAGTAAAATACTAAAAACAAATCAGAAAAAGATACTTTTCCATACTTCGCAGTTATATAGCTCGAAAACTATTTGGTTTATGTAGTTTTTCTTTTTTTTTTTTTTAAAAAAAGATATTATGAGTTTTTAAAACATTTTACGTAAATGTGAATGCAAAAAATAACATAAACGCTATAATCCTAAAATAATTAGAAATGCGAATGCTTAAAAAATCAATATTGAAAAATGAATCTCAAATTTAATACATGATACATGAAGGTGATTCCTCAGAGAATTCCAATATTTTTGTATCTAGAAATTCTACATTTTATTAGATTCCAAAGTAAAATATTATAAATAATGCGTCTAGACAATGAAAAATATTATACAATTTCTGTCTCAATATAAATCATATATTTCTCTGTATAGTTCCCTTCTTCAATTTGAAGATTCTTACATAACTTATAAATCTGGGAACAAAACATAGAAATATAAATTTCTCTAAAAATAATTTTTTATTGAAACTCAATAAAGCATCAATAACTGTGTATATAGCTTACTGTTAAAAATTAGTAATTGTTAATATCTGTACAGACAGAAAAAAAATATATGATGTGTTATTTCGCCGATAAAAATTTCTTAAAGAAATTAATAACTTATCAATATTTTGATTTCACTATTATTAATTAAAATTATGCACTGTAAAAAGATATTTGTTATGCGATGATTATGGCCTTCATACTGAACTATTTGTGTGAGCACTATTAGATGTTTATTTCATTCTAAACACATCATTCTGTAAAATAAATCATCTGACTATCTGGCATTCTCATAACACAATTTTCATTTAACAGCGTAAGTAAATTATGGCATCTCGGTTTTCTCTAGCATGACAAAGAATATAGATGCGAATTTATTTTACGTGACTTTAATTTTTAGATTATAATGAATTAGTTGTTAATTTAACTCTGTCCGGTTTCACTAAAACGCAAAAGACTTAACCGTGTTGTAGAAGAATAGAATCAATTGCATTGGTTATTTCTTTTTTTTAATGCGAAGCATTTGTGGGAGTGATCTTGTGCTTATTTTTATAAATAAAACCGCACCTCATTAAATTTAAGATTTCATTGTAAGCTCATACATATGAACTATAAAATGTTTGCTAGACTTTTTTCATTGCTTATAAAATAATTTTTTGAAGGAAAATACAAGCATACAAGAATTTCATAACGTAATAACACCTTCAACTTGGTTCTACAAGCAGAAAGTTGCAGGTCTAGGCCAAAAGCGGCTTGTTACATAAGAAACAAGCAGTATTGTACAAATATTTCTCAAGAAAAAGCATTTAAAATAGAGTTTTTTAAAAAACACTTTAAATAGTACGAAACTGATATCTGTATTTAGGAAATTAATGATGCATATTTTTTTCGATGAGTTACGACTAATAAGATAAAACGAAATGTCATTAAAGTCGATGAGTTTTTGTCAGTGCAACGTGAAACCGAAACCAAATAATAGCAACCGAGGAAAAACGGAAATAACAAATCAAGAGTGTGATGGCAGCATTGAGAAGGAGGTAGGAGAAAAAATCGAATATCCTTTGTTGGGCTTGTGCCAAACCTGGAATAAGACATCACAAGCAGAATCATAATCTAATTCAAAAGGGAGGAAAGGTCAGTTTTCGTTTCCGATGTGCCACTAAATCATTACGCATCGAGTGAATTTTGATGCTTCCGAGGGCGATTCTGTTCGCAATTTCAACCTCTGTATCTTCTACTAATTGATTTCTTCTCTGTTTTCTTACTTCTTTTTAATTATTATTTTTTATTTTATTATTCGTCAAATTCTCAATGTGGAAAAATGATCAATAATAATTAAATCGAAAAATTAAACTTTAAAATTGATTTCGGCAAACCTAGAAAAATAAGCCAACTCTAATCTCACCAAAACTCTGTAACAAATTTTGTTCTTGCAGACTTTGAATCTAGTTCGATTCAAGCTTTAAAATCAATAATTTTTTAAGGGAATCAAAGATATTTGAGTCGATCTCTTAAAATCCCATATCATATCATAATGTGTGATGGATTCAAACATGGATTATTTAGAAAAATAAATGAAATTATTGATCTATTAGATTAATATCACCATTTCAAACTGTATAGGAAGATTTAAGGAAAAGTATTTGACTAGGGGAACACATGTAAGACCTCGATTTCAGTATCGTTTCCTCCAGATCAGAAACTCTATTCCACCGTTAATGTGGACCTATCGCAAGTTAGATCTTTTATAACATGGAGGCTTCGAGAGAGGAATGTTTGATTCAATTCAAAGTATGATTTTTATAAAAATATTTTATTACAGGTGGTGGAAGATCTCAAACAGTAAGACTAATGTTTCATGAGCCTGTTAGATTTTGGTGACGTTCTTCTCACTTGATCATAATTCAAAGTCACCTAATCTGTCCTTAAATAATCATCGTGCGTAGTCTATCCTAAATAACACTTAAAAATGAATTGTTATCAAAACTTAATTAAAATAGAGAGAAATTCTTAATTTTGAGCTGAAGCCATCTAAAAAGGTTCACACCTCGAGTAATTGTCGAGATTGCTTTCATGTGGAAGTATTGTAGTGTTCTAGTGGAAGGACATCGAACACTACAATACTTCTTTGTCTCGTAGGATCTATTATGCTTCCAGCCTGTTTACATAGCTGATTTCAATCTTGTACGCTTCCTTCTGTAAAACAAGGCTCATGTAGCGCTGTTATATAAAACTCAGAAAATCAGTTATTTGTATGAATTATATGTCAGGAATGATGAACGCAGATTATATTTAAAATTGAAATAAGCGGAACTATATCAAGCCGACATATTTTTATTTCATTAAACAAACAACTGCGTTGACCCTTTTTAAAAGGACATTTTACAAAAAAAAGATAATAAAATAAAAATGTAGCTGCTGCACTCTCTCCTCCAAAAAAGTAAATTAAATATTTTTTACAACACCTATGAAAAAAAATACAGCTTCATTTGCAAAATCCTTTTTTCTTTCTTTACTAAATATAGGATTAAAAAATTAACCCTGCATACTATATAATAAAAAAAACGCAATAAATTGTTCTTCATTCAGCTGTAATAAATAGTCTAATTATTTTAAGAAAGTCAAAAATGAACTTCTTGAGCTCAATATTTGTCATTTGTGTTATCAGAAAGAAATGAAATGCATCGTTCATCCTAAAAATGGATATGAAAAATGATAGGACATATATGCTTTCCAATACAAATAGAGCAGATTTACTGTTCTTGAAAAGTTTTCATCTTCTCAAAGAACATTATAATATTCATCCAACCAAATTAATTGAAAAATACTCATATATAAGTAAATACCTACTATAACTTCTAAAAATTGCGCTATTGGGATATATGCTTCCATTAAATTTATTTACAAATGTAGATTTGGAGCATGTTAAATTTTAGTTGGATATTAAATGTCCCTATATTAGAGTTGTGTAAGTTTAGGGAATAAGGGGACAGATATTGTGTCTTAATATTCTAGTAGATACTTAAAATGATTAGACCAGCTCCTAAAAGTTCTCGAATTACTTCGAAATGAAGCATTTATTTAACGAATCAAATCCAAAATTGCTTTTACACAAAAAAAACAAGTGAATATCGAACTTCATTTGTCACTCTTCATATCTAGTTTTAAGCTATTTATTCTCAACCAATTAAAAAAGTTTTTTCAAAATATCTCATTCTAAACTAATTAACTGATTAAATACTTTTGAATGAACATAAAATAATTCTTGCAAAGCTTTGTAATGTGCCGATACTTTGATATTTCAAGCTCAAATGAGACTCATTCATATCAAAATTACTCGATAGCCTGCCTTATGGATAATTACAATGATTCCTTCTAATTGCTCTCTCAGACGCAAATCATTTTCGATTTCATACTCGAAAAGGCACTATAATATTCGAATGAAAAGCTCGATGCATTTTAACAGAGCTTCGCCAATTGTTTGTGGCGAGTAGCCAATGACAGGGCATGCATGCAAATGCAGATAAGTAATAATTGGCAGGGCACGAATCAAATGGAGCTAGTTCCTCATGAATACAGTTTTCATCGACTCGGTGAATTGTTCAAACATTCGTCCCGCCATGTATAAACACAACACTGTTCGGTTCCTTTGATTATTACTCCAAGCACGAGCCAGAAAATGTTCGGATGTGTGAGCACAGCGATTGTTTGATCGAAGCCCCACTGCACGACAGGTCTCATGGATGGACCATTGAATTCAGACAACATTTGACCCACTCACAGTACCAGGGACATATCTAGAGAACGAGAAAGCTAAGGTGATGGAATGAGGAACGACCTAATTTCCGCTCAATGCCGTTTGACGTAGAGAATTTCTCCATCTATCTACCCGTGACGCTTCATCAATAAAGGGTTTGAAGGGTGTGCTTATGATATCTTTATATGCGCTAATCATTCAATTCACCTCAGATGTAAAGGAAAAAGTGGTTAGATAATGGCAGGAAAGAAACTAAAAAAAAGAGTTAATAGAAAGGGAATATTAGATATTTCGAATAATAATCGGTTTACGGATAATTTTTGAATAATAATCGATAGGTAAATATTGAAAACGTTAAACTAAAGATACTAAAGTGAGTGTTTAAAGATAGAATAACTAATTTCTTTCCTCTATATATACGTAATCAGAGCGTGTAATTTCGGTAAATTTCATTATTTTGTAAATAGTTCTATCACTCGATTTTAATAAATATTTATTTTCATCAAGATTATCTTATCATTGAAATATTCTTACTATCAAAGCTATTTCATTTCAGAGGATTAAATAATTTAGGACTTTTTTTAAACCAAGATTTTGAAAAATTTTAAGGATAAATTCTAACGATTTATCAACATTGCGAGACAGTGGCAGTTCTGATAAAACAATCTCGTAATAGTGTGTGACAGAAGCGTAAATAGTGTGTGATTCTTAAACGGGTGATGCTTTAAATTCAAAACTACTGCCAGAAATATATCTCCAAATAGTACAAATTATAATTACAATTCAAAAATTGAGATCCCTGTTAACCATTCTTTATGTTGTTTCTAATGGCACTTTTTATAGACTAGCCCTCTGCCGAAGGCAGAGATTTTAAGCCAGGGGAGCGTCTCTTGTTATGCAGTAGCGTCATCTAGGGCCAAGAATACGTCTTAGCTACTAACGCATCACAACCCTTTTCACGGGGAGGACTTCATTCGCGCATTTGATTCAAAGATCGTAATTTAGACCTGAATCAGAAAAACGATCACCTCTGAACCTGTATCCTCACTGGGGCCATGGTGGCCTGGTGGTAAGGTCCCAGCTTCGGAACCGAAGGGTTTCAGTTTCGAGACTCAATTCCACCGAAGAACCGTCGTGTGAGGGGGTCTCTTGCACGTTAAATCTGTCTGGCCAAACGTCCTCCAGCTGGTGAGGCGGGAGGACGTTGTGGAGAGGGGGATGCCAGTTCAGGCGTCGTCCACGTCATCTGACCGTGGCTCAAAATTACGAGGTCCGTCCCAAAATAGCCCTCGTGTTGCTTTAAAACGGGAGGTTAATAGAACTAAACTAAACTGTATCCCCAATGGTATTGCTCTCAACATGGAGGAGTGTGGGCCACATGCACCAGTCACCACGCACTCGGAGAAACTTCTGTCGGTAGGTTCTAACTCGCAACCTAGGGGATGCGAATCCCATTCCCAAACAACCAGGCTATCCCAGCCTTTATTATAGTGAGAGGCAACTGAACCGACAAAGAGAAAAAATTTAATAAGGCTAATGGTAAGATCTCAATTTCGTGGCCGATATGTGGAGGTTCCAAGTATATGGAGAAGTGAAGTGAAATGGTGTGAGCCTGATACACATTAATATACCACATCCGTTCTCGATGTTGCGACATAGTTTGGAGAGGAAGGTGTCATTGACATCATTTGTTCACGATTCAAAATTCTCAGTTTCATCTCAAATTGTCTCTAATGAATATTCATGCAACTCATTTGATAGTATAAAATGTTCAGAAAATTTATTTTAAGTCTTTTGATAAAGGCTTAGTATAATATTTGGTTTATGCTCTTTTTCCACATCCACCTCCTTTTCTCACAGTTTTAACCATCTTTTCAAACTAAGTTTTAATTGTTTTAATTTAATTTAATCCAACCAAGCTCTTTTCCTCATAGAAGAAAACTTATCCGGGTCCAAGATTGGAATAAGATCAAAATACAAATTGTGTTTGATGTAAAGTTCAGTATTTTTGATTATGCTGCGAATCTGTATTTTTGAATGTTCATTGTATAAAAGTATTTTTGAACGTAGGCTTAGACAATTCAGCTGAACATTATTACTATAATAAATGTTTACGTTCTATCTTCTATTCAGAATATCCCCCCCCCCACATTTCCATGCATTGCTGTTATTTCCATATATTCGAGAAAATATTTTATACTAAAAGAAAAGAATGTTTTACTTTTTGAAATAAAATTTTAATTTTGATATATTTTATGCGGGTATTTCCCTAAAGTGGGTACGAAAAAAAATTAGTTTAGTTTTAATGAAAAAAGTAGTTGAAGGAATTTCAGTAGAAAAGAAAAACATTTTTTGTACATTATAACTGCGCAAGTGACATTGTTTTCCTGAAGTTAGGTAAACATTCCAGTGATATTTTAGCTATGTTTCGGATGCTCCCTTTAATATATAAAAATACATTAAATTCGTTTTAATACAAAACTATTTTCAGATTATTGCACAAATTTTGTATTTTTCATAGAAACTTTAAAAAGAATGGGATTTTATAATGAGTTACATTCTCAAAATTTCATATAACTAAACAAAATGCGCAGCTAACCTTTATCAGCTAAATTTATTACCATTAATTTGGTAAAAAAGAAAAATAAGAAAAGAATTAGTTATTTTAAGAAATTATTTTTAATATGATATGCATGGCAATTTACGTATTATCGTTTTAAAGATTACGGTTAAATTATTAATATTTGAGTTTTCGCTAATAAATACGTAAAGCAATACCTGGTCTAATGAATTTAATTTTTTTTCAAAAAACTGTTCAATTTAAAAAAGATTAGACGAATAAAGATATATCGAGAGTTATTCTAAGAGAAAGTATTTTATTCAAAATTCAACTAATAATTTTTTTATAGTTCATTCTTTAAGGTGGTCTTCAGTATTTTAAGTTGAAGGGTGAATTACATTTTTAAAAAAAACACATTTGCATTTTTTGGTTTGTTAACTGAAGAAAAAATTAAAAGTAATTGGAAAACAAAAGTGTAATGTTAACAAAGCAAAAATCTTAAATGTTTTATCTAATAAATACGTAAAACAATACCTGGTCTTCTAAATCTCCATTTTTTTCAAAATACTATTTAAATTTTCAAAAAAAAATAGACGAATAAAGATAAATATAGCGAGAGTTATTCTGAGAGAAAATAGTTTAGTCACAGTCAAACTAATATTTTTTTATTGTAGTTCCCACCTTTTTTTTTTGGTTTATTCAATTTTAAAAATATTTAAAATAATGGGAAAACAAAACTTTAATGTTAACAGCGTAGAAAAACGTTAATGTTTACGTTAATAAATGCGTAAAGCAATTCCTAGCCTTCTGAAACCACATTTTTTTTTCAAAAAATTGTATAATTTTTAAAAGATTAGACAAAGAAAAATATAGAGAGAGTTATTCAGAGAGAAAATATTTTAGTCACAATCGAATTAATAATTTTTTATTGTAGTTCACTCTTTAAGGTGGTCTTCAGTATTTCAAGTTGAATGGTATGTTTCATAAAAAAAAAAAAAACGTTTACCTTTTTTTTCTTTATTCAACTCAAGAAAAAATATTAAAAATAATTGGAAAACAAAACTTTAATGTTAACAACGCAGAAATCATCCTTTCTGGTGACGTACAGACATCGCATCAGAAAGGTCAAATAGAATTTTAATTAGAAAACTGTACATCCGGCGATCTAGAGATAAAAACAAACAAAAAGGCCATGTCAAGTATTTGCCCGGTTTTTTAATTTTCTCGAACTCTAATCTTTTTCATGAAAACATGCTTTTTCATACCATTCAATCCTCAAAGTCTTCGAAATAGCCTATGGAGCCTTTTGTATTTTCACTGGATATTTTTATCAACTGCGTACACATCAACAAAAATTTCTAATTAAAAACGCTTATACAATGTTCTGAAACTCATTTACGAAGAAGTTTCGTATTATTACTTTTTATTAGCTACATTTTAGATTTAAAAAGTCAACACTTTGCTACTGCCTGATGAAAATCTTACACCTTTCTTTTACTTAAGGTGAAGAAAAAAAGAACGTCACGTAGGGAGATTTTTAGTGGAAAAAATGTATAAGACTTTCAATTGATATTGCTTTTCTTTAACTGTTTTCGACTTCGTTTCACTGATGCAGGAAATGACGCAGAGCTATTTTATTTATTCATGCAAAAAAGGCAATAAAGATTTTCTGTTACCGTTACATCATCGAAATCTCATCGAGTATTCAATGCTAGCGACAATATCATAGGAAGTAATCTGTCGCCATTGGCATGTAGGAAAGAAATGTTCCTCTCTCTAAGTCTTGGTGAAATGCATGTGCAAATGCCTCCTCCTTTTTTTTTTTTTTTTTTTTTTTTTTAATACTTCTTACATAAAAGGAAATTTTTCACAAGTAAGCTTGCTATGATTCAAAGTGCGCTTTTTCCCTCGAGGATTAACTTGTTTCTTTGCTCTGTATTTTTCATTTATCAAACTACCTGAGATGCTGTTTAGCGAAATAAATGATTCATCACAATTGATTACAGAAAAATTACAGGCTAATTAGATAATATGGTGCGATTATCCAGTTTAAAAATTAAATGAGAGTTATCACTTTGCGTAGTAAAGGGATTCGAAATTTCTTAATAGTTCTGATGTTTCGATACTTTTGAAGGTTTCAAAGTATAGAATTGATGTTTCTGTACTTTGAAAATAATCCACTGAAATAGATGGTACAGTTCATAAGTATGTGTTTAGGTAGTATTAATGCTTCCATACTTTTCAATATTATCTTTTTTCAGGACAGTCTGTTGGAATATGAGGTGGAATTTGAGGCTTATTATAGGTACGGGGGGCTGAATATTTAGTATGATAATATCAGTGGACAATATAGCTCTTTTTTGTGAGTTTTAATGAAATGTATGAGCAAATATTAATCAATTTCGTTTTTTTTCTTAAAAAATTATTACAAAGTTGCTTTACTTATATTCAAAGCTCACTTCAAACTATCATTTGCTTTTTCCCACGAGGATTAATTTTTACTTCTTCATATTATATTTCTCATTTATCGAACACTTTTCGATGTTCATTGCTGAATTAAATTATTCATGAATGTTGCTTACATGAAGAATTTTACAGCGTAGTTAGAAAAAGTGTAATTTTTTTTACTCGAAATATGTACATCTTATTTCTTAGTTGCTTTTAATATTCTTTGCTGAATTAAATGAATCACGATGATTGCTAGTAGGAAGAATTTTAGAAGATATTTTTTTAAAATGTAATTATTCTACTTGTATATGAACATTTTATTTCTTGGTTGTTTGTTTTTTTAAAAATAGTTTTCCTTTTTAAATAGACTTGGATATGATTTGGAAAATAAAATTCGTCTGTCATCAATTTTCGATATTTTAAAAAAATTAAATCTTCAAGCAATTTCTTTTTAAGTAATGAACACAAGCAATAATTATAATGCAAAACCATAAATCATCTCTAATTAAATAAAGTAACTGAATATTAAAAATGGCAGAAAAACCTATCATTAGTTTTAAATCCATCTGACATTTTTAGGTGTGATGAATTCCCTCAAGAAAATTTTTCGCTTTTCATTCAATCCATTTGACTGAAATTTGGACCTCTTCCAAAAGGTGAAATCTGTTATACACACACTAATCCATTGAGAAATCAGAGAGAAGCAGTTTTTGAGGCAATTTTATTTTTGCTGGACGCATTTTAAAGCAATTACTCTTAAATCGGTAGGTATTATAATATGATGCGAACAAGAGACTACTTTGAATGTTTCGAAATATAAAATTTAATGGATATTAGACTTTTAACTTATCGTCATTACTTTTCCTGCATTAAAAGGTTTTAGAAAGTTTTTAGATTTAGAAGTTTTGGTTGTCCTGTCATACATGATATATATTCGATGGCTGTCCTAAAATTATAATTAATGATTTCCACATTTTTAAATAACGTTATCTTTTGTACTCAAAAGTATATAGGCATGGTGTTCAACTCTTTAAAGAATGATACAGAAGGATTCCCCGGTAGGATAAGTAAAGAATGCACTAAATAATGGATGTTTGATTTTTAAAAAATGACAGAAATTTAGCCACATAAATTATATTATGAATTTATTATAATTATCCTAGATCAGTTTTATTATATTATTATTATTTCTATTATATTACTGTTATTTCTGATATATATATTACTGAAGTTTCAATAATTTACTTTTGGAACATAAATGCATCCTCTCCTACCTTTGAAATTATACGATCTTCCTAAAACTTTTGATAAAACTTGACCACAGCATTCGTTGCAAATTTCCACCATTTATTTCTGTCTTTAATATTAAGGGAAACTAGAAGTCACATGGATCGAAGATCGGGATTGCAGAGTAATTACAGAAGGCTTGTTATTTTCTTTTCCTTTTGTCCAAGAATAAAAATCACCACAATCTTTCATATAAAATATTGGTATCCTTTAATTTATGAATAAATACCAGTGCAATAGTTCTCTTGCAACGAATAAAAGTTTTTCATAGCATTGAATTTTGGATTCTTGCAGTCAATACTTACTTGGATATACTTAAAAATAAGTCACGATTACGAGGCATTATTATTTAATGATGTCCGATATTTATTTATTTATTTAAATATAGTCTTAAAAAACTTTTTTTAGTTTCATTATTTTCGATGTGTATAAAAATTCAAGCTTGGGTTTTTTTTAACATGCTTACAATAAAAAGTATAAATCTCAAAGTGTGTGACAGGAAATTCAAATAAATTATGACATTTAACCAATAATATAATTAGAGAGTAATATAACACAATTAGTAAAAGCATTGATTTTTATAATAATAGTTGAAAGTTAAATGCTGAAATAGTCTAAATTTAAATATATTGAAATTACTTTTATATTTCAGTTGTGTACTTAATTTACAGTTTAGTAAATATTATTCTTCAACATTCACATAATTAATATATTTAAAAAAATACATTTGATCTTCCTTATAGTTTGTTAGAGTTAGCATCTTCTGCATTCACGCACAAATTAAATGTAGTCATGAAACTTTACAGGGCATACACAACGAACTAAGAGTATCAGACCAGAGTTAGCACTTAGTTCCGACCAGTAAAATCATTCTAATTTTCCGAAGTATTTCAATTAATTTGAGTAATTAAATTTGTATCATTTAGTGAATGTAATCAATTACTGCTTGAGGATTAAATCTACGTGAAGTTGGAACTCTGAAACAGTTAATTAAATATGTATATTTAAACATATCATTTGTTTCAAAACGATTGTAAAGTATATACTTTCATTGTAAAGTATATACTTTCATTGTAA
>JAPMOQ010013963.1:1433148-1454466 GCA_026543055.1 Argiope trifasciata
ATTGTAAAGTATATACTTTCATTGTAAAGTATATACTTTCATTGTAAAGTATAGGAAATAATACGCTGTCAATACTCCTTTATCAGACAATGTTTTCGTTTTATCAATCATAACACTGAGCTTTTTATTTTCCTGCATGAACTTTAAGTTGCCTCGTGATTCACAATTGTATCACTCGCTGTTATTATTGAAAGTATTAAATTATTCTTAATGATTTTAAATTATGTTACAATCAATAAGTACAATAATTTTTAATTACATTTCAGAAACTCTTTTCTTGGAAACTTATAATTCGACTGTTACTGTTTTTTCTTAGTTAGAATTTAAAATTTATGAGCACAATTTTTTTTTTCCAGTGTTTTTTACCTTCATTCATAAAGATTTATGCTACTAAGTTTTAAAATAAATAAATAAAAAAAATTATAGTGCAGATTAAATTATTTGTTTAGATATTTTTGAAGTTTAATAACTTCAACTATAGATTTAGATATCTTTCATGGAAAACTGAAGATTAAAAAAAACTGAAAGTTTAAATCATCCCCCGATAATCGCGAATATAAAATTCATGTAAGAACTGTTTCAAAGCGGCTTTTGTGATTTTTATTTTAATTGATTTTTAATATTTTTGAATGTCATCTGCTTTTTAAAACTGAAAGAATAAATTCGTTGCAAATGATTTCGGATTCCCTAAAACCCATCATCATTATTTTCATCAATTTGCACTACAATTCTTTTTTGAAAAAATCTAGAAATTATCTAATGGATTTCAAGTTATTACTGGTTATGCCAATAATTAATGACAAGCATTTAGCTTACTAAAAAAACAAGTAATATATTTAAAAAATTAAGTCCATTCGTATTTATGTCAACAAAGAAATTTTTTATTTTAATTACTTTTTATTAAATGATTACAATTAATATAAATATACATATACGTGTCACAAAATCGCAATTAATATAAATATTCATATACGTATCACAAAATCACAATTGATATAAATATGCATATACGTATCACAAAATCTCAATATTAAGTGACAAAAGAATTTTTTATCCAGCGATCTACATACTTCATTACTGACGGCATTTATTCCTAAATGAGTATCCAGCTTAATCTCTTATATCTTAAAAATTTTCCAATATAAAACTAAAATTAATCAATTTATCAAAAAATAATTAATTTTATTAAGAATTGATTTAGCATTCATAACTAATTGTGAAAACTTCATGTGAAAATTACTGAAATTCTTGCATTATAGCGATTTAGCTACCGCTTTTTGATTTCAATTTTCATTACAAATTGCTAAAACTCTATTTAAAGTATTAAAAATTCTTTAAGTTTAATTCATGAATTAATATTTGAAAAAACTGTATTCATATCAAGTGTCGTCCACTACAACTTTTAAAAAATATATTTGAACTTGAGTGAAGGAAGAAAAAGCATTTAATTACGATTGAAAATTTGAACAAGATATATAAATATATATAAGGAAAGTGTGAACTAACAGTAGGAATTGAATAAAGTAAAACCAATGAAGAAAAAGTGAAAAAACGAAAAATAAGAGTCTAAAAACTAAATTTAACCACGAGTTTCTCAGCTGTTTTTAAAGTATTTTTTGTTGCTGTATCCTTTTCTGAATATTTCTTTTATTAAGACTCTTTTAGGCATTGTTATTTTATTTTTCTCTTATGAACTGAATTATAAATACCTCAAAAGTTTTATACACCTTCTCCTTTAATTTGATTATTTTACGTGTACCAAAACTGTTATAAGAAAAATTAAGCCTACTAAAAATTTCAAGGAAAGAAGATAAAGAAGGGGAAATGGTCAAAATAGATTTATGAATTTCATTAAAAAAGGTCAAATTATGCTTGGTGCCACGCAGTTTTTTTATAGTTACTTTTCTCACTATTGTAATAAAATGTCTTTCAATCATAACATGGAATATTTAAGACTGATTAAATGTCATCATACAGATCCATTTAAAATAAGGAATAATAATGTCAATTTCTAAACTGGCATCAACTGTTCATTTTTTAATTCCTACCATTAGTTCACATTTTCCCTATATATATATATATATATATATACTATTGTTTTAAATCATTGAACATGCCTTATACATCAATTGTAAAAGCTTTTACTTTCTTTCTCAAAGTATGAAAATTTATGGAAATTAATAAAACATTGATCTAATAAAATTAAGGAAATATTCCTGAATTCATTGGCGACATAATTTTAATTAATTTTCAATTTAGCTTTCCGAATATCATAAACTGAATTTTAAAAGTATTAGTGATAAATTTCTAGCAATTAACCTCTTTTCACTTTTGGCCTTTTTAAATATATATGAATATTTTTCATGAAAATATTTGTTTGAAAGTGTTACATTGTATTTTTAAAAACATTTAAGTGTAAATTTTCTTCGGTGTTTTGCATTCTTTTCTCTTCGTTTGCAATTAGAGGATTTTTTCTTTAATTATTTACTCCGATTCAGTTAGTATTACGCGTATAGCTAAGAAAAACTACTTTAAATGGATCGATATCCTTAAAAAAATATTTAAATAGAGAAAACGTGGCTGAATTCTCATGTGTTACCGTAGCAACAAACATGAGATGAAAAAAAGTTAATGAATTTCACTTTTTTATGAGCTTTTCTGAGCAACAAAGTAATAAGAATTACAGTTTCAACAACTTTCTTTTATTGAAGAATCAAAGAAAACATTTCATTTTTATATTTAGTCTGCTTCAATTTTTCAGTTGATAAAAAATAAAATTTTATTTATTATTGATAAAAAAGAATGAATGCTCTTTAGTTTCTTTGCAAAGTTTTTTTGCATTCCTTGAGATCATGACACTAAATAGTTTTTCAAAGCACATATTTTGCTTCTAAAAAATCCACATTAAAATATAGCACTCATTTATTTTAATTAACTGAGATTGTATTTCGGAAAATACTTTTTTGTTACACATAATTCTCTAAATCGCACCTTTTAATTTAACTGGAACGTGATTTGATTTAATTAAATCAATTTCTATAGAATATTATTTTCTATTCTTTGTGAAATAAATTGTGAATATTTTAAAATCAATCGAGTTTTTTATTTCTTTATTTTTATATGTTGTGTTCTTCTTTAAGCTATTCTAATGATTCGTTTCTGAAAGAAATAAAATCACAATCAATAAAAAGGGAAACTAAATCTTTGATCTGCAGGAATTTTCCTAAAAGCAAGTACTTTTTTGTCATGTAAAAACTGCTCTTTCAAACGTTTTTCGCAACTAAATAATTTTCGAAAAAGGCGAAACTGCAATATGCTGCAGCCTTTTTTTGTGGCATTAACTTTTAAACACGTGGAAACTCTTCGGCAAGTGAAAAATGCTTTTCTAGTTTCTGATAAATTGAGTTTTTTTATTTGTTTCTTGTAATCTGTTCAGCGAAAAATAAAACTATTTTGAATTTAATGTAGAAGAAAACATTTAGCCCTGTTCCTGTAACTTTCTTTAAAAAAAATATTATTTATAAAAATAACTTCTCAAGGCAAAATTCATTTTTCACTCGGAATACGGCTGCATTTGTTTGAACTCATTACAAGTAAATTTTTTCAAATGACGTATCATTTGATGTTTCGTGTCTTTTTAATTGTTTCCTAAATTAAAAATGGTTTCGCATTTCACTATTTGAAATCTTATCATTTCTCATTTTTAATATTTAATTTTTGTATCGAAGATTTTTGTTTCTTTGTATGTTTGAATATTTTTCACATTTTAAATATTTTATTTCCGACGCAACTAAGCTTTAAATATATTATTTTCTGCGATGCATTTATAAGGTAACTAGCAGTAAAATAAATATTATTTTTTAAGATGAAATTATTTTACATCTAATAATAGCCCTTTATTTTCATGTACTTTTATACAACTTAATGAGTTTCGTGCTCATAGATGTGGAATTTCGACATGAGTAATTTACTTTCTGATATCAATTTTTTTAATTTTCAAACATTGTATTATCGGTAATAATGCATTATTTTAATATTTTAGTGTATAATTACTGATTCCTTAATACATGACATTGAATCTGAAACAAATTGATTTAAAAATTTCCTAATATTTATAAAAATGATTGTGAATCAAAGGCGAAAAAGGGGGAAAAACTTAAAATAAAAATTTTATTTTATAGTGCACTATGTTTTTAAAAACTGTTTCGATTAAATTTTTTTCTTATAAGTAACACAAAAATTCCTTAGTTACGATTCACTCAAATTTACTTAAAATCAGGAAAACTCCGTTTCATTTTAAAGCAGAAAACAATAATTTCCTATTTTAATGCATTATTAACATATATGTATCAAATGAATTTTTCAAGGGATATTTTAACTTTTAGTAAAAAATTTGGAAACGTTAACTATTTTTTACAAGTATTGAAAGCCCATTCATTGTAATAAATGTCAAATTCAATTATGTTATTAGAAGAAGCAAAAATATTCAGTGTTATATAGCTTCCAGTATCACATTTCGTAAGAAAAGTTAAATCATTATTCATAAGTTTTTTTCTTTCACATTTCGCTTCAATTTTTCCCTCTAATTTTAAAAGTTAAGATTATTCTGAAAATTATCTATCCAATTTAATTCATGTAGAAAGCATTCCTTCAAAACAAATTAATTCGATTGTATTGGCTTCGGTTTATCAAATCCACCAAGAGAAAAGTAAATTTAATTCCAAGAATCATTTTCTCAGAATCTAGCGGTGCTGAATTTAAATCACGATAATTTCTGTTTTCATGTAGAAATAATGAAATATTAATCATATATGTTTCAGAAACGTCTTAATTCGTATTTTATAATTTTAAGAATGAACAGTTTTTAAAGTGATGAGAGTAATCATCGAAAATAATGCATGTGTTTTTGTACCCGGCCAAAATACACAAATTCTAAATAATAATAATAAAATTAAATTAAAGTATTACATTTTGCATGAAAATTTAAAACAACAGTTTAATTTTCAGTAAACATTTTTAAATATTTTTTTCCTATTTTTTAATTACTCAGTTAATTTTGAAAGCTAATTTGCCATAAATTAATTCATATCACACATATATCTTTGAATTAAATTATTTTAAATGAGTCGATATCCTTAAAAAATTTTAAATGCTGGAAAATAAAATGGATTCCTACATCTTGCCATAACAGCGTGCATGAAACGAAAAAAAATTACCAAGCTGAACTTTCCTTTTTACTTGAATATTTCCACATAACTGGGTAATGAGAATTATAATTTTATTTCTTTTATTCTGGAATTGTAGAAAATTTCATTTTTACATTTCGCCTGTTTCTATTTTGTAGTTAGTAGATAAAAAATAAAGTTATGAGTCAGTGATACTAAGAGTGAGGTACTTTCTTTTCTCATACTTTTTTATACTTATAAAGAAATTGGATAAATTTTATGCATGTTATACGTGAAACTGCACCCCGTGGAGTTACATTTACGATATTTATCTCTATTATACCTGATAATATCTGTCAAATATTTTTTGGGCAGGGACATAATTTAATCTTATTACACTTATTTTACAATATGAGGCTTTTTTATACATTTTTAAATAAACAGTGATCAATTTGATATGCAAATTAAATCATTTAATATCATAATTTTTTTTGGTAATTTTAATGATTTGCTTCAAAATTAAATAATATTCAGCAAGAATTAAAAAGGATTTTTCAATTAAAAAAATTACTTCCTTGTAAATTCCTATGGCAATTTCTTTTTCTGTACGTAAATAAATATTTTTGCATGCTTTTCAATTCTACAAAAAAAAAAACCATTCTGGCAATTTGTTGCTTAATTTTTATCTGACGTAATTGGTCTTTCAAACGTCGGTGAAGTTTTTAGCAAACAAAATATGCTTTTCTACTTGCTAATTCAGAGCTTTTCTATTTCTTGAATATTAAAATTGTTTTGTATTTTTATCAGAAAGAATCTTTAACCTCCATTTCCTGCTTAATTAACACTTACTCAAAAACATAACTCTTAGAGAATGTTTTTTAAACCCTAAGTTATTATTAAGGATAAGATTGTGAAAATTTTTAAATCGTATTAAATAAATTTTTCGAGTATTCATGAATATTACTTCTTTCCTCCACTTTGAATAGATATCTAAATTTTTAAAAAAAATTGTTTTATTGATTTAGATGTATATTTTTCATGTCCAAAATAAATTTTGTTGTCATATCACGATTAATTTTAGTTTGGTTTGATTTACTCTTTTAATATCACATAAATTTCATACACATTAGAGATAAACTTTATATAGATACTGTATTTTAATGTTAAATTTTAATTTTAGTGGCAATTACTTTCTGTAATTTTTAGCTTATAATTATTATTTTCGTAAAAAATTTCCAAAGGCGTACAAATGTTTTCGCAATTGCATCTACAGCAGTTACTCAGTTGCATGGTCGTAGATTCGCTATCTTTGCAATTATTTCTTTGTCGTAGATCTTTGCGTTATGAGAATCATTAATTCAAAACTCGATTCCATCTATTAGCATTCTCTGAACATTAATCCGGTTAAATCTGTCACATTTGGTCAAATTTTACTTTTTTGATGTGTAAATTAAGTAGGAAAAACTAAAAGGTGTGGAACTTCGAAGATTAAAATACCATCTCAAGTCTCATCCTCGGCTCATTCATTTAATTTTCAATATCTGTCTCAAAATAACCTTTGTACCGCTTTAAAAAACGAAATTAGATCACTTTTCCCGCACTTAACTTTTAATCTAAAGAAACTATAGTTAACATTTTTAAGCATTCTAAACATCTATATAGATGTATATACATCTATATACACCAATATAGTTTATATTAAAAAAATAATTTTTAATTGGTGTTCGATCCTGCTATAGTCTGTAGATACTAGATGGCTGTAGCAAACTAAAAATGGTGTAAAGGACATGCGAATTCTCTCCTCATTTAAAGATTTAATAAAAGTTCCATTAAACGCATTAATCTTGATTCTGCATATTTGTTAACTCTGGGTAAAGATTTTTTAAATTCTAGATAGCTATGCTCTTTAATGTGATTGATATTAAGCGATTTCTTCCTTTGTCTATAAGAACTCTACATAAAAAAGTAAGTTAACGATGGTGGAATGACAGACAAATATCCTAAAACCAAGACTAAGCCTTTATTAAGAGCCCAAAACTCAGCAATCATAAAAAAGTCATTAACCAAAAAAGTTTTGTTACATCAAATATCAATTTTTTTGTCTTTAAAACAAAACTCTATTAAACAGATACATTTTAATAGATTTTAAACTTAGAACATTTGGGTAGACTTTTAAAAGCTTTGGAATAAAAAAAATAAAAGTAAATCAATAACAAAATAAAAGAAAGAAGAATAAAAAACTAAAAATAAAAAATAATAAAAACCTCATTACAATTATAAAACACTCAGATTCCCCACTAGTTGAATTACGAACCATTGCTGGCTATACTTCACCTAATCAAAACAAATAAAAGAAGGAAAGTAAACACTTAAACTTAGTCATGTTAAAAGCGAAAGTTACATTTTTTGGAAAAAAAAATATTAACTTGATCATTTTTGAACACCAATTAAATTTTTTAAACATGGAGGTTAAATTCAGAAAAATAATTTCTTTTGTGCCTTTTTTGTCTTTTAAAAACTCATAAATGCTCATTGATAATATAAAAAAGTACATTGAAATAAATACCTATCTAATAAAAATGAACTTAAAAAATAATTATTCCAGTTTTTTCAAGTCAATTTTTTCTCATTCATAATGACTAATGTTGTTTGTTGCTTCAAAAAAATTTCTTCGATTTCATTACTTTTCTAAGTATTGCTTAAAAATAAATTATTTTAAATGGATCGATATTCATTTAAAAAAAATCGATATGGCAAAACACTTCGTTGAATTTTCCATTTTGTCGTAGCAACAAGCATGAAAAGTTTTTAAAAAAATGAATGAATGATTTTTTTTTACTTGAACCTTCTCAGGCATCACAGCAGGGAGAATTATAATTTTAAACACTTTCTTTTATTTTTAAATCAAAGAACATTCCATTTTTACTTTCACCGGTTTCTGATAAGAAATCTGTAAAAAAATCCTATTATTTGTTACTGAAAAAAAAAATGAATGAACATTTCTTACTTTTCTACTCGAGAACTTTTTTCCGTTCGGTTCTCGAGATCATGAACCTTCTTTTCTGTGTTTCTTTTTCACTTATAAGGAAATCACATTCGAGTATAATTCTCAAAGAAACGTTTTTCTGTTTAACTGAAATATAATCTGGAAAATATGCCTAAAAAATTTATTTTTGTTGTTTCTGATTATCTCTATAGCGCACAATCTTTAGTTAAGAAGAACGTGATTAAATTTAATTAAATACATTTTCTTCAAATACTGCATAATTTTTTGAAATGAATAGTGGATGATCTGAAATCGGCCCAGCTGTATATTTAATCATTTTATACCTTGTTTTTATGGTAATAATTATAACAATTCACTTCTAAAAGAAATAATAATAAAAACAGAAATTATAAATTTTTGAGGTGGCACAAATTTTCTTAAGAGGTTACATTTTAAGAAACTTCGTGTAAAAAAAGTCGACTGAAAATAAAAATAAAATCAAAGGAACAGGCATATAGCAATCTCTTTTTTTGTGAGTGTTTTAATAGATTCTTTTAAGACGTGAGCAAATTATTTTTCTCTTGAAAAATGCCTTTTAGCTCTTTTGTTACAGATTCTAGAAGGGATTTTTCTGTTTTATGTAAATTAAAACTATTTTGCATTTGTTGTGGAAATGTATCTCTATACTTTTTATGAGTTCCTTTTCAATTCAAATGCATTCACAAAGATAATTTATTTTTATTATTTATATTTTTGTCGGTATTTTTTAATCCTGAATTATAAAACAGGACAAAGACGGGTCTTTAATTCCAAGTCAAAAAAGTGTTTAATTAAAGCAACCATTGATGTTAAGCTGCAAAAGTATCTATCTATTTTACCTACTTAATTTTTTAGTACGTTCACCGCTAGTTCATGTTATACTTGGTTATTTTTTCCCTGCTAATTCAATAGAAATATTGTTAGCTAAGCAATCGAATTTAAATGTAAAACTTTCTTCCAATAATAAAATCATTTTTGAGTAATTCTGAGAATGTTTAATTTCTTCTTGTAATAATTTGTCCAAATAACTGACTGTAGTGCCATAAAATCACAAGCCAATAAAATGTCTCATAATTATTACCTCTTTGTCTATAAGCACAATAGAATTTAGTCAACTAACGATGGTGGAAAGATAGACAAATATCCTAAATACAATTCTTAAAAAACTGAGCTTTTATTAAGAGCCTAAAATTCATCAATTATAAAAAAAATCATTAACCAAAAAAAATTTACTACACCATATATGAGTTATTAGCCTTTAAAACAAAACTTTATTAAACAGTTGCATTTAAATATAGTTCGGTCTTTTAAAAGTGGATAAAAAAGCTAAAAATAAAAACTTAAAATCTGGGTACAATTATAAAACATGTAGATTTTCCACTAGTTGAACTAGAAATCCTTATTGGCTATACTTCATGTAATCAGCACAAATAAAAGAATTAAAGTAAATACTTAAAATCATAACTTAGTCATGTTGAAAGTAAAAGTTACATTTTTTCAAAAAAAAAGTTGCATTTTGATTTTTTGAATTAAATTCTTAATTACTTTCGTCTGTATACAAAAATGTGTTTATAATTTAACTTTTAGAAACCATTTATTTTTATTCTTATATTTTTAACATTTATGTCTTTAACTTGTCTATTTTTTTAAAAAAATTTGTACGGTATTGTTTAAGTATGTATAACTGAGATCTAACTATTATATATTTCTATTAGATAAATCTACTCGAATTCAAAAGTTTGTTTCTATTTTTAGCTAATTTTGGAACTAAAAAACAAAATCGAAAAATTGAACAATTAATAAATGCTTATTGTCAGCAAACATGATCCATATAGAATGGAGAAATCTAGAAATGTCCTCCTTAAATCTAGAATGCGCTACCACATATCGAATATAAGGCCATTCCCTATATGGAGCAGATTGAGGCAATTTACGGTTCTCTCGGTGATCGTTTTACTTATCGCCAACTTGCAGATACCCAAAGCGGCTCTAGCTAAGTTTCCCTCCCCCTTTAGAGATGTCTTCATAGTAGTATTAAAACAGGGATTTACAATGATTAAGTATTTCTTGGGAGGAAATGATACCGAGTTTTTTTTCTCCATCCCAAAAGATAAATGCAATTCCGTCTCAATATATATAGACAGATATCTTGTTCCAAATAAATAGGTATAAAATGTTTGATGAAGAACGTTGTATTTTTTATGTTTTATGGCTTTATATATATATATATATCTTTGTTCTTGTGGAGGGGCATTTTCACTTTCATCAAACTGAAATAAAACAAAAGCTTTTGGAAATTTGATACAAAATAGTATTATCCCAAACGAAACAGGTTTACTGTTAAATAAAGACTTAACTGGTAAAAGCAAGCCTGAAATATTATTTTATCCTGTCGCGTATTGTAGTACTTTCACTTTTTGAAAGTGGCAACATGAATAAAATCAGATTCTAAAAATAAAGGAAAAGTTGCTCGATTGAAATGTCTGTTTTAATGTTTCAAAAGCTAGAGGAGAAAGAGAAACAAGTTTGTTTTCTGCAAATCTCAACACTTACTTTATGAAGGCAATGAATTTTTAAAATAAAACAAATATTTATCGAAATGTTTATAGTTACTTACTGCTAACATAAAAGTAATTATCTTGGTCTTTTAAATAGACAGAAATATTAAATTTCAGATTTTAAAACACTAGAAAATGTATTCTGAAATATTTACTGAATATAAGAGCAAACATTTAAATAACAATAAATTATCTTTACCCTGAACTATCATGGCTATTTACTTTTTGGAAAAAAGAAATTATCACCGTTTTCAAAGCATAGTAAAAAAATATATAATTGCCGTTTTATATCTCCAGAAAAATCTCTTAATACTATTTCTTTACTGCTAATAAAAGATAGTGTTTTAATAAAAATGTATCACCAAGTCTGCAAGTCTTTTCTCTAAATTTTTCATATTATTAAGAATCAAATCGAAAAGAATATATTTCCAGCAAAACATGGTTATATAAACTATTCTGGGGGGATTTTTTGTCTGTACACTAGTCTGGATGTAGCATCAAATTTTTGAAAAATACTCCATTATATTTATTGTCATATAATATATGTATTGACTGTAAGCGTAGTGTACTTATATAAACAATTATATTGTTAGCCATTATAAATCATAATTTATTCTTTATTTCTAACATTACCTATATATGAGCCATAAACTATTTTCAATAATAAAGAGAATGATAAATTCATAAGATACATATTCAGGAATTACTATCATATATATAATATTCATTTTATCGAACTCAATTTGAAAATAATAACATTTTTGTCTTGCTTTCAGAGAATTCGTTTCCCCTATTTCATTGATTTCCAGGTTTTTCAACTCTAAAATTGAAAGCAGGTAATTTTTTACTCATATTTTTTAACAAATTATATATCTATATATATATAATATTAATGCATCAGAAAAGCTAAAAATTATTAATATGTTCATTTATACTGCTTTCTTTCGAGAGAAATATTTTTGTTTCGAGTTTAAATTATTTTCCAATTATACTAAATTGTTTTTGTGCTTGAATATCAAATAATTTTGAGAAAGCTAGTATCAAAGTTTCATTTCTAGAGGAATTAAAGCTGAAGAAAAATAGAAAAAAAAAATCTTATGTTAATTTGAGGTTCAAATCTGTTATCTAGATTTTGATTCTTGGGATAAAAATAAAATGAAAGCTTTTTTTCTACTAATATTTAGTTATTTTGAAAAATTAGAACTGCAGACACTTTTGAGGAAGTAGGGAATTATTACAAAAATAAAAGATAATACTATGATTTCTATCACTAGTATCGAGAAGCAAAAATGTTAGTCAATATTCAAGCTTTACTATTAAAATGATATAAAATAATATAGAGCATTTATGTTCATAATGCATCAAAGTGACCCGAAGTATCAAAGTTTCGGGCTTGGAATCAAGACCTATAGGTCATCTAGTTCGAAGACTCGCTGCTTTGGGGTGACTGTGTAGACCCAATAAAGTCCTCTCTCTATCTGATATGCAAGTTTGTAAAGAGAGTTCCAGTGTGGGTATCATCATAGTCACTTCACATACTTCAAAATCTAAGGCAAATCTTGAAATGTCCTTAGTACAGTTTCAAAACTGGATGTTAATCATACTAAAATAAAAAAAAATTATAATAAATTGAAAATCATAAAAAAGCTTGCTGAAACAAATTTAAAAACCTGATGAGAATTTTTCACTCACTTCCAACAAGGACTTATATTCATTGCAATTACTAATATACGGTAGCCCCTTTTGGTCTGTTTGAGACCTTATATTCATCTGAGTAAACTGGGTAAGTGTGGGAGTTTCAGAAACATGATTACTTTCTAGAACTACAAGGTTCTAGCTTTGGTACTTGTTTCTCCTAAATATCAAATATGATCCGCTTTCATTTATGTTAGATTTCATGTCGAGAATCAAAAAATGGAATACAGAAAGCCCTCGTCATTTAATCATAGATCAAAAATAGCTTATATAATTAAATTAAGCTAATTTTTAATTTTTAGTTTATATAATTGAATGATGTATAATTAAATTAGCTAAACTAAATTTGTTGCAGCCATGTAGTCATTAGTAAAGGCCACTCCTCTATTAATTAGAAATATATCTATTGATATCTAATTTATTTTCAAACCTAAACATGCAGGGACTATATCTAGAATTAAGATTAATAACTAATTTCATTGTGAACATTATTTAGTCTTATTCATTTTTTATTTCACTTTTCTTTAATGCACTGAATTCTTGGGCACCTGTTTTTCTCCATCAAGATTTTCAACTACTTAGAAAGCGATATCAAACACAAAATAAATTTGTTAACTTAAGAAATGCAGAAAACTGCTCATTTGTGCGCAAAACAATATTCATAAATGTAAAAGGAGTTATAGAAATAGCCCATTTACAAGCCCAAATAAATACAAAGCATCATTAATATTAATAACGAATAATGAAAAAGAAACCGCTCTAATACAGAAAACACAGCGCGAAGACTTTCACTCATAAAAATTCGAATTTGTAAATTTATCTTTCACTCCGTTCTCATCTCGTATGATTAGAACATACTTATTATTCACATCAAAGGCCTTCCCCATCCAGCGAGTGTACTATATTCTAGTGTCAAACTGTTCAGGCAGACTTAAACGAGGGAACAAAAAACTCGGAGGCTTGCAGATTCAATTATTCAAAGCAGCCTCGAGAACAAATGAGGATTCTCGGCTTTACTTAAAGATACTAAGAACAGGAAGTAACCGAACAGCGGAATATTCCGGTTTTAATGTGAAGGTTTACACAGTGGCAGTCGAGGGGAAAATTTAAGGAAAGCTTTAAAAAAGGGTTTGGGGATTTTTTTTTGTTTATGAATTTTATTTATTTGTTTTTAGAAACTAAGGTTATGTATGTATCTTATTAATTTTTCTTCTCGTCCTACGAATCGATCGATTTACTTCAAAAAAAAAATCCAGGATTTTATTCTTGTGTGGAAAGTGCAGTTTGCTTTTATCAATATATTTTTTTAACCTAAGAAGAAAATGATTTATTCAAAAAAAAAAGGTTTTGCTTTCTTGCGAGCTTTTACGGCTTATTGATTTAACTTGATAATAAATATTTGTGATTTTTTTTAAAAAATACAACAATAATTAAGAGCTAAAGTTTTCTATTTATCTCAATTCTGTAATTAATATGTTTAGTTAAATCTGAATTAATTTTTATTTATGTAATACATATGTAACTTTAATTCTGATTTTCTTCTTGGCTTAAGATTCGGTTGATTCACTTTTTATAAAAACGAGTATTTTATATTTTTTTATAATAATTGCAGTTATTTAAATCATTTTATTTTTTAACTTTAGTTAAAGTATATAGGGAGAAAAAGAAGATTTAAAAAAGAAAATAATATTGCACTTTATTTTTAACTAAAATTAGCAATCTTTACATTAATGATGAATATTTTTTTCACTTTTTAAAATATTTATTTATTATCGAAAAACACTTCAAACTCTTAAGTTCATGTTGAACACTAAAAGAACTGACCTTTAAGTTTCAGAAATTAATAAAGTATTCTATTTATATTTTTCGATGTAAAAATAGATCATCAAATGAAAATTCAGTTACTGAATTATCTTATGTTAAATCTCTGATTCCATATAAGCATAAGGAAAAAAATTGTTATTTTAAGTCCAGAGTGAGTCATAAATAAAATCGAGGGCCCGAATTCATTAATTCATGTGTATACGACTTTGATTTAGAAACCCCATTAAAAAAAGAAATCAGGTTCTGCATCTAGATCAAATTTATTTTCATGGAGAATTTAATTATTTTGGGACTCATCCAATTTATCATGTGCTCATGATTAGAATTTTATAAAAGAATTGAGACTATCTATGAAGAAGTACTCTCTTTTTTTTAACAAGTTCGTTTCTAAACAGGAATTGAATTAGTCTAGAGGAACAAACTGGAAATTAGCACTTGCCTAAGAATATACCCCATTGATTAAGAATTCTCTTTCCAACTTTTAGAGACTTTGGAAATCAAGCGAGATGAAATTAATAAAAAGGTTTTTATAAGAATCAGAAATTCAATTAAATGAAAAGGAGTTTTGGTTTAATATCAATATACTTCTGAATAGTTTTAAATTATTGTTGATTAAAAATCCCGATTTTTTAAAGCAAAATTTCAAACAATAAATACTTTTTCAATGAATCATAAAACCTTGACATAGAATTTCCCAGAAGAAATCGAAAATGCATATGATAATATTTAACGAGTACATTTTAACAATTGTACAACTACTAACCTTTTAGCATAGATTTTATCAATGGTAAGACTAGCCATTTAGTACATTTTTGCATCCAATGCAGCATATTTCACATACACTCTTGTAATGGCACTAACTTGATTGCAGTTTAAGAACCACTACTTCATTGTATCAAATTTTCTATTCTTTAATATTTTTCTACAGCTGAAAATAACATCAGCTTTCATTCGCTTCGCTATTTTTAAAATCATACCTAATCTTAAAAATATAATGATAACAATAATAATATTCTTTTTCTTTCAAGTAAAGTAAAAACTAGGATGTTGCTTGATATTAAAACCCTGTTATATTCCCTGAGCCAACTTATCATTAACCTTTATGTTAACATTAAATAATTGCTTAAGTTCTTGCATTTTCTAAAACTGGATTAAAGTTTAAAGCAATTTTACAAGAGAATTAAAAAAAAACATTTTATCTGCGTAGGCAAAAAAATGTATCCTCAACTGATCTGTAATCATGTTCTACTTCTAAAGTTCTAAAAAGAAATTAATTTACTACTTGGTATAATTTTTTTACTTTTCCCTCGGGAGACCGTTCTTGACAAGCACTTAACTTTCTTGTTTTGTAGGAAAAAATCATTCGTCTCCTAATCCTTCGTTTTCTTATAAAATAGCAACTGCTTTGAAAAACAAATAATACTGGTAAGAACAAAGTGCTTCAAAACTAATTCAAATTAAACATTCCATTCGTGTTTATTTACATTAATTTCAACGTTGTGTATGCAAAGACCAACCGATTTCCAAACTACATTTTATTTGTTGAACTTATTCTAATAATGCAATATAGTAATCATTTGAATAATTTAAGCTTTTTTGTCTAAAAATCTGCTACATTTTTTGGTTAAATTCAAGGGGGGAAATAAAATTTCTTTAACGCTACCATGCACGATTTCTTAAAAATTCTAATTCCATATAAAGTAATGTGTCCAGTCTAAAATATACTTTTAAGTAATTTTGTAATAAAAATATTTGGCGCTATTCTATTAAACTGATATATTTCAGAAACTATACACACAAAATATATGAAAATTGTATGCGAGAAATCACGAGAGATATATGGCATACAGCATACACTAAACAATATACAGCATGTAATTTCACAAAAAATAATATGAATACAGATGTAATTAACTTATATAAGTGCTTCGCATCAGTAATTTTTTTTTAATTTGACATGCGATATTTCCATGCAACAATGATAAAGTATTCAAATAAAAATATACTACGTGGTAAGAATTAGAACGCACCTACTTAAAGCGTTAAAAAACCACTTATAAGAACATCAAATATCGGTGGAATACATTTTAGAGCATGAGAAAATGAAATACTCTTTTAAGTTAGAAAACGAACCATAGGAGAAACAGACAAATAATTATTCCTAAGAAAATTAGAACAATCGTTGTCGTTTAGTTATTCAGCAACAAGTGTGTTCAAACGACAGGGTACGAAAGGTTGTTACATCGTAACCGTTAACATATTTGCCTATGTCGCTATAGGCGAACGTAGCGAGACACCTAGGGGCGCGATTGGAGTGTCCGGCGTAGATTGGAGCATGCTCAGGAGAGATCAGATTCTTATAAAGAGCCCCGCCTGATTGACGATTCGTGTTGAATTACTCGAGCACAGAAGAACCACTAACTTCAATGTATACTGTGAGACACTCCGAAGAATACGCAGGTCCATCAAGAACAAAAGACCTAAGGTACTTGCGGAGGGTGTGGTTCTGCTCCATGACAACGCGTGAATAAATGTCTCCAGGGTCACACAAGCGGAACTGACCTAGTGGGAGCAGGTCTACCATCCGCACTACAGCCCGGTCATGTCACCCTGCGATTTTGTGTTTGGTTCCCTTAAAGAACTTCTGAAAGGGAAACACTTCAACTCGGGAGGCGAACTCATGACGCAGTGAAGGACTGGGTCTCGTCACGGCCACAGGAATTCTGGGTACAAGAAATCCTTCATTCGTTAATCAATGGGATCGCCTATGTATTTTGTATTCTATGTATTCAGGTGTGTATTTTGAATAAAGTCTTCATTTATAACCACAGTATCGTTTCGTACCTTGTCATTTGAACACCACTTATATAATTGTAATGCATATAAATTAAAAAATGCAAAATGCGCTTGAAAAAGCAAAAAAAAAAAGGCATTAACAGCTAGATATCAATTTAAGTACAAATACAGCGAATAAATAATACAGATCTCCAAAATTATAGAGAAAAAATGAGTTTTAACAAATACATCTTACTTTTTTCTGTATATCATTCATTCATTCATATGTAAGGCAAAGAAGGCTTATTGGATATAAAACCCATATGAGCAAGCCCTGTCTCCTAACCTTTGTAATTTTGAATTCTACTTTCTCATTAAGATATCGCTCAAATATATTTAAAGAATATACAACTAATTTTTAAAAACTTATTTGATTAAAGTTGTGTTAAAATTGCAAATTCGTTTTTGTAAATCTCTCTTTTTATTGGTATTTCTGAAATTAAGTATAAAAAATTGTATAAACATTGTATCTAAACATTTAAATAACACACTGTTTCTATAATAATTCTTGTGGCATATTTTAAGTAATTTAAAGATAATTAATGCCACAGAACACATTAGAAAAAAACATGTCTTATACAATAATTGACTTCTCAAGTTAATAATGTTTTTATGAAATATAAAGCAAATCCGAATTTTTAAAACCTACTCATAAATCAACAGAATGAAAATAGTTGCTAAAAGAGTTCTCTTTAACGAACAAATGTTTGACTGAATGATAATTGCAAAAAGGTAATTAGAATAGTCAACTACATTCATTATACGAGTATTAACATTATTAAGAGATGGTGAAGCAGTAAGTAAATATAATTAACATCTGACTTTCTTAGCACATGGTTCCACTAACAGTATCAACCTTTTGTCATTACAAATTAATGCAAACAGCGGTAAATATATTTTCATAAGTTCTTCATCGCTTTCTTTATTTTTATGTAGTAGTAATCGCAGAATGCATACTCTAGGGTATATTAATATTAACAGGAAGAATAAAGGCTTCTGAAATTTTGCTCTAAGATTTTTTTTATAATGTCAACTAATAAAGAGCTAGCTTTTAAGATTATTAATCGCTAAATCTTCATGTATGACGAATGAATCGGGTTTCTAATAATTAACGAGACAATTAAATTGATAATTAAAGGATTTTGCTTTTAATAATTGTTAAAAATTCACCCTTTTTTGGTCACGAAAATATATGCATGTAAGAGGATTATTTAAAGGGCTAATTTTGTGGAAATGGATATCTCTACAATTTTAGATATTTAAATTTATTTGAAAGAAGTGGCTATAGGTTAAAGAATATATTATTGTTAAGAATTGTTTCAAAATTAATTTTAAACATATTATTTATGTATCCAAAAATAAAATAATTTTAAGTTCATGTTAAAAGAATTAGTCGAAGTTGTATTAATATTTTGTAAAGAAAAAATAAGGTGACATTCTAGTACGAGTACAAATTCAAGATATCTATCTTATTAACATTTATGATTTTACAATATTAATGGTTCTCTATTCAGATAAAAATCTATATTTTCTTTCAATAACAAGCAATTCTTGACTACTATTATATGGCATTTTATTTTGCTTACGTAACCGAGCAAAGTAAAAGTATTTGCAAAGATAGTTATTAATATAGGAAAATAAACTAAATTATTGATGATACTAAATTCGATATTTTAAGATTTAAAAAAAATCTTTTTTATTAATAATTTGATAACAATATTTCATGAAGATGTTAATTTTCATTATTTAAATAAATACCAATATATATAGACTGATTTGTAGATCTTCATAGCAGATAACTTAAAAAATTAGCTTCAAGTATTTTGAATCCTTTTAAAATTTTAAGCAAAAATTAAATATTTTTAAAAAAACAGATGGTTTTGATATTATTTTATTTATGCATCGTCATTATATTATTTTTTATTCCGTACCATCATACCATTGTTAACTTTATATTATTCATTTTTCAATATTTAATTCCATTTCAAATCCATGTAATAACATAAAATATAACACAGAAAAACGAAAGGAAATTTTAAAGAAACCAAATATGAAAAATATTTATTTCCTGATCTAAAATTTGAAATTACAAAGGTATGCTATTTCCAGACTATTATTAATGACATATGAATCGAAATATTCACTTTTTTTTACTTTGGAAATAATTCAATAACCAACATCTGTGCAAGAATTATTGGAATACAAAATACAGATAACATTACCAGAAATTTTCTGCCGTAAATTTTTCTACACAGCATCTTTTCCATCTATAGTTTGATGCGATACAGAGGCTGCAACCATTAAATTATAGGTATAAAACCTGCAATAAGTGATCGTGTGGAAGTGGTCCCCCCGAAACTTTCTCACGTGTTCTATAGTATAAAATGCACTAATGTGTTATTAACTGTGTGCCATTGGCGAACAATAATTAAAAAAGACTCTTTTAAAATGAGATCGTTGACAGGATTGTTTTTGGTGATAAATCACTGGGATGCGGTTAATACAAAAGTGCCAGAAATTTTTTCGAATGAAGGCCTGAAAAGTGAAGTTTCATCCATAATTTTTACCATTTCAATACTTTGTATTGCATCATATACGAGAAAGAAAACCATTATTAGAAATATTACTTTCACGTAATAGATATTTGGGGTATTACATAAATAATGTCTACATACATGTACATACTATTTTTAAGTATCCATCACAAATCAAAAATAATGTTTTTATTCAAGTTTATTTAACATTCCATGCATTTGTATATCCTAATAGTGTTTTTTTTACTATTTTATCAATTTTGGTGCTGCAGTCAATGCTCTTATTTAAAAGTTTTTTTTCTGGGACCTGTATCAAACAGTAGCATTGAAAGCAGTTTCAAATTCTTCTTACTGTCATTACAGAAGAAAATGGTTTACAGATTAATCAGTAAAATGTTCGAATCATTTTCCGAAATTGATTAGAAATTTCTTTGTCGGGAATCCTCAACTGAAAGAAAAACACCGAGAAGCATTCTTTCCTCTGAGGTCCTACGCCGATTTTCTTTTGCATTAAATTCGTAATCGTGTTTCTAATATAGGATGAATGTAACAATTATAAAGTTCGTCATTCAATTTAATCGTCTCTTTATTAAGGCATGCACAATTCTTATCTTGATGCAAGGGATGAATGGTAATTTAAAGGATTACCTAAATTTAGTGTTTGCTTATTAATTTGGTATGTTCACTTAGTATTCGATCTAATGTTAAATTTCAAAATTCATAAGGCTTAATTTTATCTGTTTCGAGTCATAGTTTTTAAATATATTTGAATATTTTATCTTACTCCTTTATAACAAAAGATATAAGTATTTATTTAAGACAAAATTATAAATTTAAAATCTCACAAAGTCAAAATCTGAGCTCTAGATTAACCTTAACCATTGTTAACCTAGTATTCTTACTTTTACACGTGTATTTGAAATTTTTGTACGTTGCCAATTAGCTATCTAACTGGCATCAACAAGTATTAAAGCTCTGTTTCACTAATTTTTTAATATAAAATTCTATAGACGCTATACATAAGATGGCTATTAAAATTATTTAGAATTAATCCTTTCTAAAATATATACATTCACAAATATAAAGTTAATTTTCTGAGTAATTGTATAATTTATTCTTTTGTCTATCATTAAAGCTTTCTATCTACAGGAAAATTTGGATATTAATGTAATTATTATATTATACTTATTCGCTAGATTATAGCTGATAAAATATATATACTGCTAATTGCGTTTTCTACATTATGTAGGAAGCAAATTTGCCATTTTCCTCATATTTTATCAGTTGTGCATCATTTAAAAAAACAAATAAATTAAATTCTCTTATTTAGGTATACTTGCTTTGAAAACCAAATATGAAAATGTAGAGGACTAAATAAAAATTTGGATGCAAACTATCAAATGTCTACTTACCTTCGATAAAAAATTAATACAAATTTTCTTATTCATAAAGTAATTAAAATAAAATAAGTGGTAACAATTTGTTTGGTAGCAGCTTCGGATTACAGCTATTTCAGATTATACTAAATGCAGTTTATTTAATTTCCTTTAAAGTTTTCTCCATTTTTAAAACGAATGAATTTTTATTACGAAAAATAATGAAAAAGGAAATATTCATCGGTTTCTATTTCCTAAATCCACATTATTCTAAAAATTCAGAGTGAAACGCTTTTATTTGAAAAT
>JAPMOQ010013963.1:1454476-1472434 GCA_026543055.1 Argiope trifasciata
ATTCCACTCAGAACAACTTGGGATATTATCAACCTTTTAGTGGTAAGATAAAGAAAGTGGTGGGATAATAGGTGAGAAGAAAAATTGACTAATAACTCCGCAGTAAAACGTGAGGCCATAACAATAAAACACAACAAATTATCCCAAACCGTCAAATTACGATTCGATTAGTATTGAATTAATGATATACTGAAGAATATTGTGGTTTAACTTGTTATATAATACATAAAAGAACAATAAAAAATGACACATATTTCAAAACCGAATACATTGTCTTACCACTCCATCCTAGAATTTATTCTTGAACAGTTAAGTGGAAATGGAGTGGTAAAAAGATTTTAAAAATTAGAAATCGTGGCATCGCTACTTTTCTTATCTTTGTGGATCTTCGATTGAACTGATAAGAATTAAATAGAGACTCTACTGCCCAGTTTCTACTTGATTGCTTTTAGTTTAATTCCATTTATAGAAATTAATTCTATAAAAATAAAAATTTAAAATGTCAGTAAATAGAGTAAATATAAAAACAGATAATTTAATGTAATTAGACTGTTGTTCTATAGCGTAAATGTAAATATTCCTGATGAAATAAGATATGTTAATAGTTTTTTAAATCAATCAATAAAATAAAGATAAATGATTTATTAGATTTTTTATAAATTTCAATAAATATCAATACGTCATCTTCTAAGTTCATTCCAATATTTTATGAGTTTTTGGGGGGAAGAGACCTCGTTTAGTTTTCAATGGCGAAAGAGATGGTTACAAAAAACAATCAATACCATTTCATTTCCTCTCATATCTGTTGATTCTCCTCTATAAAGATACACTGAAAGTAAGCTTTAAACATCTTCCAGATTTTATCCGTTTATTGATTGTTATGATAAATTCAATGATTTAGCGATTTCCATAATTTTACATTGAGAAACTGAGCACAAAGTAATGTTACTAAAGTTTAAATAGTCGGTCATCTTGGGTGAGGGGAGGAATTAATATATTTCACAATAGTTTCTACGATGAAAGGTGTTTCTTCTATCGGTTTCAATTTGTTTCTATCTTCAGGAGCGAATTAAATCTGAGCTTTGAATAAATTCGGCAACTTATCCCTTTGGAATGTAGTTATCTTACTTTTTTAAAATTCTTCTTGTACTTATAAGATGTCGTGTTAAACTTCATGAATAAGAATTTTGAAAAGTTTCTTATATGTGATATTATATCCTGTCAGTAATTTTATTCACAAATAAAATATTTTTTGTCCTTTCAATTGTCTTGATTAAAAATTGTCATTTCATTGAAAGTTTAAAAAAATTACTGATATAGTGCAGCAAAATAAAACAAATCTAATATATAAAAATGAAATTTTGTTTGTTCGTACCTTATACGTTTTTACCGCTCATCCGATTGCGATTAAACTTCGACAACTTATTACTTGCGCTTATGCGATGGTTATAGACATAGTATAGTTAGCAAATACATAAAAAAATATTTTTGGATCTATTTACCACATTTATTAACCAAGGATTAATGAATTTTTGTTTGTTCATACCTTATGCGCTGCCGTAACGTTCAACCGATTGTGGTGAAACTTTACGAACTTATTGCTTGCATTAGTGTGAAGGTTGTAGGCATAGTACACTTATTATATCTAAAGTATAAAAAATATTATTTATATTTCTTCTTTATAAATCATTCAATTTCAATTAATATATTCACTGTCGATAAGAAAATAAATATGTTTCTTATCGCACTTGCCATTGGACAAGCCCGCTGTTACGAAGACAGCGATGAGGTGACTGCCTAAGTTGAAAATGGCATTTTTCAACAACATTGGTCAAAAATATTTTAATTCAGACATTTTTCTTTCCTAAACCGTTTTTCTTTTCATTTTATATCATCTAGAAGCCGCGATATATAAAATTAAAAACGCGAAGTGTACTTGAAAATTACAGGAACTCTCAGAAGTTGTTGTAAAAGGCCACTTATAACAATTTTTTTACCTTTTAAATCGCAAATAATAATTCTATTATGTTGCTAATGAACTACCATAGCTTTTGAACCTCCATTTTTTAAAATTTATTGATGGTAGCTTACAACATTTTCACTCTCTCGAGCATCTGTTTACATAGTAATTATTTTTTCGCTTCTCATATATCTTTCCAATTCTTTCGCTGAAATATATTTTTTCTACGTTTTATTTTGATAGTAAATCCAATTTTACTTTTTCCACATTAGTTTTGAACCGTGCTCAAATGACGAGGACGGCACCTAACGTGGTGCGCCCTTCTCCTCACCTCACTACACCACGCCAACAATCTCATCAAACTCGCTTACACGACGGTTCTTTGGTGGAATCGAATTTGAGCCATCAGGCTACCAAAAATGCCTTGAAATATAATCCCAAAACAATATTTTGGTGAGATCCAAATTCTGTCATTCGGGTCCTATATTGCTCTCTATGAAGGTGTCAATGATATAAAAAGGGTGTAAAATTAATTACAAATAGAAGTTGGTAGTCACACTCATTAAGCACTAAAGCTTTCTGACTATGAACGTATTTGCAGTTCAAAAAGGCAGTCATTGCCTACCTTCAAAAGTTCGCAGGCAAAAAAATTAGAGCTCAGCAAAAGAAAAAATGTGCAATGAATGAAGAAAAAGAAAGTTTAACTTACAAATGTGGGAAATTTTAGACTGTTTTAAGAAGAAAAAATACTTGTTTGCATTAAATATAAACTTTAAACTCATTTTTCTCAAAATAATTTTTTCGATAGAATTTTTAAACCATTAACATGGTATCTCCAGTACAAATTAATATTTTGTCATGAATTTTTCAGATAATATTCTTTATATCATTGTCTTTGAAATGTACTAAAAGTTTCGATATACATTAAACACTTACAGCCTTTTTTGTTAAAAAATAGCTGCAAATTTAACAATAATTTCTACATCGCAACATAAAATACCTTCATAACATTTTTGCATTTTAACTAATATCTTAGATTTTAGTTCATTTTGAAGATAACTATGTTATGTATGATATGTGTATAGAAAATTTTAATTGGTGGATTAGAATTTTGTGTAGAGCATTAACCATTTTGGTAAAATTTTGCTAAAAATAACATGAAATCAGTCAATTTTTAAAAAAGGAGCAGTCACATAAATTTTTTATAAATATTTATTCTTTTTATACACTATTTAACTAGAAAACAAAAATTAAAGCTTAAAAATTAGCCTTTTAAAAAAAATGTCCCGGAGGTAGGCAGTCACCTTAAGCCGATAGGATGCGCCTCTTGTTTTAGTAGCGCCAGCTAGAGCCAAGAGTACAAATTTGCCACTCACGCATCACTCATTCGCTTGCACTTCTTTGCAGGAGGGCACATTCATACACCTCATAGATAGAACAGAAGAAGAGCAACCGTGCTCGAACCGGGACTCGAACCCAAGACGACCAGATCACGGGGAAGACGCGTGACCCCTATGCTAGTGCACCGGTTTTTTTCTGAGAAGTAAATGCTTAATGTGATGTTGGATGATTCAACAACAATAACAACAAAAATCTTCTGATTATTTTTAATTGCATTAGAAATAGTAGCACCAGTATAGTTTGCAAATATTAGTATAAAAGTTATATAGGCAAAAAAATATTTCCATTTCTTGATTAAGTGCACGGAAAAGATTTCTATAATTAAAAATTTTATATACACGTTTTAAGCATTTTTTCCAAGCCAAATGGGATATATCAATTATTCTATACAGACTGGTGCCGACGCTATTGTAGCCTGGCTTTCAAGAAATATTCTCTTCTTTGGAAAGGCATTCAGAATTATTAATAAAAACTGAATAAAACGAATAAAAATAGTCATAGAAAATTCCTCATATACATAAGGTATTATACATTAGAAAAACAGGCCTTTGCCAGGCAGGCGAAAATAAATATCATTCTTTCTATCACTCCTAATCAAACAAGACAGCTATTTTAAATTTCAAACGATATTTTAAAAAATATTTCTTCCTTCGTAGCAACACGTTTTGTACCGGCTAGTAAACAATAAAAATATGATCTCCTAGCTATTGTTTCCGATTCGTTATTCCCTCAGTTTCTACCAGAAGAGAATCTCAAAACAAATTGACTAATTTTCAAAATAGCTATCTTGTTTGATTAGGTTTTATATTTAAGTATTTGAAGGAAAATATTTACTCTAGTAAAGCATTTTAGTGTTTACATGCCTTAAAAGACATCGCAATGATGAAACGAAATATATATATATATATCCATAATTCTTTTAGAAAATGTGGAATTTCAAAAATAAATCTTCTTGGGGGCTGATTTAAATTAAATTTATGAAGTGGGAGAAATCTCATTTTGAATTAAATTATTCAATTCAGTCATGCTTTTAAATTCTACAACTGTGTGACTTTCGCTTTCGGATTTATTTTGCTTATTAAGTTTGCTTAGACTTTTTTTTTATTATAAGTCTCCATAATTTGAACAGGAAACGTAGTATGAAATTATAACGATATAATTAAAGGATGATGGTGTGTATTTATTTAAAAGAAATATGAAAGGCAGATCTTTATCAAATTTAATAACATTAATGGAGTTATTAAATATTTATTTCACGTCTCACGTGACGACAATGAAAGATATGAATTATTCTTAAAATGCCTGAAGGCATTTATATAAATGCTATGTCAAAGGATTATTTCTAATTCAAAACATTGGCTAATCAATTTATTATTAGTATATTTTCTTTTAGAAAACATCATTTCTGTCGAATGTAAATACTACAAATTTGAAAAACTAAATTGTACATTGTTGCAAAAAGCTTAATGATTCACATATGTGTCATGTACATTTTTTTCTTTTTTAAATTAAATAATTTTAATTTCATACTTAATGCACTTATTATTTTAATAATTAATGTAAAATTGTGTACTTATTGCGCTTGAAAAATTTCAGTTGATGAAAAGTTTCATTTCGGTTAAACTATTATAATTTTTAAAATTTAATTTTTGCATAAATTATATAATTAATCAAAAAACTTTATTTTTTATTATTCTTTATATTTATTTTTATTAATTTACATAACTGAGATTTAAAATATGTAAACTATAGTGTTAAATTCGACAAATTATGTTACTGGGTCTTTTTCACTATCCTCAACTTTTAGAGCAACTTTCTCCTACAAATATTTATATAACAATCAATGATGTAAACCGAAATGAGCCTACATAAAATGGCGCCCGTGGCATATATCAAAAGAGCTCCTCTCCCTCTCGTTTTGTATATACTACAATATCCATATTGTTACTAAAATATTATGATAGGGTGAGTTAATATAATAAATGCAATTATGTATAAAGGATAATATGCAAAACATTTTTGAACTAATATCAAATTTACGAACTAGACATTTTCAGCTAAATGATTTTTCTCTAATCAAATTAATTGTATTAATCTCATTATACCATAATTTTAATTTAATTATTGAATTTATTTATACTTAGTATGCTAAAAGCATTAATTGTTGCAAACAACAAATAAACCGGAAACTATTTAAACACAAAAAATACGTTATTATTCGAAATAAATTTTAATACATCAAAAAATATAAAAATGTTTGCAGTTTTACACTGAGGATTCGCATTTAACTTCTATAAAAGTGGTAGACAGAATGACTTTCTAAAATATGAGACTTAATTAAGATTATTTATCATTGATCAAGCATGAATTTAATTTATAATAATTATACATCATTTAACTAATTATAAATTATATCTTTTAGCAAATTATAAAACAGAATTATATGACGAATTAACTGCTGAGGAGGTTTTAATTCTGAAACTGGGCAAAATTATTATTTTATGAAATGTACAGCTAAATATGTCAACGAAATTTTTTTTTTTAAAAAAAGAAGGTAACAGAAACTATTTTAATCAATCGTCTACGGGCTAATTACATCGCACGCTAGGTATAATTCTAGAATATAAATTATCATATGTTCTATCTAAATCATATTTAATTCAATTACATTGGATAAATGAATTACTTAATTTAACAGCTTCCGCTAGTATAACTTTTAATTTAAAAAAAAACTACATTTATCAGGAAAAACAAAATAAAATATAGCAGTAGCTTTAGAAGTTATCAAAATCTTCTGGATAATTCATGTATATTTAATTAAAATTACACAACAAATCTAATCCTAAAGTAAAAATAACCTTGAATTCAAAAAAAAGAAAGAAAAAAATATTAGCCAGGTATAAAACCTCTTTCAGCGACCTTGCATATGGGTAGCGTGTCTTCCTCGTGATCTGTGCATCCCGGGTTCGAGTCCCGGATCAGACATGGTTGTTCTTCTTTGTTATGTCTATAAGGTATGTGAATGCCCCCCCCTGTAAAAAGTTGTTATGCAAGCGAATGTGACGCGTGAAGTAGATAAGAATTAATCTTAACCCTATTTGGTATTACTGAAAAGACGAGAGACTCTAACTTGGCTTAAATCACTGACAGATATGCCAGCTGGCTTGTAAAGAGCCATAAGTAGCAACAATAAAATATCTGCTACTTTTTTCATTATCTAAGAATAAAGTACAATTCCTAATTAAAAAACTGTCTGATATATAATGATACTTTTCAATACAAGATCAAGCGATTTAAAGATCTGAAGGAACCACGAAATGCACTTGTCCTCAATTTCAACAATGAAAACAATTTTTACAAATAATTTGTAAAAATTAACCCTTTTACGACAATTAACACTTAACGCGCGCTTATCGTTGAGGTCGGCAGATTCTTTCGCAAGTGTCTGTCCAGGGCCGGAGGGTTTATTGTTTTTAAACTTAAATCCATGAAATTACCGAAATATCAAGGCGTTGTTTACCCCTTAACCGGGGATTTATACGGTCTGTTAGACCGCTAGCGATTGAGGCGATGGATAAAAAGTATTTTATTAACGATTGAAAATTTGAACAAGATATATAAATAAATATAGGGAGATTGTGAACTAATAATAGGAATTGTAAAAGGAGGAACGTTTTATATTTGAAGGAAAATTAAATCTGCTAGATATGGCATTTAAAATTTATTTACATTTTTATTTGATTTTATGATGAATATCTAAGAAACTAAGAAAAAATAATTATAAATGATAAGAGAAATAACTAAATAACAAAAATTATTACTAATTACAAGAATTATTAGAAATAGAACTCCTAATGTTCCTTTAAATAATATATCTCTTGTCGTAGATTTCTTTCCTAAATGACTATTCAGTCAAAAGTAATCATATGAAAGAAGTAATAATATTTTTAATGTTTAAATTACATAGAAATATTTTTACCTGGGTTAAAATCTGTCTATTTAACATTTATTAATTACATTTTATACTCTCAAAATAAAAATAATTAATTAGATTTAGAAAAGGTAAAATAAAGTGTTAAAATGAATTATAGAACAGAAAACATCGCTTAAAATGAAAAAAAAATGTACCCAATTGCTTTTCATGTAACTGCTAAAATAGGTCGCATTGTTCGAAATACTTCGGCTTAACAGTAACATATTATGAAGTTAAATAAAAGTTTTTTTTAAACCCTAATTGGGAAAGTGTGGTGTGTGAGACCGCTGGTGATGAACTTACGATCACCACTATTCTATTTTTAGCTCAATCGAATGGATCGACTCGGTAACTTCCTGTTTTGTGACTTTCAATACGCGTGTACTCTTTCAACCTGTTTCAATGGATACTTTTTTAAATAATTCGGTTATTTGCTTAAGCGCGGTTTCTAAGATCGCACTTCCGTCTTAGTGTCCCAGTGATAAACAAGGCATAGCAGATGACGCTAAAACTTAGGCCTCGAAATATCATCGTATTGACTGATTCTATTATGAATCAGTGCTCCAGACACTTTTAAATGAAGCAGAAAGTGATTTTGAAGGAGAGGATAATTGTACAGAAGAGATTTTCGATTAAAGTTCGCATTCAAGTAATTCTGATTTTATTTTCAAACATAATAAATTTTTCTCGTGATAATGTATTTGAAAAATTTATAAAATAAATTAATATATTAAGATAAATGTATGCATAATTTATAAGTTGATTTTTGCACTAGTTCTTAACCTAAATGTTTAAAATTCCCTAAAAACCGTTCTATGAAAGTCACACAAGCCGATAAAAAAAGGCCAATTTTACCCATTATAATTTTTTCTTCAAATAATTGCTGAATTTTACATTATATTGTTTTCTATTTATCTTTATATACTGTAAAAATAAATATGATTTAAAAAGTATAAAGTAATATGTTTTTTCAAGAATATTATTTAATGTAACATGTAATTTGAGAAGAAAATGTATGTTCATACGCATTTACTTTTTTTTTCATTGATAATATATTTTGAAAACTTTCTAAAACATATTCTATGTATCAAGAAAAATATCTGCATAATATATTGATAGTTTTTCATACTAATACAATAGCTAGAAAATTTAATATGAGTGCAAATGAAATGCGGTCTCGTAGAACCTCACCTCTCCAGTTAAAGGTTAATAATGCTTTGTATTATATTATAGTGCCACTATCAATATTATCCGAATCTGTTTCAGAATCAATATCTGAAATATTTTGCATCATTTCTGTTATTTCAAGCTCAGTTAAACATTTTCAACGCTTCGACATTCTAACGGTAAAAACAGAAAAAAAAATTGTTTACACGATCATATTATCCACTAAAAACTGGACTTACTGAAACTCCCCTTAAAAAACCCCTTCGGCCATTCTTTCCCCATGTAATCAAAAACCACGTATGTTGAGTCATGTTTCGTTTATATTAAGTAGAAGGTTAAGGTATCCGACTACGTTCGAAGGAAAAATTTCTAAAGATTGGATTTTTAAAATACTGCTAAAAACTATGGATTTTAGATGTAAAGTAAAAGCTCTTTATTCGTGGTGTATATGTTCCATAAATATGCCGCGAATACAGAAACCGCGAATACGGAATGGTAATTTATATGGGGTTATAGGGGATACTTTCCTTGGTGACAAAATAAAACAAAAAACAAATATATAAAAAATCAATTTAATTGAAGTTTTTGAACATTTTGATTAATTATCTTAAGGTCTATGCAATGGTTAGAAGAATTTTGTAATTTTCTTTGCATGGCAGTTTTTAAAATCTCCTTCAATTCAGACTGATACGCAGCAATCGCATTAGCAATTTGCCTCTTAAAATTAAGACTTCGTTCCATAGATGGATCAGTGTTCATAAAGAAATCGCAAAGATCATTTGCCATTCTTAAACCTTCACTAAGATTTTTGAAATTAAATGTCACGTTTCCAGTGCTTGTTTAAGTCTCTTCTTTAATGGACTGTGAATTTAACATTTCCTCCAAGTCGGTTTCAGTCAAATCTTCATCTTGCGATTCAAGCAATTCCTGAATGTCACTTGATTCTATCTGTTCGAACCCATCTCGTCCTATTCCATTCACGATTTCGACTATGTTTGCAGTTTGCATTCAACATCATACTTTAGACAAAGTTGTAATAAGATCTATTTTACTTTTTTTATTAGTCTATTTGACAGCAGTTACAAAGGATAATGGATTCGATACCTATTGGAATCTTTTAATTATTATTAGATCCGCGAATAAAGAAATTTTTTAGCCACGAATATAGGAATTGGGTCGCATTTTTTTAATCCGCGAATAGTGAAAACGCGAATAAAGGAACCGCGAATATGGAGCTTTTACTGAATCCTCAATTATAATACAAAATACTATAAATACAACAAATCTATTTGAAAATATATTTTGAGAAATAAGAAATTTGTTGTAAATTTTAATGAAATTTAACCAAAACGGTTAACACTCTACACAAAATGGTAATGCAGAAATCCTATTTTTCTTTGCACACGAGTTATAGAGTATAATCATGAATAAAATGAACCAAAATCGAAAAAAAAAATCTTGAGATGCAAAGAAATTACGGGTATAAACATACATATATATGCATTTTTTCCCTAAAGTTGCAACAATCTTTCAAAAAACACCTATAAATGAAAAATTATTCCACCAGCAATAAAACCTTTGCTTCATATCATTGCCCATATTGTTTAAAACACAGGCTGAAACTTTTATGTAAATACCTCTATTAGTTTTTGAGAAAAAACGTTAACGGTGGAGAATTTTTCTGAAAATTAAAGTTTTGAGAAAATTGAAATTATAGATAAATTTTAACTGAAAATTATGTGACCCTGGATGATAGGTCAGGTCTTCCTTTTCCAGAAAGAGATAAACTGTTTTGGAAAGGGAGAAGCCTGAACTACATGAAAGAACAATAAAAAAATATTCGCCAATGTGGTTGATAACCAGTGTTTTTAACGTTGTCGGATACCTTAAATCTACAAATATCTGAAACCTGATGTGCAATGCCATCTTGTGTCTAAAGTGTAGTTTTTGCAATGATCCAGAACACTGGCAAAAATGTGTAACGTGTGATGTTCTCGGAATAGAACTCCTGACCTTTGGGTCTGAAGCCTAGTAACATAACCACTGGGCAAAGCAATTGCTCAATCCCGTAGATGTTATCTGGCTTATTAAGATATCACCACATACGGCTTGGAGTGGACGAGAAAACGCTCTGACATGCCAGAGTGTTGACTGGGAAATGAGTGCGTTTTTCGCTGACACGTATACGTGAGAATCGGCCCGAAAGAGTTAAGAAAAAATTATGCATTAGGTTTATATTACAAGAGAATTTTTGAAATGTTCAGAAGATGTTAAGAGTATCTTTGTGCTATCAAACTTCTAAAAATTATGTTTAATTTGTTATATTTCGTTTAATTGTTAATTGTTTAAAATTATATAAGCTCTCTAAAAAAAATCACATCCATATAGAGATCCAACTCTGTGAGCTATACTTATGCCGAATTCAGTTATTGTTAATTAAAATATCTAACTTGTAATTCACCAACAGATAAACAAACACACATACACACACATATAATCTAAATTTTGATAGATAATGCACAATAGGTATTAAATATGCATAGATCTTTCAGTACATTTTCAGGACAAAAAGATAGGAACCATAAGAAGATATAAGAATTTAAAAAATGCATTTTAGAAAATTGTTTTGTTGAAAGTTCTTGATAAAATTTCAACTGCTCAGAGTGTTTTCAAGGAAATGTTAACTTTAATTTTGCCCAGAAAATTGGATGCATTATAACTTTAAACTTTTAGAAAGAATTAAAAAAAGAAAATTGAATATTTATTGGTATGGAAATTTGATATGTTAGAAAAATGTAAAGCAAATAGGAAATTTCACTAATTAATACTTAAAAGAATTCGAGAACCACTGAAAAAAAATTTTTTTTTTTTTTTTCATATCTGATTGCAAATGCTTTATCCAAATCTTTTCAATTGGTAGATTGAATAATCAGCTAACAGCCTTGGTAAACTTTGCATTTGAGTATTATTCTTGCACTATTTTGTTTAAAATTAAGTTTACAAATTTTTTACACTCAAAATATTGTAACCAATTATCTTGAAATTAACAAGAAATGTGTTTGATTTCAATTTCTAATAATGATGGTTTTTAAAAACTACTTTTACAGAAATAAAATTAAAATTGATAGAAATATTTTGTTTTGGAAGTAAAAATATCTCCTCCGAAATATATATAGCCTAAAGGTCCCAATGGAACTCAATACATTACTGCAAATACCATATTTCTTACTTTCCTATTTTCTTTGAAATCAGAAATAATATCGTATTCTTAATTATTTGTCATGAAATTCAAACAATCAAACGATATCCAATCGATATTAAAATGGAAGGAAGCATTACATTTCCATATATTTTATGAGAAATTCTGTGGAGTTCATCGATATATTAGGTTCTCTTTTTCTAAAGAGATTTTAAAAAAGGGCATGAGAATGATCACGTTTTTCTCTCCCACCTCTCTTCCTTCTTTCTGATAAAACATAAATATTTGAAAAGGACCTTATCCAGTTTTCTTTAAAGTTAATGGGACCATATGATCTTAGAAACTTAAATCTATTTGCTATTGTTTGAATCATTAAAAATTGATATTATCTAGAGGATAAAAGATTTTTTAAAACTCACCTCTCTGTTGTTATCTAATGCCACTTGGTCATACCAAGCCCGAATGAGCAGAGCTCTTTCGGATTAAGGAAGAGGTGTGCACCTTTCGACACAATCCTTTTTACTGGGCGCTCAAATTCATTCATCCATCAGCAAATCAGAATTTAGATCCAAATCAGAGACCGACTCATCCCTGATTCTGAAAGCCCAGGGGTATCGGTTTGTTATGGGAACTTGGAGGACTTTGCAGTCACGACCTATTTAACGTGCCCCAACTGCCATTAGCCAACATGGTGGTCTTTGGACAAGATGAGGACAGAGCCCGCGACCTTTCGGTTACGAGAATGACGCTCTACCAACCAGGCTACTGCGGCCCTACTCACCTTTCTTCTAAATGCAATTAAATATTTTCTGGGTTTTACACCCCCTGATAATGGCACACACGACATTTGTGCTGCTTGTTTCACCACTGGATAGATAGCAACGACAGAACCACAACGGTTGACTAGCGCATTCAATTCAGTTCTGCACAAACTTTTTTTAAAAAATCGTATAATTCGGCGAGGAAATCAGTTTCAATTCCTTTAATGCCTGAAGGGCGAAAGTCCGGGGAACAAACGGAAGTTTCCAATTCGTTGGTAAGGGTCTTAACATTGTGGCACCCCTAGGTCTCGGTTACTCAGTTATCCATGAAATCTGTACCACTAAGATTTTTAGACACAAAATATTTGCATATGTTTTTTTGGAAAATATATAATATTTTACTCTCTCTACAGATCCAAAGCTATTATCATCATTTCTCGTTTACATTTTATCATAATATCACCTACACAAGTGGGATTTGTGGAATTTTCAAAGATCACCTAATTCCTGATTGTTGAAAAAGAAATCTTAAATACCAGATGTATTCGTATCGTAGTCACCTCTAGAATAAAAATTAATGTGGGGTATCTTGACAACAAGAGCTCCATAATTAAGCGAATGATAATGGTAAATGCGATTCCATTAAAGGACTGCTTTTACATTTGATTTATAGGAGTTTATAAAGGAGTAAAAAAAGGAGTAAGTAAAGGAGTTTATAAAGGAGTATTAAAGTTTTTTTTTTAATTTATAAAAGAGTAACCTGGTTAATAAGCCATATCACTGACTCTCCATCCCACCCGTAGGCACTCGGAAGGAAATACTGTATAACCAGACCATCGATACAGCAACACTGGCTGAAACTGTGATTGAGTCCTAAAGGCCATCACCGACTACGACACAACCCTCCCCGTAGGAAGTACGTCTCGTCATCGATGGGAGGAGCCAGATACCTCATCTTTATTGAATCCACCTGGTTGGTGAGATCTAATCTCCATACTGGAAGTACCTCATCCCCAACTACAAGGTACCTTCCGGGGGTCTAACCTGATTAGTGAAACAAAGGTTTAGATTTTATGTACAGTAGAAGCTCCTTATTCACGCTTCCTTCATTCGCGTTTTTACTATTCGCGGATTTAAAAAATGCGACTCAATTCCTATATTCGTGGCTAAAAATTTCTTTATTCGTGGATCTAATAAAAACATACATAATAATAAAAAGATTCTAATAGGTATCCAACCCAATATTCTTTGTAAATGCCGTCAAATGGACTAACAAAAAAAGTAAAATAGATCTTGTTACAACTTTGCCTAAAGTATGTTGTTAAATGATATCTCCGAGGTCTTTGACATAAACCGCCTTCGTAGCGATCGGTGTTTTTGAGAATGTAAACAAAATTCACAACCCATTGAAAAAGAGGCTTCAACAACCCTGGAAACGTGACATTTCACTTGAAAAATCTTAGTGAAGGTTTAAGAATGGCAAATGAGCTTTGCGATTTCTTTATAAACGTCTATGGAACGAAGTCTTATTTTTAAGAGGCAAATTGCTGATGCGACTGCTGCGTATCAGTCTAAATTGAAGGAGCTTTTAAAAACTGCCATGCATAAGAAAATTACAAAATTCTTCAAACCATTGCCTACACTTTAAGATAATTAATCAAAATGTTCAAAAACTTCAATTACATTGATATATATATATATATATATATATATATATATATATATATATATATATATATATATTTTCCTCTTTTCACTCAAAGTAATATACCCTCTAATCCCATATAAATTACCATTCCGTATTCACGGTCTCTGTATTCGCGGCATACTTATGGAACATATACCCCGCGAATAAGGAGCTTTTACTGTACTGCTAATATCTTATGTAATGCCTGCAAAGCATGGCACCCCAAATAAATACCAAAACTATACTCATCTCCCCCCCCTTTTTCCCGCTGGTGTGGAGAGGGGGGTGCCACTTCAGGTGTCGTCCTCGTCATCTGACCATGGTTCAAAATTACGAGGTCCGTCCCCAAATAGCCCTCGTGTTGCTTTAAATGGGACGTTAATATAACTAAAACTTTAAAAAAAATTGTTTTCGAAATATGATTCACATCTTTTTAAACATTTCTCATAGTACTAAGAAAAGCTTAAAAAGGAGTTATTTATAAAGAGGGATAAATGTATGTTTCTAAGAGTTGAAATGTTTTATCTACTTTTCACTTTACTTCATCTTGGATTAGTGCGCTGATTTTTTTTTAATAATTTTAAAGCTCTTAATTATTATTTAATATATCAATTTGAATATTAATATTAGAAATTTTGATTTTTTAATTCCATTAAGGTGGCAATGATGAATTATATTACAGAAGAAAAGCAAAAACAAGAAAAATAAGACAGTTTTAAAACCTCAATTTATTAATTTGCCAAAAAGTAAAAAAAAAAAAAAAAAAATGAAAAAATGAAAAGTTCTCAAAAATCATTAAATATTATCTATACTTATAATAAAGCTCAATGTGTGTGTGTGTGTGCGTGTGTGTGTGTGTGTGTTGGCGCTCTACAGGCCAGACCGTTGGACCCACAGCTACCAAATTTGGTACATGTATACCTTGGAGGTCGGGAATGTGCACCTCGGAGCCCTTTTTTCGAATTTTTAATTAGAATTTGAATTAATTAAAATTTAAGCGAAATTTCGACGTTTTTCCGCTATAACTTTCGAAAATATGATCACACAAACATGATTTTTACATCAATTTAAAGATTAAAAAATTAGCTTTCTAACGGTATCAGTTTTTTTAATTTATTAGGTAAACTTTTATTTTTAATGAATTTTTAAAGAAATATTTTAACCATGTTTTTTTTTTGAGCACGTGACTGGATAAAATAAAATAAAACAATGACGGAAGTTCAAATAATAAAAAAAATACTATCATCGTAAATCAAGTCTAAAGAAATGATACTTATGCACAGAAATATAAAATGTGATATTTTCTAAAAAAAAATAAATGCAACGCAAAGGTTTCTATAATCGTTTGCATTATCTAAATCATTTATTTAACAAATCTTTCTTTATTTATAGTAAACCTGATTGAATTTAGACAGGATATGCATTGAAATCCCGACTTAATGGCATATTTCTATAATCGTTTGCAATATCTGTATCATTAATTCAATAATTTTTTTCCATTATAAAATGTGATAGTTTCTAAAAAAATAAATGCAAAGCCAAGGTTTCTATAATCCTTTGCAACATCTAAATCATTTATTCAATATTTTTTTTTCCTTTTTCGCTTTAAAAAAAAAACATTAAATATTTTGGCAGCATCATGTAAAAAAAACATTTTTAATTTCAGGCCAATCAATGCCCGGAATTACTTCAAGGCTAATGAATATGCGACTTAATTTAAAAATTTAGAACGCATTACTCATGGCGAACCAGCTGGTCGCCAAAGGCGGCTAGTATAGAAATAAGACACTGGTTACTCTTAAAAGGGAGATTCTTAGATATTCATTGAAAATTAAAGCATATTAAATATGTTATAAATATAAGTATATTCAAATTTGCTGGAAGAATTAATCTCAGAATTTCAAGTTTTTAGGATTTTGTTCTGACATCAATAATCTTGAGAAGAATTCAAAGAAATTAAAAACATTGTACAAAAAGAACTTTAAAAAATTATTATAATGGTTGGATACTAAAGCGAATTAGAATACTTTCAAACCTCGCTTAATCCTTTTGTTGCTTGATTCTTTTATCAAAATGGGTTTAAAAATTGCGAAATGTTTCCTGCCAGACATTTTTCGCTTCGAAAAGAGCCCGAAAAAGGCTGCCAAACAAGCTTGAATATTTACGCTTGAATTCTCATAACAAGCAAAAAAAAATGTTTCACAGAATGAATAACGAGGAGATGCTGTGACGGCACATACTGGATTGACCTGCATCAATCTGTTTCAGCGCTTCTTTAAAGAGAACCCTTATATTTATCTGGAATTAGTTTAATCTCGATAGCGTTGGCGAACATGACTCCGAGAAACTTGAGAAAGAACCTATTTAACATTAATCGACGATTACAGTCAATATCATGGAGCAAGAAACGTATATGGAGAACATCGAGGAAATAGAGGAGGAAGATAACTACAATTACAGAAGAGCTTGCAGAGAGATGCATTCTGTGTCACAGCAAAAAGCAGCGGAGGAGCTTTGGTCAGAAAAGGGGAAAATAATAGGAGTAACAGAATAACAACTTTCCAGTGAAATAAGAGAGGTGCTAAAATAGGAGTATTTTATATATTGAGAAGCATAACTCTAATAAGACAGTAGCTATGTGTGCCACAAATTCATTTAACAATAATACTATGTCTCATCTTCGTCAAATTTTTAAGATAAATGTCTTTAAACAGTTTTCTTGCAATGGAGAATGCATTATGAATAATAGATTGCCTAATTATGAGTTTATTTAAATATATTTTACAAAATGGAAAGCATTGTTATATTTATTTAACCTGAACTCTTATCTAGAAAAAATTATTTCGCTTTACTAGTATTTTGCAAAATGAGTAGGAATAATAATTGTTTAGGGAAGTTCCACTGTACTTTCTATTCTACTAAAATATTAAATTTGTGGTTACTTATTTTGAAACTAGGACTAACTGTAGATGTTAACTTTACGCCCAATGAAATTTTAGAGGGTGTTTTTAATATACTTATAAATTTGAAACAAGCCAAAGAATTTGATGTAGTAGTATTAAATAAGTAATGTTTTGCATCTCAACAGTGACTACATTTAATACTTGGATATGGTTTTATACCCTTTTCTCAATCTTTAATAAATATCAACCAGAAATAAAAACTCTAAACAAAATAATAACACAAATTAAAAAATTAAATTGCTTATGCATTAAAAAATTATCTAAAATCAGTAAATCAAAGCAAAACTCTTAAACGCATGGGATACAAAAAAACAGTAGGATTGCAGTAGAGTAGATTCAGTTGTATACCGTATAATATTTGGCTGTAAACAATAAGCGCACTGATTTATTACATTTTTAAATTTTTAACCAATATTCTTGAATTTTATAATTCATTTACAGTGTTTACATGTCATACATAAATATCTCAAATACTCTATGGATTCTCATTTCAATAAAAACGACAAAAAATTCCCAAAATAGGAGGTGAAATCAAATTGGATAATTAATAAAATGGACCAGTTAAAATATTAATCAAATAGGATTTCAATTTAAAAAATGACGGCAAATTTTTGATACATTATAAAAATTTAAAACAAAGATGCAGATTTCTTCCTTGAAAAAGTTTACAAGTTACTTGATCCATCATAAAATACCCATACATACAAATACAAATGGAAGAATTATATGCATTATTTTTTATCTACAAATTATATATCGAAATGAACATTTTGTTAACTGAAAGAAATGCAAAAATAGGGTTTCATATTATAATATGTATTAACTAATATAATATGTAAAATATTTT